>CM047747.1:25477748-25513413 GCA_026225825.1 Pistacia integerrima
ATTTCCATTCGGGTTTATGGGTCAAAACCCTAACTGACGAGTCAAAATCCCTACCCGATCTGCCAAATTCTTCCAACCTCCACCGGTCGACCGGAACCAGGGGATGCCCTTTTTTCGCCGGTTTTTGATGGCTCTGAGCTTGTGCTCGTCAAACAGCCATTGGCCGGATCTCAAAATTATGCCACTTAGGCTAGAGACTTCCGATGAGCTCTGGTAACCAAAAATAAGGCAGGGTTCATCGATGGAACCCTTCCCCAACCTACTGAACCACATCTTTCCCCGTACTGGATTCGGTGCAACACTCTCGTTCACTCCTAGATCAGCAACTTCCTAACCCAGGAGATTGCTGTCGGCTTGCCTCAGACAGAGAATGCATATGAAATATGGACCAACATCCGAGAGATGTATGACCAACTTGATCTCGCAAAGATTTTTACTTTGCATAAAAATCTTCTTGAAATCAAACAACACAACCTGCCAGTCACCGCTTATTTCAATCGCCTTTCGGCGATTTGGAACGAGCTCAATGCTGTTGAAGAACCGCTTGAAGGGCCCTCCATGATTCTTCACCAGATCAAGCACCTGAAAGATCAAAACAGGTTAATCCATTTTTTGATTAGTTTGAATGACAATTTTTTGGCTTTTCGAACATAAATGTTGGCTACATCACCAGCGCCATCTCTCCGGTGTACCTACCAATTGGTCATGCAAGATGAAACCCAGAGATTGGCTTCGTCTAAATCCCAACCCAATATGAAGCTGCTGCTTTCGCAGTCCACCCACAAAGACTACATACTAGACCACTAGAGATGAAACATGGAAATGAAAAAGGGAGGCTAGGGCAATCTGAAAGGGAAAGCAATGTTTTATATGGAGGAGTGAACGGCCCAGATTTTATCTCCTTATCCAATGGCTCACAATCAAATGGGTTCTTTGGGCTTAATAACGGTTTGGGCTCAAATTTGGTTGATAGCCCAAATTCCAGAAATGGCCCAAGTTTTGCAACTAGCCCAAATTCGGGAAATAGCCCAGCACACTCCACCAATTTTAATTGCTCTCATGGACCATTCAAGTCCAACAAAAATCGTTATTGCGATTTTTGCAACAGAGAAACCACACGAGAGACACCTGTTGGAAATTACATGGCCACCACCAAAACCAACGGTTTGGATTTGCCACTGCTAATCAAGTAAGTCACCCCTGTCATACGGAAATAAGCGTTCGACCCCTCATGTTTGTTCCGAACGGTATCACCGATCCCTGCAATGCTAAATCAAAGTCCGCAGGCTAATACAACATCCTATACAGGTACATCTTTTTGTTCCAATATTACAAAAGAAAATTTTTGGATAATTGATTCAGGGGCCAGTGACCACATCGTTTGCGATCCCAAACATTTTTCCCACACATCCCCTATACCTTACACATCAGTCCGCATGCCAAATGGTACACATGCACCAGCCACCTAGTTAGGAACTGTTCATCTCAATAAACATTTAATGCTTCATGATGTCTTGTTAGTTCCTGCTTTCCGTTTCAATCTCATCTCTGTTTCCAAACTATGTCAAGATAATGTTTGTGTATTAAATTTTTTTCCTAACAAATGTGAATTTTAGGACCGTTTGACTGGGAATTTGATGGGCTCGGGTAAAGTTTACCAAGGTCTTTATTATTGGATAGGTGCCTCTGATGCTAAAAACTCAATGTCTTGTATTACTGAAAATAAAAGTTCTATTTTTAATAGAAACATTAATAAAACTTCTTTTATTTTGCATCAACGTCTAGGTCATAGTGCATCTATTCCTCACCCCAATTATCCTATTTGTCCTCTTGCAAAACAGTCTGGCACAAAATTTCCCAAACACACGCCTTCCACCACCCGTAAATTTTCCTTAGTTCATATGGACATATGGGGTCCATATCACACAGCCAATCACGACGACTCTAGATATTTTCTTACCATTGTTGATGATTACTCTCGGGGAACCTGGGTTTACCTCATGCAATCTAAAACACAGACACTTACTCACATCAGACATTTTTTGTCCATGGTCAAAACCCAATTTGATTTTTCGGTTCAACGAATTCGAACTGATAATACTAGGGATTTTTTCAACACTCCATGTTCGGACATTTTTTCCTCTCTTGGTATTATCCATGAAAGCTCTTGTGTCTATACCCCTTAACAGAATGACATAGTTGAACGGAAACATCGACATCTTTTAGAGGTCGCCCATGCCCTCAAACACCAAGCCAACATCCCTACCACCCTTTGGGGTGAATGTGTGGTCACGACCACCTACATGATCAATAGGATGTCGAGTCGAGTTCTAGATGGCAAGACACCCTATGAAGTTCTTTTTGGTAAACCACCAACAGTTGATCATCTCCGAGTAGTTGGGTGTTTATGCTACTCTATAAATTTAAGGGGGCATGATAAATTTTCTCCTCGGGCTATTTCATGTGTTTTTATGGGTTACCCAATGCATCAGAAAGGTTATCGACTATATAATATCACCTCAGGGAAATTCCTGATTTTTAGGGATGTGGTTTTTCATGAAGATTCCTATCTTTTTTTAGACAGGTCCCTTTCTAATGAATCTCTGCAATCTCCACTTTTTTTAAAAGATCCTTCAGCAGCGGAACTATCAAGACCCTATTATACCATGCTTCCCATCCATGATATGGGACCCTCCAAGTCGACCTCAGAACCAGTTTCCACAAAGAACCAACTTCCCAATCCATCTCCAGAGAACCAGCTTCCCATTCCACCTCCACTGGATAATACTCCTATTGTTCCTATACCTCCTCAGAGACGTTCCACAAGGGTCACTCGCCCACCTGTTTGGACAGCAGATTATGTCTGCCCTACCATCCAGACTACCGCAGGTACTACTTACCCTACTTCCAACTATGTTACCTATGATCGACTGTCTCCTGCCCACAGGATTTGTATCAATCAGATTTCCGCCCAACAAGAGCCTTCTTGTTACTCTGACGCTATTCCCCATATACATTAGCGTCAGGCCATGGCTGATGAACTCAATGCTTTATCTTAGAATCATACCTGGGATCTTGCTCCACGTCCTTCTCACAGGAAACCCATTGGTTGCAAATGGGTTTACATGATCAAGCACTGTGCTGATGGATCCATTGATCGCTACAAGGCTCGTCTCGTTGCTAAAGGTTTCACCCAGAGAGAAGGTTTTGATTACCAAAACACCTTTTCTCCAGTAGCCAAGCATGTCAATGTTTGGGCTTTCTTGTCCATTGCTGCCATACGTGACTGGCCCCTTCATCAAATGGACGTCCATAATGCCTTTCTTCACGGAGATCTTCATGAAGAAATCTATATGGATCTTCCTTCTGGACTTCGTAGATAAGGGGAGAATATGGTTTGTCGTCTACGCAAGTCCTTATATGGTTTGAAGCAAGCATCCCGTCAATGGAATGCAAAATTCACAGAGGTTCTAATAAACATGGGATTCACTCAATCCAAGCATGACTACTCTCTCTTCACATGGCACAAAGGTACCACCTTCATTGCTCTTATTATTTATGTTGATGATATTCTAATCATTGGGAACAATAAGGATGGCATTCGCACCCTAAAAGAGCATCTCAACAAACATTTCCGTATAAAAGATTTGGGGGAACCAAAGTATTTCCTGGGCATTGAGATTGCACGTTCCCTGGTAGGTATTTCTCTAAGTCAAAGGAAATATGTTTTAGAACTTGTGTGTCCGATTCTGGTTTATCAGCATGCAAACCCAGCATCATTCCTATGGAACAAAACATCAAACTCACATAACAGCAATATGACTATGAGACAGCCTCTTCAGAGAATGATCCTCCGTTTCAAGACCCATCTCCTTATCAGAGATTCGTAGGAAGACTTATCTATCTCACCATGACAAGGCTTGACATAAGTTATGCAATCTATATACTAAGTCAGTTCATGCATGGACCAAAACAATCTCATATGGATGCAGCAATCAAGGTACTTAAGTATTTAAAAGGATGTCCTGGATTAAGACTCCTTTTACCTTGAGATGGGAATTTTGACATCACAGCATACTGCGATTCAGATTGGGGTACCTGTCTTATGACTAGAAAGTCTTTTACAAGATTTTGCATTAAAATTGGAGGATCCCTTATATCATGGAAAACAAAAAGGCAATCAACAATATCACTTTCCTCAGCTGAAGCAGAATATAGAACAATGGCAAAAACAACTTGTGAGATTGTCTGGATTCTTGGATTATTCAAAGATTTAGGAGTGAAAACAGGAAAACCAGTCACTTTATACTGCGATAACAAAGCTGCTAATGATATCGCAGCAAATCCAGTTTTCCATGAAAGAACCAAAAATATAGAAATTGACTGTTATTTCGTTAGGGAGAAAATTCAGGAAGGGATTATTAGGACTATGCACATACGAACATCAGAACAACCAGCAGACATATTCGCGAAGCCTTTAAGTAGTCGTCAGCATTCTTATTTACTACACAAGCTTGGGGTTTTCGACATCTACAAACCACTAACTTGAGGGGGAGTGATGAAATATGGAATGCTGAAGATATTTATGCTGGAATCAAGCAATTATTGATTTACAATTATTTGATTGATTATTGTAATATTTTGTAATTAAGACCTTATTACATTTCCTTTACTTTATTATTTTATTACCTTTATTGTATTCAAAGCCACTATATAAATTGGCTGATGTACTCATTACAATACAAGAAATATACATAAAAATTACAGTCTTTTATTATCTCTTTTCTTGACATTCTTCGACACTGTTTCAGTCACTTTGTCAAGCTTCCATCCATTAGCATTCTTCGGCAGTGTTCTGCCTCTTCTGCCTTCCTTCCAACTCAAATTGTGAAAATTTTAATGCTAGATTAATACGAAGATAATAAGCAAACACAAAGAACAAAATATTTTTAAAGTGGTTCAGATGCAAGATGCAAATCCTACATCTACTGTTATTTTATTACTTTTCTTGTGTGATTTTCAAGTACAAGCAAGCTTAGCTCTTAGCATAGATGGGGCGGTTTTAAATAGCAGGAGAAAAGGTCTAAAAGATCCCTTCATTAGGGTAAGAGATTAGTTTATATACTGTTACATTGGTGGAATTACACATAAAGTAATTTTCACATAAAGTGAAACGCGGCTTGACTAATAGCACAATCTTGAGACTTACTAATGAAATAGTCTTTGGTAGACTTACAAGTGAAGTAATCCTCTCATAGAGTGACATGCGACCTGACAACAACACAATCTTGAAACTTATCAATGAAGTAGTCATTGGTAGACTTACAACTGAAGTAACCCCTTTATAGAGTGACACTCAACCTGGATTATAGTAAAGCCTTGGGACACGTAGCGTGAATCAACCTAGTATGGATTTTCCACATAACAATAAATTAAGTAGATGTCAACTTTGAAAAGTTGGAAGCTGTATTAGGGATCGTTGTATTTGATAAATTTTCGGAACTCTAAAACGAGCTGGGCTTTTGCTCTTAACTAAAAGAAGAGGATTTAAGTTTAATTATGATAAAGTACAGATGAATGAAATATAAATTTATTTTCAGTTTGTAACTTTGTAATACATGGAGGACCACGATTGTGATATTTCCAATTAGTTGGGTGTTATATATGGACTTTAAAAACCTATAAATCTTGATTAGATAGGTTGTACTAATGTGGTGTTGAATGTTGAACCGTCAAGACTGTGGCCTGGCCAGTTTCAAGATCAAGGGAGAAAAATGTCAATTTGCATGGTGCCTGAAGATCAAAACTGGCAATGAGATTTACATTGCCCAAGCTGGTCTTGACCACAAATTAATGTAGAAATTCTACATTGCCATAAAGTACGGTTCACTTACCCTCCTACGTTAATGTAAACATTGACAAAAACAAAGCTGTTTGAACAGCAATTAATATAATTATATTGGGAGAGTCTCTAATTATTTATTTGATATATTTTTCTTACGCAGTTAGCTTAGAATATAATTTTAGTAACAAGGGAGAGACATAATATATAAACAATTAAATGATAATAATTATATAATATAAACTGCAAAAATTCCTAGAAATAATTACAATGTAATATATTTAAGTCGGTGGTCTAAAAAAGCAGACTACTCACATAAAAGTTGATAAGAGGATTCAAAGTCAAGTTCCATTAGTCTCTGTAAGAATATTGTTCATGTCATAAAGAAATAAAATGACATGCATGCAAGAGTCAACCTACTGGTGGATACCAGCTTAGTAAGAAAACCTTTTTTTTTTTTTTTTTTTTTTTTTTTTCAGAAACCCATTTTCATGAATAACCCAAAAACAAAAATGTGTTTTGATTCTCCTTGAGTTGTGCAGTATATTTGGTTAATGGTTATATATATGGACATGTCATAGAATTTCAAATCTCTTTGACAATGTTAAAGGAAACTAATTACAATTAACCAAGTCTCCTGATTAGTTGCACTCAATTTATAATCTTAGACAGGGAAAGAAACCTACCTAAATCCTAATGCACCCAACACTGATCTATCTGTTCATGAACGAATCATTAATTAATTTTATAAAACCTAATCTATCTGTCCATGCATCATAAATTTGAATAAGTCATTAGTCAATTCACTGCTGTATGTATTAAAATACGCCCTTGTAACAACTCTATTATGAAAGCTGAGGTAAATGATATATGTTTTTATATGTATGTATATATTTATGATGAGTTGACGTAGTAAATGATATGCCAAGTCTATATAAATCGACATATTACCTAAGATAAGAAATTTATGATTTCAATTTAGAAATTGTAATATTAGTCAAAACAAATTTATGTTTTAAGATAGTTATATGCAAAGGTATTTATGACTCATATTATGAAATCTTATTTAATAAAGTAGGTTTTTATTCGGTAAGTTAATTTTTTTTAACTAAATAATTGATTAATATAATATAGACTTACATTATGATTTGATCAACATAATCAAATTCTTTTGACATATCTTATAGCATACATATTTTTTGTACTTCAAAATAATTTGATTATGTTGATTAAGTCGTGATTTAACTCTATATTATATTAATCAATTGTATAATTAGAATGTATTTGGGTGCATTAATTTAGTATTAAAAGAGCAAGTTTCCAATAAGAGAACTCTAAATTTTAGAGGGTATTTGTTTGAGCTTATAAGCCGATAAAACCAGTTATAAGTTCTAAAATTAAACAGATATGTTTGTTTATAACTTTTTTGAGTTATAATAATAAAAAAAAAAGTTGGAGGAACCAACTTTTTTTTGGGCTTATAAGTACTCTGTTTATAAGTTATTTTGACTAAGTATATTATTACATTACCTCAATTTAATTTTAAAATTTCATCATATAACCTTATTTATTGTTTGATAAAATAATGTAATACCCTTTTTAGTTATTTTAATAATAAAATATACTTATAAATCACATTTTATCAAATGCGTCAATTACTTGTCAATCACTTATAAGTACTTTAACTAAATACATAACTGCTTAAATTTCAACTGCTTATAAACTCAAATTACTATATAAGCACTAATTGCTTATAAACTAATTTTCATAAGCTCGGTCAAACAAGCTTTTAGTAAGCTAGGGTTCCCGTTGTTCTAAGCCCGATATCAACAATTAATACAATTGACATTTTTCTAATTAATCAACAACTCTTCATTCGTTATTAAAGTAGACAGAAATAATTAATTAAATGATTTAAGTGAGATAATACAAAATTAAGAAGATCAAAATATATTATTACCAATAGATCCAGTTTACCAATTCAACGGTGATAAAGTAATAATATTCTAATCCATGTAAAAATTGTTGTAAGAAATGTATAGAGAGAATTAATCTTATTATATAAATTATGGGATGTTCTTGTACGTAACACAGCAAAATTGTCTTCCACGCAACGACGAAATTCAATTTTCTTTCATAGTAAATAATAAAAATCTAATTTCTAACCTAAGTACACGTGTTAAGAAATATTAATTCAACCCAAAAAAATTCAAATACTTTGAAGTCTTCCTATTATTTTTTCTTTTTGGGAATGTAGAAGTCCAGAAATTCGGAGAAATAAATTTCTAGTAAGCATTTTGACTAAATAATGTCTATTTTCTAACTTAAAGAAAGGGCAAGTTTCACCATAAATAGATAGCTCTGAAATTATTCAACCCATTGTAAGCATTTTCCAAGTGAACTCTAGAGCTCTCCCTTAAATTCTCAAGTGTTGTAATTAATTTCATTGAAGAAGGAAGGCAATATGGGAGAGGGAGATGCTTTGCCTGAAGAACAGATTATTGAGTTTCAGCAAGTATTTTGCCTACTTGACAAGGATGGAGATGGTGCAGTTTCTTATATTTGTGCAATTTCTTGATTATAATTTTCTTAATATTGACTGATTGGTTCATATATGGCTCCAGGTTGTATTACTATCGAAGAACTAGCGGCTGCGATCAGTTCATTAGATCAAAATCCTACAGAAGAAGAACTTCATAACATGATCAATGAAGTTGATATGAATGGTAATGGAACTATAGAGCTCGGGGAGTTCTTGAATCTCATGGCAAGAAAAATGAAGGTAACTAATCAGTTCATTACAAATACAGAAAAAAATTATTTGATCAAGAGTGATATAACTACTTGGTTTATGTATAGGAATGTGAAGCGGAAGAGGAATTGAGAGAAGCCTTCAAAGTATTTGACAAGGATCAAGATGGTTACATATCTCCTAATGAGGTTCAGTTCTTCAAAATCTCAACTTATAAATATAGATACAGAATATATATAGTAATTGTTTCTTCTTAATATGTATGTATATGCAGTTGAGGCATGTAATGATGAACCTGGGGGAGAAACTGACAGATGAAGAGGTAGACCAAATGGTTAGGGAGGCTGATCTTGATGGTGATGGTCAAGTTAACTACGAGGAATTTGTCAGAATGATGATGTTGGGTTTTTAATTCATTCATCAACCTCCTTCACTTTATCTTTCCAACTTATGTACTTAAATTAATATAACATATGATCGATCCATACGGAGCAAAATGACTCAATCGCATGATAGGAACATGGGTTCATATTCACTGTAATTATAATAATAGAAATTCACCTAAAAAACAAAACAGATAATGTGTTAAGGAATATATGCTTAGTCTTTTTTCTCTTATGATCCTTTGTTTATATATATATTTGGTTACAGAGGTTGCTTAAAAACTTGGGAGTTGTACAACAGCCTATTATAACTTTTATTTTGATAGTCAAATTACTATTCATTCAGGATAGAATTTGATGCCGGATACTGGATAAACTAAAAATCCTTAGGTTTCTCAAATACTTCATTAACATATTATTGGAAATATTATATTAATGGGAAGATGGATTATCTAGAAGATTACTGGGAATATTATATTAAATAAGTTTGGTTAGATTGGAATAAATTAGTAGGTATATTATATTGAAATGTTTGGTTGGGAGGAATAAATTGATGGCTATGTTATATAAATTACCCAATTACCCTTCTTCATTATTATTATTTGAATTATCTATTTTAACACCCTACATTTGAGATTTTGTTAGAAAACCCCAACAACAATAAAATTTTAAATTTTCACAAAAACATCTCTACCCACCCAAGCCACTGCCGGCCGTCGACAGTTATCGGACCAGCATGATCACCAAATCGGCTGGCGATGGCGCTAATCTAGCCAAAAACGGCCAGATTCATTTCAGCTATATCCATGGCCGTTGGCCATTAACGGCCAGATCACCCACGATTGGCTAGATCCAGCCGATCGTGCACCGTTCTGGCGACATCCACATAAGGCCAGTGGTGGTGGTCGGCGTCAGGCACAAGCAGTGGTGGCCGGCGGAAGGTGCGAGCGGTGGTGGCCAAATCTGACATTCTTGTAAATTGTTTTCAATATAAGGGCATTCTTGTCCAAATTTTTTATATATAAGGATAAAATAGTCTATAAATATTCTTGTAAATTATTTTCAAAACAAAGGCATTCTTGTCCAAAAGTTTTAATAGTTAAGGGTAAAACTATAACAAAGATAAGATTATCAAGTAATCTCATAATACTTAAGAAAATGGTGGTGTTCAGATTACCACCTATATAACCAACAATGATTACTATTAGTTTTGGAAGATTACTGAAATTTTATATTACTTGTATATGGTAATGTAAGTAATATAAGATGATATTATTGGAATAATCTCACATAACTGCCAACCAAACACACCTATAAGAGTTAACGACTTTTTCCCACCCAAATAGTGGCTTAATGACACTTTCCCGCCCACGGGCTTTTAAAATACCACTTTACTATCTAAATTTATATTCCGACAAGGAACAAGGAGCAAACTCTGTCCAAGCTATTGAAGTTTTTAAAGAGGGGAGGGCGATGAATCTTTTGGTGGTGGAAGGTTGGATTTTGATGGTTGGGATTGATTAGAATTTGACTTGGGAGAGACGGCTTCGCAAACCCTAATCATTCGATTGCCGGCGATTGGCAAGGTCGACAAGAGTAGGGTTTGAGGGGTTTTGGTGAGTGATGATAGGGGAAGAGAATGATGGTGGAGTGGGGTCGTAATGATGTCGGAATCAGAAATGAAATTTAAACTTGGGTAGTATAATGGTATTTTAAAAGTCTGTGGATAAAAAAATGTCATTAAACCATTATTTGGGTGGGAAAAAGTCGTTTACTCCACCCATAATAGTCAAAAACTTAATTTCTCCCTTGAAGGCTACAAATTTTTTATTTATTTTTAATTGTTTTTTATACAAGAATTAACCTTAATTAGTTAGGAAAACAATAAACCTAATAATTAAGACAAATCTTATTCTAATATGGAGAACATCTAAAACAAGAAATCTAATTTAATTAGGACTAATAAAATAAGAAATTAGGATTAGGAAAGCCTAAATATAAGGAAATAATATAATCTTTTTCCTATAGAATTTTAATAATATATTCTCTACATCATTGTCCCCTACTAATAGGAAATTTGCCATTGAATTTCTGGCACGAACATCTTCATCTTCAACTTGCACTAATCAAAACTCTTCTAGATTTATATCCAAGTAATATGCTCGAATGATTATAAATTTCCCAACCTGTGTAATAACATCCATCTCCAATCAGTTCAGTTGTTAGAAACAAAATCATGAAGCAAAATCTTCTTCCACTTTATCTTGTTGGAGTGATCATGCATGTTTTCACAAAAATTGATGACAAAATAATTTCTTTCAAAATCATCCATGTGTACTTCAAAGCAATCTTCTTCTCCATGCATTAATTCTTCTTGAAGGACACCATCATCAAATTGTGGCGATTCATCATGATCATTAAAATAAACATTGAAGTGATCGTCATCACTAACCTCAATTTCATCATCAATAATATTTTCAAAATCCTTTTCCTCCGTCGGGATCTCAAATTGCGCAAGCCGCCATTGGAGATCTTGAACTTGCCTCCTGAGATTGTCGATCTCTACATCTCGTTGGTCAAGTTGATGATCAACAACGTCTTCCATAGGAGCCATTCCAAGATTCCTATTGCAAGCTCGTTGACCTTGACCATGATACTGTTCAGCCATTGATAACAAACCTAAAGCTCTGATACAAATGATGCTGAAACAATAAAAGAGATAACTGAAAATATAGAAAACAAGTGATACGATAACCACCATCGAATTGTATAAAGATTTAGATACTAGACTGTTTGAAAAACCTCCTCCATCGGGATCTCGAAAATAAAGACAACAAGTGATACAAAAAACCACCACTAAATTGTATCAAGATTTGGATATTGGATAAATTGAAAACCCTCAAGTTTTTCAATACGTCATTAACATATAATAGTAAAAAACTTAACTTCTCCCTTAAAGGCTACAAAGACCTTTATTTATACTAGAATTAACCTTAACTAAACTAATTAGGAAAGCAATAGATCTAATCATTAAGACAAATCTTATTCTATTATTGAGAACATCTAAAACAAGAAATCTAATTTAACTAGGACTAATAAAATAAGAAATTAGGAATAGGAAAACCTAAATATAAAGAAATAATATAATTTTTTTCCCATAGAATTTTAATAACATATTCTTTGCATCAGAATTACAAAGTGAGTTTCCAAGTTGGTTTGTTAGTAATTTAGCTAAGTAATGATAGATGTGTTAATTATTAAGTGGTTGAATTTCAAATAAGTATTCCCTTATCCCACATTGATTTTTGAAATAAGGGTTAAAACTTTTTTAGTTATATGTATATAAGAGAGCATAAGCTAAGCCTCTAGCTAGGTAGCTGTATATAAGAGAGTCTGTTATGTGTGAACTTAATTCATCTCTAATTGTCATCAACTTAGTTAACATATTTGCAAAAACATTGGTAATCACAATCTTCTATATATATATATATAAGAAATCAGTCACCAATTAAAATCAAACAACAATCAAAGCCTAGAAGGTGTGAGTTGTCATCAACTTAATCCAAGTAGCCACACTTGTTCTTGGATTAGGATTAAAGAGAACTCCCCATGGTAAGCAGACAACTTGCTAAGTAATCATTATATTAGACTCAACTATATAAATGAGCAATGTTCTTTATCAAGAGGAGGCTAGGCATACAATCAAGCTTAAGCCAATATTTTTCTCTATAAATAAAGAATTACTCCATCTTTGTACGCCTCATAGGCAGTGTTAGAAAAATTGTCAGAGAATAATAAAATAACAATGGACGTAGGACTTATAGCATTCGAACCACTTTAAAAATTTGTCTTGCCAATATTTTATTTACATTTCTGTAAGCATATATCATCACTACACCATAAACACTTCCATAATCATCTCATGTGTAAATTCATAGTAGTTTGCATGTGTGTATTTTTTTGGTATCAAAATTACGCATCAACATATAGTGTAATCAAATGTCCATGTATTTCGCATGTGTTGATATACTTCTCTTTGTTAAATGGATTTTTTTTTTCTTTTTGCTAAATAAATTGCAATTGGACTATTAATGTACATGTTAGTGTGCTCTTGTACAACTCCCAAATTTTTAAGCTACCTTTTAATTAGATTGTCTCCTTGAAAAAATATCATGTATATACTTTATCTTTGTAGTACGTAAAAAAACATAAAGAGTGGAAGTAAACCATTGATCCTGTTGAAATAAAGAGAGTTTTGAGGAATCATATGATTGTATATTTTTGTGTGTCAAAACTATACAAAGGAGGCCTCTATATATAGTGGAGAAGGTCAAAGTTAATAGGAAATACACTATATGGAAAGATTCTAACCTAGCATAATTATAGGAAATTATAGCTTAATTACAGGAATAATCATATATTCTAGGGATATTATAAGATACTAATATATATACTAACAATATTATAGAGATATTATAAGATACTAGTATATATACTAACATCCCCCCCTCAAACTCTTGGTGGCGAAGTCAACTAGAGTTTGGAAACAAGATCACCAAGTTGACCAGGTGGATGGGATTTCATAAAAATATCAACAAGATTATCTTCAGAAGAAACTGAATGTAACTGGAGGACACCCTGTTGAAGATGATGGCGGATGAAGTGACAATCAATCTCAATATGTTTAGTACGTTCATGAAACACATCATTATGCTCAATCTGGATGGCACTACGATTATCACAGTGAAGAGGAGAACTTATTGATTGAGGAACACCCATATCTTTTAGAAGCCAGCATAACCACAAAAGTTTAGATGTCGTATCAGTAAGAGCGCGATACTCAGCCTCAGTGCTAGAACGGGCAACAATAGACTGTTTCTTACTATGCCATGAAATCAAAGAAGTACCAAGTAAGAAACAATAACCAGTGGTGGAGCGACGATCAATAGGATCACCAGCCCAATCTGCATCAGAATAGGCCTGTAGCTCCAGAGAGGAGTGGGATGAGAAGTGCAGACCATGAAACATAGTACCCTTGATGTAGCGTAGAATTCGAAGAACCGCAGCAAAATGGGTAGATCGAGGTGCACTCATAAACTGACTGATTAGATGAACAACATATGAAATGTCAGGCTTGGTGATAGTAAGATAAATGAGACTGCCAACTAACTGTCGATAAAGAGTTGCATCTTCAAGTGGAGAACCGTTAGTGGCTAGAAGCTTAGTATTATACTCAAGTGGGCTAGTGGCTATCTTACTGTTTGTCAACCCAACTTTGGAAAGTAAATCAGAGGCATATTTTGCTTGAGTGAGATAATATTCATCCTGATTTGAAGTAACTTCAAGGCCAAGGAACTAGTTAAGATGTCCCAAATCCTTCATCTCAAAATTCTGACTAAGAAAAGTTTGAAGATCTCGAATACCAGCAATATCATCACCAGTAATAATCATATCATCTATATAGAGAAGAAGGAGGATAGTACTTGCCCCAGTAGTGCAAAGAAAGAGTGCAGAATCATATGGGCTAGAAAGAAAGCCTTGTTGAGAAACCACTGATTGAAATTTCTCAAACCAAGCTCGAGGAGCCTGTTTGAGCCCATAAAGTGCACAACGAAGATGACAAACTTTATATAGAGGATGCTCATAGCCAGGTGGAGGCTGCATGTAAACTTCTTAAGTAAGATCACTGTTAAGGAAGGCGTTTTTAACATCCATTTGAAAAAGCTCCCAACGTTGGATAGCAGCAACTGCAAGTAAAGATCTAACAGATGTAAGTCTAGCAACAAGAGCAAAAGTCTCCTCATAGTCAATCCCATACTCCTAGGTGAACCCCTTAGCAACAAGTCGAGCCTTGTAGCGTTCAACTGATCCATCTGCTTGAGTCTTGATTTTATAAATCCACTTGCATCCCACTACAGCTTTACCATGAGGCAAGTCCACCAGATCCCAAGTATGTGTTTTGACAAGAGCATTCAATTCATTAGTCATAGCTTCCTGCCAAAGAGGGTCAGTATGAGCCTCACGATAATTGTGAGCCAAAGACGGTCAGTACAAGCCTCACGATAATTGTGAGGTTCGTGGAGGGTGGCAATGATAGAGAAACTGTGATAATCACGAAGATGAGTAGGAGGAACACTTACCCAACTGGAACGACGAGGTTCATCAAATGCATCAATTGGATTAGGTGCGGTAGTGGAAGAACTGTCTGAAGAGCTCGGAATCTTTGCAGAAGAGTCAGAAAATAGAGCAATAGAGGGATAAGTGAATATGAGTGAATAGTTAGAGGAGGAAGGGGAGAACGTGGATATACTAGTAAATGGTTTGTGTTCCCAAAACTTTACATGATAAGAGACTCGAAGACGTATGGAGATATGATCATAACAACGATAACCTTTTTGAGTTAAGTCATAACCAAGAAAATAGCATCATCGAGAATGGGGTTCTAGTTTGGTCCGTTCATGAGGAGGAAGAGTAACACAACAGGCACAACCAAAGACACGAAGTAAGGAATAGTTAGGAACCATACCATAGAGAAGCTCATAAGGAGATTTGTTATGGACTATAGGTGAGGGTACCCGATTGATTGTGTACATAGCAGTAAGAGCAACTTCACCCTAAAACTTTTCAGGTAAAGAAGCAGAAAGTAAAAGAGCTCTTACAGTATCAAGGATATGACGATGTTTTTGTTCGGCACGACCATTTTGTTGAGAGGTATAAGGACAAGAATGATGTGACACTGTGCCTTGTTGATTCAGGAACTCAAGGAGAGTTTTGTCATTGTATTCCATGGCATTATCTGAACAAAAAACTTTAATGGTACGAGAAAATTGAGTTTGTACCATTTTGTGAAAAGTTTGGTAAACACGAACAAGCTCAAATCGATGCTGTAACAAGTATAGCCATGTATAATGAGAATAGTCATCAACAAAGATAACAAAATAACGAGATCCCCCCTTAGTAGGAGTGGGGGCAAGACCCCAAATATTAGAGTGAATCAAATCAAAAGGTGCAGTCGAAAAAGAGTCACTTATATTAAA
Organism: Pistacia integerrima; assembly: GCA_026225825.1. Lineage (NCBI taxonomy): Eukaryota > Viridiplantae > Streptophyta > Magnoliopsida > Sapindales > Anacardiaceae > Pistacia > Pistacia integerrima. The sequence continues at coordinate 25,493,763 of CM047747.1, forward strand.
AGATAAATGAGTTTGTTTGCCAAGTTGACAGGAAACACAATCAAAAGACTCAAAACCTATAGAACCTAGGTGACCTTGGGAGGCCAAAAGATGAACACGAGGTATAGAGGCATGACCCAACCGAGAATGCCATAATTGGGAAGAGATGGTAGGAGTAACAATGGAGCGAGACAGATGGGATGGAAGCTGCAAATAAGTGAGCTCGAACAGACGTCCAATCTTACGGCCTGTCCCAATGAGTTGACCCGTCTGTGGATCCCTGCACATCAACACCAGCATTAGAAAAGGTAAGCTGAAGACCTAATTCACAAAGTTGACCAACTGAAAGGAGATTTAAGGATAACTTGGGAACAAGATAGGTGTTGTCCATAAATAAGGTAGGGGAGGAAATAGACCCAATTTGACTAATAGATAAATGAGAACCATCAACAGTATATATGATAGGATTGGTTGACAGAGTAGATTTTTGTTAAAAATGGTGGAATCAGAGGTCATGTGATTACAACATGCAGAATAAAAAAACCAAAGAGATGTACCTGAGGTGATAGACAAAGCACTAGAAGACCGGGATAAAACCTGATGAATTAATGTCTCAATGTCAGTAGCAATGAGAATAGTGGACACTGAAGAAGGCTCAGTAGCAGACTCAAGAGCAGAACGAGCAGTTGGAGCCACGGCAACAACTTGCAACAAGGGGGCCCGAGACTAATTTTTTGTTCTCCAATTTTTGACATTCCGTAACAGAGTGACCTGAATGTTTGCAGTATTTGCAGAAGACAGTCTTTGAGGACTGAGAAGGGAAACGGCCCGAGGCTGGAGAAGATCCAAAGGTAGTGTGAGGGATGGTAGCAACAACTGAATCTGGAGTTTGCATCTTCATGGTTGAATGACGATTTTCTTCGGAAATAAGTTTAGCAACTGCAATCTCAAGAGTGGGAAGAGGTGTGTGATGCAAAAGAGAGGCCCGAGTAGATTCAAAATCCTCATGAAGTGCCATCATAAAATGCATAAACTTATGACGATCATGGTAGGTTGCAAACAATGCAATGTCATCAGAACATTTGAGGTGAGGATCTGCAGTAGACAACTGTTCCCAAAGATTATCAACTTGAGAATAGAAATCAGCAATGGATTGACCTGATTCCTGACGCATCTGATAAAGCTTAGTCTCAAGCTGGAACTGCAATGAAGCATCATGAGTGTAGTTGTATCGTTTAGCAAGAAAATCCCAAGCAGCTTGAGCATTACCAAGCTTGGGAAGCAGGCTATGGATGGATGGAACAAAAGTATTGATAAACCAAGACAATATTTTATAATGAATACTATGCCAATCTTCAAGCCGACATGCAAACTTATCAAGACTCTCACCTTCTTGTTGCTTGGGGGCAAGAATATCACCAGAAATATAATGCCACAATTTTCGTCCTCTAAGAAATACTTCCATATTTTGAGCCCACATATTATAATTTGAGCCATCTAAAAATATTATCAATAGGATGAACAATGGTATCAAGGTTGGGAGAGGAGTGAGACATACCTTTTTTTTTTTTTTTTGGGTCAACGAGTCAACGGTCAGCAAGTCAACGGGTGGACCTGGGCTGGACTTTGAACCGAATGGGCTGATTTATAGAAGAAAGAAAAATGGGTTGGGAAGGCTTACTTGGATTGGGCTTGAAGTTGGCTGTAACAGGTTTGAAATTTTTGTTGGAGATGTGTGGTGCGTGGTCAGACGTGCAGAATATTCAGGAGGAGTGTGTGGAAGCGTATCGGGAAAATCTTGACACAGAAACACCGATAAAATTCTCAAGACGTCGTTTATGATCAGATTTGATTAAAAAATGGAGCAAAAATGGGATGTAAAACCATGAAAATCTCACTGTCAGTGTAGGGAAAGCCAAGGTTGGTGCGAAAGGAAACATCAATGAAACGGCTTGCACGGACAAGAAGATCAGAGTAGTGTCTCTGATACCATGTTGAAATAAAGAGAGTTTTGAGGAATCATATGATTGTATATTTATGTGTGTCAAAACTATACAAAAGAGACCTCTATATATAGTGGAGAATGCCAAAGTTAGTAAGGAAATACACTATATGAAAATATTCTAACCTAGCATAATGACATGAAATTATAGCTTAATTATAGGAATAATCATATATTATAGGGATATTAAAAGATACTAATATATATACTAATAATATTCTAGGGATATTATAAGATACTATTATATATACTAATAGATCCATTAATTAGTAACAATAAACCATAACTAATAGTGTCATTGGTCGACATTAAAGACAAAATCTTATCATCCGTTAACACTAAATAAAAATCTTACACTTTTGATATGAAAAAAATTGATTAAAATTTTGTTTTATTAACATTTACCGTCAGTACTGAATTGTCGACAAATGTTAGTAAACGCAATAAGTCATAGGAGGAACCGAGTATGCAATGGCAAAAGTTTTTTTCACTTTCGAATACTAGACAACTATTAAATGTTTACAATGAATAAACAACATATTCCAAAAATAACATAAGGGGTCGAAATAAACTAGAGAATTATATATTTTTTAATGACGGAAATAAACTAGTGTCTTTAACGATTGAGTCTACTGATTATTGTTCAATTACATATATGTTTTTGTCATGGGTAATTTCTAAGGGGTGACTACTTAGTTCACTATAGTTACCCCTTAGAAATTACCCATGACAAAAACATATATGTAATTGAACAATAATCAGTAGACTCAATCGTTAAAGACACAAGTTTATTTCCGTCATTAAAAAATATATAATTCTCTAGTTTATTTCGAAGAAAATACAACTTCAGAGGTGTCTCGGCTGTTATCAGAATGAAATGGCAATAATCACTTAATCGGTATACGCATAAAGAAGATTAATATGAGTGACTAGATGAAAAATGGGCTAAATAAAACCAATAATTCATTAATAAAGTGTTAGCAAATTTAGTAGGATAGTTTATCATCTTGGGCCATATGAGAAGTCCATCTAAAGACCCAAGATGAAAAGTTTGAAATAATTCCCAGCTTCTTCCAATATGCCAGTTAGCTACTGTATCATACTTATATTATAATATATATTGATCAGTTAAAGGGTGTCATTTTAGTCGTAAGTGTGAAGCTCACAAAAGGAATCAGAAACATGCAAGTCATAAGGCTTTTATATAAGAAATTGGGCAGCAGCTTCTGAAGAGAACAGAAGGCATCTAGATGGAGTAAGTAAGGCATACAAGATCCATGAACAAGATATATAGAATATTCATGCTTTTGAAATCAATGATAAAATAAAATTCTCCAGCAACAAACGCAAGGAATTTGATTCTACTTTCTTTATTAACATCAATTTTATTGAACAATCTAATGCTAATAATATAAATTTGCAAGTTCGTTCTCTTTCTGTAGAAGTTAATTACTAAAATATTTTCCACGTCAAAAAAGAAACTTATGCAAAAGAGTCTCTCGAATAAAAGTTTTTCCACAATACTTGAGCTTAAGTTTGAACAAAAATATTCCAAGCCAAAATGGTGAAGTAATTTCCTAATTGTATTCTCCAATTATGGAAATCCCACTTCTTTTTACAAACTTAACTAATGTCAGGTTAAATCATGACTTTGATATTAATGATCTCGTGAAGTCTTCGTCTTCGTCTTCGTCTTCTTCCAATTTAAAATCGTACATATGCTGCTGAATAGCAGATGTCTCTTTAATATGATTTAGTAGACAGACACCTAACATGCATGATATATATTGAGAAATTGTTTTGTAATTTCATGTTTGGTGAGTAGTCTCAATTGAATTTATTCTTCCTTGGGTTATACTTCATCACAGGCATAAACAACAGAATGGGTTTATAATATATATACATACTTATTTATGATTATGATAGATTCTTCTTAATTTGATTTGATAGAAAGGATGGAACGAGGTACATGCAAAAAGTAAAAAAAATTGTATATGATCTAGAATTCTTGAGCTTCAAGTAATTTCATTCTTACTAGTGCTCGTCAAAAAGTTGGTAGTTGAGCGATTTAATCGGATAAACAATGACCTAATTTGTAAAAGATTAATTTTAGTGAACTTTTTTGTACCCCATTTTCCACATCTACTTAGGGTTAATTTCCTCGGAAATATAATTACCAGATCCAACTAATCAATATAGAACGACTTATACTTCATAGATGTGTAAAAATTAATAATTAAAATTATCATTGGGTGGTTTGATGGTAAAAGAGCAAAAGAAAGTTTTATGAGTTCTTGAGTTTGAGTCTACTCAAACACTAATAGAAGTGATTACTGGAGCTCTTACTTGATTTAAGACCCTGAAAGATTAGTTGAGGTATGTGCAATCTGACACAGACATCACAATGATATTAGAAAAAAAAAAAAAAAAATTAATAATAAACAGCTTAAACCTGACAGTAGTGGTATGGATAACATTATTCTTAGTACAAATTGTAAATTGGAGAGTAATGGCCTCTAATTTTATTTCCAAGATACTTTCATCAATCACAAGCCTTGTCATTGTCTCGAATCTGAACAAATTATAACTTGTTAATGGAGTTAGAATTAAGATTGGGAAAGATCTTGTTCTTATGCTTGGAGTAAGAATAGAAGGACTTGTCTTTGAGGAAATTTCCCAGAAACATGAAATATCAAATCGTCAGACACAAGCTGATAACCATAGTTCGTCAGACACCAGCTGTTTATTTTCCAACTAAGAGTAATGGAAGCATAGTTGACTGAATTGAAAAAAATTGATAAAATAAGACTGATATTTTACAGTACGTGGAAGCGTTATTGAACTTTTCTCTTAAAAAGATTTTGTTGTCGAGGCCTCGAGGGCTGATTTCAGCACAATGACTCACCTCTTTGACATCATTATTGGTCATGATTCATGATTTATTAATTAATTAGATCGAAGGGGAAGAACAGCGACGGTTGTTATTCTGGATATATTAAATTATATAAAACATTAAAATAATTAGATGGAGATAATTTTAGGCTCCGTTTGACAAATTATTTCTACCCATATTTCCAAAATATTATTTGTTTTATTATTTGAGAAATATTAGTATATTTTTTAATTATTTTTAGACCCTTTAAGTTTATTAATTTTATTAAATACCCCCAAAAAAAGTTTAAAAATTAACAAAAACACCCCCATTTACCTATGCTTGTCAGATTCCGGCAACCACCGTCGGTGGTAGCCAGAATCTGTCACGATAGTCTATAAAAGACCGAAACTGGCTAGTAATTCATCGATCTGACGGTCAGATCGGGACTTTTTCGATCGTCGATTGCCAGATCTGGCCGTAGATCTGGCCTTTTCCGGCCAGATCCGTGGTGGATCTAGCCGAAGGCCATATCGATGCCCTACCCGCCGATTGACCGTCTGCGTCGTGGCGCTATTTTCGCCGATTAGATTTGTGGTGGCGAAGTCGACATTGTGGGTGGGTGGGGGTGTTTTTGTCATTTTATAAAATTTTTATATATTGGGGTGTTTAGTTAAATTAGCAAACCTAGGGGTTTGTTTTTGTAAATTTTTAAATTTTACCTCGTAATACTCCTTTATTCAACTACCTAATATTGTTCCCAAAATCTTATCCAAAATAATAAAACAAACGGACCCTTATTTATCCCCTGGTGTTTGGGGTCTAGCATCCATATCTTGAAGTTAAATTGTTAGGAAAGAGCCCCATATTCTAATAGATGTTAGCCTAAATAAGGATAGAACGGATAATTTAATTGTACACGTAAGAGAAATATGGGTAGTTTATTCTTCATTCACTCATCTTTGTGTAAAAATGTTATGAAAAGAAACCATTTTTTTTAATCACCCAGGTGTTTGGGCCAGCTTGTGTACACCTCAATTAATCTCTCGAGGCCTTAGAACTGTCGAGTGGGTAAGAGCCTCAATGGTTACCCTTATTGATGCCTAGAGAAACTCAAACTCAGGAGTTCATAAAATCATTTTTTACTCTTTTATCATTATACCACTTAGTGGTTGTTAAAAAAAACCAAAGTTGAAGATTAAAAGAATGATATAAATCATGAATAATAACAATTAATATACATATAGAAACAACTTCATAATTATTTATAATTTTCCTATTCAATTCTTCCACAATTAGTTTCCTGTCTTTCTTAAAGGTCTCTTTATGTACCTTGAAATAAACAAATTCCTCTCAAATCAATTTTATTTCATCACTTTGATGAGGAATTAACTCAACGTCATACTTTGAATTTTCCGCAAGGTCTTGGTCTGCTTCCATCTATATTTGATCATGCAAATTTTCAACATTTGATATGCACGCACCTCATTAATATTAAGAAAGTTCTTGGTAGTTTCTGGTTTGATCAGTATCCACAATTCAATTGATTCTTCCTTTTTAGCTCATACCTACTCTCATAGGTATAGTCTACAATGATTACTATTGGTATTAAAGGATTATCAGTAACTTTTATTACTTGACAATCAAACATGATAATGACAGTAATATAAGATGATATTACTGAAATAATGAAGGTTGATCGCACCCTAAAATTATAGTATAGTTCACTTCATTATAATTTTTCCTTCCAATATTCCATAGATCTCTTATTGCATGAGTTAAAAAATATTAAATATCCATAAAATCTTAAAATATAAAATAAGTCACATATTACTTTGCTTGGAGATAAAAATCCCTTCCAAAAGAAGTTCTTGATTTCCAAGACTGGAATCATCAGTCGTGGGACACATGAGCATACTTTATTATGCTTAATTCCTTTTGAATTTTAAAATTAATCAATTAAGCCTGAAAATTGAGCCTAGGTAAAAGCATCGGACTATCTTTTTTGAAAAGTTTTAGTAGACACTGTTGCTGAATTGCGAGGGTTAACACTATAAATTATGAGCTAGATACATAGATTTTCTATTTACTAACCATTATTCATATTATTGTAAAGATAGACGAAAAAAAATAGAAAAGAGATGATGTCAATCCATCAAATTGGGTGTGGATAACGTGATATTCTTATAATATTATAGTACTCTTGAATCCCAATGTTTTAGGATTCCATTTTAACTTGGTTTGTGTGTTCTAAAGCAAATTTTAAGATTATATATATTGATGCGTGATTTTGACACCAACTAAATGCACGTGTGAAATACTGAGCGGGTCTAGAAGACACACGTAAATGTGAGAATGAAAGTAAATGCATTGGATAACAGCGTTTAAAGTGGTTCGGATGCTAAGGAAGCAAATTCTACGTCCACTGATTTTATATTAAAGATAGCGGTCAGGTTGCGTTCATCGGACTGACTTACAAATGATTATACAAGAGAGAGAATGCTATATTTTCTTTAGAGAGAGTAGCTAATCACTTAAATGAGAGAAGAACTGTCAATTTATAGTGGGATGAATTAAGGTTATCATTACTAAGTTTGTGAGTTGGTGGGATTATCCGTGCAAATCCTTCTTTATGTCCCATTACCCACCTTCTAGAGTGATTTACGCGATTTGGTGCAGGGATTGGACACGTGGAATCGCTATAGCTCTGGGTTGGTCTGACGCGCACCCACTTTACTGAAAGGAGCGTGCTGCTCACGTCACCATGCGACGTGGCTGTTTCTGACTGGCTGCAGGCCTACCTATGCTCTGACTTTTTATCCCCTTATTAACGACCCATGTTAAAATCTTTTCTAAATGTATTGTTACTAGCTATTGTAATTAATTATGCATTTTCTTTGAGGAAACATTATACATGTTCTACACTACATTTGAACTTGATACATAAAAAGTAAATTATTTATTTATAAATTTTAGAAAACTGATATGCTAGGCCACAGGGAAACCTCATGATCTACGTCTATCATTAAATGACATACTTTGAAAGTATAATGTTGAGATCGATGATAAATTTTGTAATTTGAGTCAATTTTTTAAATTGAATTTATATTTGTCGAATGAAGTATTAGACGTGATGTCTTTTGGATTTTTTTTTTTTTTTTTTTTTAGAAAAGTAGTTCAGGCATATTTCAAATATTTTTTCATATTTCAAAAATATTATCAAATAAATATTTATATTTATAATTTTTTTAAAAATATATATTAATATTAGGGGATTTCCGATAAATTTCTATTGTATTGAATTTTGAATATTGAGTCTTTGATACTGTGAGGATAAACATTATGAATGATCTGCATATTTTCCTTTCACTTACATATAGGGACGTAGACAGACACTCATTTTAAGGGGGGTCAAGAGGTTAATTAAACTTAATAATACAATCGTAAATAAACTTATAATAAATAATATATTGGGTATAAGTTATACAAAAATGAGTATTTATTTATAATGCTCTTTATAATTAATATATTTATGATTGTATTTGACGATATGAAATATATTTATAATATTTTAACAAGTGTAAAACAAAACCCAAAAGATTTACTAATGAACAAGTTATTAAGCCAACACAAATAACAATACCTCCAAATTCGGGAAAGAGCCCCATATTCTAATAGATGTTAACCTAAATAACAACACAAATAACAAGATTTATCCCCTGGTGTTTGGGGTCTAGCATCCATATCTTGCAATTTAAATTATTAGGAAAGAGCCCATATTCTAATAGATGTTAACCTAAATAAGGGTAGAACGGATAATTTAATTGTACACGTAAGAGAAATATGGATACTTTATTCTTAATTCACTCATCTTTGTGTAAAAATGTTATGAAAAGAAACCATTTTTTTTAATCACTGGGGTGTCCGGGCCAGCTTATGCGTATTTCAATTAATCTTCCGAGGCCTTGAAACTGTCGAGTGGGTAAGAGCCCCAATAGTTATCCCTATTAGTGCCTAGAGGGACTAGAACTCAGGAGTTCATAAAATCATTTTTTACTCTTTTATCATCAAACCACTCGGTGGTTGTTAAAAGAAACCAAAGTTGAAGATTAAAAGGATGATATAAATCATGAATAATAACAATTAATATACATATAGGAACAACTTCATATTTATTATTTATAATTTTCCTATTCAATTCTTCCACAATTAGTTTCCTGTCTTTCTTAAAGGTCTCTTTATGTACCTTGAAATAAACAAATTCCTCTCAAATCAATTTTATTTCATCACTTTGATGAGGAAGTAACTCAACGTCATACTTTGAATTTTCCGCAAGGTCTTGGTCTGCTTCCATGTATATTTGATCATGCAAATTTTCTACATTTGATATGCACGCACCTCATTAATATTAAGAAAGTTCTTGGTAGTTTCTGGTTTGATCAGTATCCGCAATTCAATTGATTCTTCCTTTTTAGCTCATACGTACTCTTATAGTTGGGCATAAATCACATAATAAGAATGAAATTTAGCATATCTTCTTTTTTCTTTTACAAGAATCTTAGTTTCTTATACTTTTCCTTTTTATTTATTCTTCACCTTCAAGTAATTTCTTGTTTATCTTTCTTAAGGTTTTGATGTCTAAACCACTTAAATTTGAGGATCAATTACTTAAAGGAATAGGGTTATTTGCTTATATCATAAAAAAATAAAAAATCTACAAAGTATACCATAAACCCATTTCTTTAAATCGATTCTTATAATTTTTTTTTTGTTTTGTTTTGAATGTCTTTTTCAATATCTAATTTTTAAATTTTTTTTATTGTTAGTAAACTTAAAAATTGGTATTGATTTTTTTTTTTTCTAAATGTAAATAGCCCCATACTCTTACCTAATTTGTAAAATATGAATTCTAAAAAGCTTTTGCATATCATTTTCCACACCTAATCTGATTACTCATTGAGTTGCGAGAAAAGACAACAAATAGAATAAACTTTAATTAAAATGACTATATATATTTCTCAACAAACATCTTTAAGTTTGAACGTACAGTTAAATATCAATAATTAATTGTATTTTGTGAAGTCAACAACTTTTCATCTTCATATTAAAAACTTCATAATATTCGTGTGTGAGATTGTAGTGACTAATTAGGGTTATCAACTAAGCTGATCAAATCAATCAATGAGCTAACACAACTTTAGATCAACATGCAATCAATTCAGAGATTATGTAAAGCATAAAAGAACAGAATAGAAATTGACACAGGGGATTTATAGTGGTTTGGCTAAGGTAGCCTACATCTACTCTTCAAGGCACACTATAGGGTATTTCATTAATCAAGAGAACCAAGATTACAGAGAGTATACAACCAGAGAAATACAAGAAAGAACACACCCGATTAAGCCCTCTCACTGCTCTGTTTTCTCTAGTACATATTGGTCTGATTTTATACACATTAGGACTCCGTTGATCATCCTCCAGTTGTCCAGTATGATCTGCAATCCGTTGGAGAAGATGGGCACTAGAATCTTTTGTCATGAGCGAAGAACTAGGGCTGAAATGGGACCAGAGAGAAAGAGAGATGAGCTGTGAATTTGTTGCAATAGAATGGGTTTCGAGTGCGAGATAGGGCACTTAAGTTTGATAGCTAAAACGACGCTGTCTTAGTTAAATTGTGAATCTGCTTTCTTTGACTAATGTTGACTCCACCGTGGCAATTTCAAGCCACATCATCATCACAATTCTCCACCTTGGCTTGTGAATTGACACCCTGAGTGGCCTTGGCAATATTGAACTATGCTTGAACATGTAATAGGCTCATACAGAGCCTATGTTTATCTGCAGTTACTAGTTTGGGGAGCATGTCTGTAGGATTGTGTGTACCTCTTATCTTCTCAATCTTGACTTCTCATTTTTCAATCATTTCTCTGATGAAATGAAGCCTGACATCGATGTGTTTTGTCCTCTCGTGGAAGACTTGGTTCTTGGACAAATGTATTGCGCTCAGACTGTCACTTTTGATCTCCACAGTTTTCTGTTCCAGCTCCAGTTCATTCACAAAACCCTTGAGCCATACAACTTCCTTTGATGCTTCTGTCAGGGCTACATACTCAGATTCTATTGATGAGAGTGTAACCATATGCTGAAGCTTTGATTTCCAGCTAATCACATTTCCCCACAATGTAAAAACAAAGCCTGAAGTGGACTTTCTCTTATCAAAGTCCCCTGCATAATCAGCATCAACATACCCTCTAATGTAGTATTTTTCTTCTTTGTTCTTACTGAATACTATGCCCACTGATTTTGATCCTTGTAAGTATCTTAGAATCCATTTGAGGGTAGAGCAATGTAGTCTTCCCAGATTGCTCATAAATCTACTTACTAAACTCACAGAATATGCTAGATCTGGCCTGGTGCAAACCATTAGGTACGTAGGCTGCCCAGGGCATTTGCATATGGAATGGTGGACATTTCCTTTTGCTCTTCTTCTGTTTTCGGGCACTGATCATGAGACAGTTTAATGTGCTGCCCTAGTGGAGTTTGGACAGCTTTAGCATTCTGCGTGTTGAACTTCTGCACAATTTTCTCTGCATATTCTTCTTGAACCAGCTTTAAGCTTCCCTGCATTCTGTCTCTTATAATGGTAATACCAAGGATCTTTTGAGCCTGACCCAGCTCCTTCATTTCAAACTTGGTATAGAGGATTTTCTTCAATCGAGTTGTTAGTGTATATTAGTGTATGCCCTAGAAACCATTCGTGTTGTCGGTTTTAGAGCATTTTGTCTTGTATCTATATATATCATAAATAATAGAAGAAAGAGTTCTTCAATTCATATATATAAATTGCTTCCTTTATTCAGTCATGCATTTAAAATAAAATATGTATATGAATTGTCCAGATGATTCATTTAATCGGTAAATGAATTATCGAAAAGGGTTCCCTACAGAAGCAATATAATTTGGGCAACTATATTGCACAGTAGGCATATCGGATGCTTCCGAAAGATATCATGAGTTGATATAAGTACGGATGGCGATGATAGTCATGTCACTGGGGCATTGGTATGGATTAACGGTTGGTGAACTGTTTTTGGCGTGGACCGAATAACGACAAATCACTTGGAAAAGCATGTAGTCAATGATTTATCATTTGGTTATATCAGTGCACGATGTAGTCCTTTGACCTAAGACATTGTAGTCGGATCCGATATGGATGCGTATGGTTCATACGGTGTATAAGTACGAGACTAATCATGTTTCATATAATAAAGCCTATTTGGTCATGCGTTGTTCATATGCGGAAACGAACGATGGTCAAGAGGGTATCCATTGACTCGAAAATATAGGATCAGGAGTACCGCTGACTCCATCCGGATTCGAGTTCCTAGACGAACGTTGATAAATGTTGGAAATCAGAATCTCTGGCCGGAGTCTATTATTAGTCATACAAAAGCAAGTTTGTGATGACGAGTTCTGGACATACTGATCGACGATTCGGTAGAAGATCGAGTTTAGGATTTTGACATTCCATGAATCGTGCTCGATCAGGGATATCTCAATGGAGGGACTTTACCTGCATGGTACGTATGATCTGAAATGGGTTCGATGAAGTATTTCTTCATCGTGGTTTAGGGACTATGGCACATTGCTAGATGTTTACCATAGTCGTTGGGCCTCTGGACATGTTTTCGGATTCATCCAGAACTGGCTCACGGCTAATCCACGGTAGACCTACATGGTCACACCAATAGCCTTGAGAAGTTAGAGAAGGATGAGAGAGAGAAATGATTATCTGAAGAGGGCTAGCACCTTCCGGGAGTAATAACAGGATTTCTATAGTAATAGTTACATAGAAAATTATTTGTGACATTTTAAGGGTTAAAATGGTCAAGCAATAATTAATTATATTTAATTATTATATCTTAAAGTGTTAAGATTAATGAGATGAACAAAAATAACCTTTTAATAGTTAAAGGGTAAAAAGGGTAAATTTATGGGTTGTTAATATAAACTAGTTTAGTTTACATGGGCCTTTGAATAATGTTGATCATTCAAAGGGTAGAATAATAAATTCGTGGGGTCCCTTTTTAAAATAAGATTTTATTGGGCTTAGAAGTGAAAAATAAATAATTGCAAAATTGCCCAAGTATATATAAATGCAAAAGGTTGCATTTTAGTTCATTCTTCACTTATTCACTCAAAAACAAACTAAAACTCTCTCTCAAACCCATGGCCACTCCCTAATCTGTCAAGGTGGTGTTTAAGTGTGGAGGTTTCATCATTTTGAGGCTAATCTTCATCAATCCAAAGCAAAGGAGTAGGTATAATCTCTTTTCAAGCTTTGCATGAAAAATGTTTTTTTGAATCCATCTTTTTAATGCTTTCTTCTCCATTTCCACCGCTCTTCATGCATGCATGTTGGTCTTTCACGAGTAAGCTCAGTTTTGTCATGGCGAGCAACCAACATGTCATCCACATAAAGCAACAAGTAAGTATGAGTCAAATCAGAATTTCTTTTAAAATAAAAATAGCTATCAAACTGACATCTAGTAAAGCCAATTTCAATCATAAAAGAATCAAATTTCTTGTACCACTATCATGGTGATTGTTTTAGGCCATAAAGTGATTTTCTTAAAAGACAAACTTTACCTGCTGGTCCTGAATATCCCTCTGGCTGCTCCATCAGAATATTCTCTTCCAAGTCACCATGTAAAAAAGTTGTTTTTACATCTAGTTGCTCCAGTTCCAGATTAAACTGTACAACTAAAGAAATCAGAATTCTGATTGATGCATGCTTTATAACTGGGGAGAATATTTCATTATAGTCTATGCCTTCCACTTGAGTGAATCCCTTTGCAACTAGTCTAGCCTTGTACCTAGGTGATTCTTTTGAAGTTAGACCAGATTTCCTTTTGAAGATCCACTTGCACTTGCCACCCTGCAGTTTTTTGGTTTATCAACTAGGGTCCAGGTATTGTTTTTCATTAATGAGCTGAATTCATCCTCGATTGCCCTTTTCCATTCTGATTTTTCAGGTCCTAATATAGCTTCTTGAAATGTTCTAGGCGCATCATTCAACTCTTCTTCTACCGAAAGTGCATAAGCTACCAGGTCTGCATATCTTAGTCTGTTGGGAGGATTAATGACTCTTCCGGTTCTATCCTTAGCTAGTTGATAGTTTATCAAGTCTGGCTTCTGTTCTCTTTGTTCTTCTTGCTCATCCAATTCATCTATATTAGGATTTTCAGGATTCTCCTCTATCTCATCAGCTCCACCTTGATGATTGGGAACTACATCCTGAATTTCCAATTCTAGAAGATCTGATCCTGAGTCATTATCAATTGATTTTCCAGGTTCACATTCTACTTTAGGAAGGACATCTTCCCCAAAAACAATATCCCTACTGATTATACACTTCTTGGTTTCTAGATTCCAGAACTTATAACCTTTTACTCCCTCTGGATATCCAAGAAACACGCAGTTTATAGCTCTAGGTTTTAGCTTATCATCCTTTACATGAACATAAGATAGGCACCCGAAAACTCTTAAGTTGTCCAGCTTTATGGGGTATCCACTCCATTTTTCTAAGGGCACCTTGAAACCTATGGTAGATGAGGGGGTTCTATTAATCAAATACAGCACAGTATGTGCAGCTTTTGCGCAGAATTTTACAGGTAGCTTAGAGTTTGATAGGATGCTCCTAACTTTGTCTAAGATTGTCCTATTCATTCTTTCATAAAGGCCATTCTGTTGTGGGGTATTTCTAACAGTTTTGTTCCTAACAATTCCATGGTTTTTGTAGAAACTATTGAATTCATCATTCACAAACTCAAGACCATTATCACTCCTAAGCCTTTTAAGTTTCTTCCTAGATTGAGTTTCAACCAATGTTTTCCATTCTTTAAACCTAAGAAATGCCTCATCCTTAGTCTTCAAGAAGTATATCCAGACATGCCTAGAGTAATCATCTACAAAGCTAATGAAATACCTACAAACCCCTAGTGAGTAGTGTCTAGCTAGTCCCCATACATCTGAGTGAACATACTCAAGTGGTGAGCTTGAGTAATGTTTACCAGATTCAAATTTCACCCTTCACATTTTGCCAAAAATACAGTGTTCACAGAAGGTTAAATTTTCAGTTTTGTCCCCTCTTAACAAATTCTGTTTACTCAACTCATCTAACTCTCTTTCACTAACATGTGCCAACCTTTGATGCCACAATAAGGTTTTGTCCTGTGTTACTAGAGACTCTACAGCAGCCATGCCATAATCTGTCCTAACCTTTAACACATAGAGACCATTTTTCTTTTCACCTTTCATCACTACTAATGACCCTTTCATTACACTAAGACTTCCATTTGAAGCCTTGTAACTCAGTCCTATTGATCTAGGGTGCTTAGTGATATTAGATTCCTCTTGAAGTCAGGAATGTATCTTACATTGGTGAGGGTTTTGGTTAGGCCATTGTGAAGGCTTAGCTTAACAATACCTATGCCCTTAATGCCACATACTGCATTATTTCCCATCACAACGTTTCCACCATCTACAGTTTGGAAAGAGCTAAATCACTCCCTATTTGGTGTCATGTGGTAGGTACATCCTGTGTCTACAATCCATTCCTCACCATTTCTAACTTCAGAGATGACTAATACCTCTGAACTTTCATAACCTTTAGACACAACATCAGCACTGCCTTCCCTTTCCTCCGTTCCATACTTCTTCTTATTTTTCCTCTCAGGACAATCTCTCATAAGATGGCCTTCTTTGTGATAGAAGAAGCACTTCCATTTCCCAGTTTTGGACTTAGATCTATTCCTATTGTGTCCCCCTTTTTCCAGTTTCTCTTCTCTGATCTACCCTTTACTATGAGACCTTCCCCATCACTGCCTAATGTCATTCTGTTCTCTCTATCCTTAGTTGTAATGGCTTTTTCAACCTTTTCTAATTTTAGGGTTTGCCTACCATATTTTAATGTTTCTACAAAATTGGAGTAACGTTTTGGTAGGGAATTTAGAAGAATTATAGCCTGGTCTTCATTACCAACCTCTACTGATATGCTTTTTAAATCCTGTATAAGTTTTAGAAAATCATCCTTATTGTCTTTTAAAGATTTCTGCTCATCCATTTTAAACCCAAACAATCTTTGTTTTATACAGTCTATTAGGGACATCTTTAGATTGATACAGAGAGTCTAACATGTTCCAGATCTTAGCAGCAGTTTTCTCATTCTTCACATCTCGAAGGACTTTGTCACCTAGTCCTAAGATCAAGGAGCTCTTAGCTTTGTTGAGAACATCCTGCTTCTCAACTTTAGTCATGGTGTCAGGCAACTCAGATTCCCTTTTCAATGCTAAGGCTAGTCCTTCTTTAATTAGCACAGCTTCCATTTTCATCTTCCAGAGTCCAAAATCATTGTCCCCTGTAAACTTTTTGAGTTCAAATTTAGTGGACATGTTTTTGGAATAAGATTTGCAACGTCAGAAACTAAATTTTAAATAACCCTAATTAGGATTCGAACTAGGCTCGTACCAATTTGTAGTGACTAATTAGGGTTATCAACTAAGCTGATTAAATCAATCAATGAGCTAACACAACTTCAGATCAACATGCAATCAATTCAGAGATTATGTAAAGCATAAAAGAACATAATAGAAATTGACACAGGGGATTTATAGTGGTTCGGCTAAGGTAGCCTACATCCACTCTTCAAGGCACACTATAGGGTATTTCATTAATCAAGAGAACCAAGATTACAGAGAGTATACAACTAGAGAAATACAAGAAAGAACACGCCCGATTAAGCCCTCTCACTGCTCTGTTTTCTCTAGTACATATTGGTCTGATTTTATACACATTAGGACTCCGTTGATCATCCTCCAGTTGTCCAGTATGATCTGCAATCCGTTGGAGAAGATGGGCACTAGAATCTTTTGTCATGAGCAAAGAACTAGGGCTGAAATGGGACCAGAGAGAAAGAGAGATGAGCTGTGAATTTGTTGCAATAGAATGGGTTTCGAGTGCCAGATAGGGCACTTAAGTTTGATAGCCAAAACGACGCCATCTTAGTTAAATTGTGAATCTGCTTTCTTTGACTAATGTTGACTCCACCGTGGCAATTTCAAGCCACATCATCATCACAGAGATTAATATATACATAAATTATATGATAGATGCAAAAAATGTGAAATAAAAAATAAATTGACACTGAGTAATAAATTAAAATAGATGATAATACATAGCAATAGTCATGCAACGGTGGTACAGTACAGTACAGTACAGTACAATACAATATTATTCTTATAATAAAGTCACAAATGGACCAATAATAGAAACGTACTTACATTACAATCCTTATCTCATTCATCTTGACGATTACAAACATGAATCAGAATCAAGAAAGTTATTTAACTTGTCTATAGTGTCAATAGAGTCACATATTACTTTGCTTGGAGAAGAAAATCCCTTCCAAAAGAAGTTCTTGATTTCCAAGATTGGAATCATCAATTGTGGGACACATGAGCATACTTTATTATGCTTAATTTCTTTTGAATTTCAAAAAATTAATCAATTAAGCCTGAAAATTGAGCCTAGGTAAAAGCATCGGACTATCTATTTTGAAAAGATTTTGTAGACACTGTTGCTGAATTGCGAGGGTTAACACTATAAATTATGAGCTAGATACATAGATTTTCTATTTACTAACCGTTATTCATGTTATTGTAAAGATAGACGAAAAAAATAGAAAAGAGATGATATCAATCCATCAAATTGGGTGTGGATAACGTGATATTCTTATAATATTATAGTACTCTTGAATCCCAATGTTTTAGGATTCCATTTTAACTTATTTTGTGTGTTCTAAAGCAAATTTTAAGATTATATATGAAGAAAAACTTATGATAATATTAGTAAACTATGTGCATAACTAAAAAAAATTACAATTTTAATGCATTAAAAAACAAAAACTTTCTTTATCCCCTTATTAACGACCCATGTTAAAATCTTTTCTAAATGTATTGTTACTAGCTATTGTAATTAATTATGCATTTTCTTTGAGGAAACATTATACATGTTCTACACTACATTTGAACTTGATACATAAAAAGTAAATTATTTATTTATAAATTTTAGAAAACTGATATGCTAGGCCACAGGGAAACCTCATGATCTACGTCTATCATTAAATGACATACTTTGAAAGTATAATGTTGAGATCGATGATAAATTTTGTAATTTGAGTCAATTTTTTAAATTGAATTTATATTTGTCGAATGAAGTATTAGACGTGATGTCTTTTGGAATTTTTTTTTTTTTTTTTTTTTTTTTTTAGAAAAGTAGTTCAGGCATATTTCAAATATTTTTTCATATTCCAAAAATATTATCAAATAAATATTTATATTTATAATTTTTTTAAAAAATATATATTAATATTAAGGGCTTTCCGATAAATTTCTACTGTATTGAATTTTGAATATTGAGTCTTTGATATTGTGAGGATAAACATTATGAATGATCTGTATATTTTCCTTTCACTTACATATAGGGACGTAGACAGACACTCATTTTAAGGGGGGTCAAGAGGTTAATTAAACTTAATAATACAATCGTAAATAAACTTATAATAAATAATATATTGGGTATAAGTTATACAAAAATGAGTATTTATTTATAATGCTCTTTATAATTAATATATTTATGATTGCATTTGACGATATGAAATATATTTATAATATTTTAACAAGTGTAAAACAAAACCCAAAAGATTTATTAATGAACAAGTTATTAAGCCAATACAAATAACAATACCTCTAAATTAAACTACAATAAAATTTCTATTAATTAAGTATTCAAAGATTTATCTAGCTTTTATAGTAAAATATTATAATATTTTGGGGCGTACTTTGGATCATATAATTTTTTATTATACGAGAATTTTATATTAACGGAAAGAAAGATCACTTTGAAGATTATTAAGAATGTTTAGAAAATGTGTTTGGTTAGTTCAAATAAATTGGTGAATAATATGTTTGGTTGCGAGAATAAATGGTGGGTATGTTATATAGATTACAAAATTGCCCTCATTTTTAAATATTAATATAATAGCATTTTTTATTATTATTTTTTGAATCATTTCTTTTAACCCTCACATTTGAAATTTTGCGAAAACACCACAACTATATAAAACTTTAATTTGTAGCAAAATCACCCCCACCCACCCCAACCCTCCAACTTACCTAAGTTAAGGTTGGAACGGAACCAATTGTCCGTATTGCCAGCCGTCTGACCGCCGTGATTGGCATCTAATGACGCATGATTAACCGTATATGGCCGGGCCTCAGGCGCCGACAAAGCCCTCCCGGGCCGTGAAAATGCCAGATCTTTGGCTATGAACCGGCCATAGAAATGCCTGATCTGACTGTCTCCAACCATGAATCTATGATCCATGGCTAGAAAAGGCCTTACTGGCGCACGATTGGTCAGATCCTACTAGTTGTGCACCATTACGGCGATTGACATCGACAGCGGGAGGTGATGAGTCACGACAGGCAGTGGCTAGGGTATTTTGTTAACTTTTAAATTTTTTTGTGGCTGGGGTGTTTTAAGCTAATTTCTTAAATGTAGGGGGGCTAGATAATTGTTATTTGGTAGATATTTAAGGACAATTGTGTCCGAAATGGTTTTTAATTAAGGGTAAAATGGGTAGAAAAATCAAATTACCCCGGTAATATTTTAATAACAATGCCTAGCAAGGTAATAAAATTACCCCTTATATTACCAACAAGAAACACTATTTGCAA
>CM047747.1:25513513-25861378 GCA_026225825.1 Pistacia integerrima
TGACAATTTGTGGAGTTGAGGATGAGATAAAAGCAGAGCCAACTGTAGGAAGGGATACTTGCAATTGATATAGTCTATCCTTTGAGGATCCTCAAAGTAACACCATCTTGGTGAACTTATCCTTTATAAGACAATGGTAACAATAAAATTCCACTATTACATCATTATCTCTAGTCATAAGAGAAATGCTTGGTAAATTTTTTGCAATATGTGGAACACACAACATTTTCCTAAGATGCAATAACCAAGGACAAGTGGTAGAAGGCAATAAAGACTCACCTATGTGAGTAATAGGCACATTTTGTAACGCCCACCTTGAAGTATGTAGCTTATTTATGCTTGTTTGCCCTTAGTTTTGTTTGTTTGCCCTTAGTTTTGCCTGTTTTAAGGTGGAGGATTGGCAAAGTTTGGAATTGCAGACTTCGCCACAGCGAAGAAGAAAGTTAGCCGCGGCGATGTATGCTCTAGAATTTTTCGCCAAGGCAAAGAAAAGCTTTGCTGGGGCAAAAAGCTGGCTAGAATTCTTGAGAAAATTCTAGAGAATTTTCCTTAGGGGCAAAGTGACCGTTCTACCCCTAATTAGTTGTAAATGTGGGAAGTGAAAACTAAGGAAATTTTATGGAGAATACAATGAAGGTAAGGGCATTTTTGTAATTGACTAAAGGGCAAAGATGGAATTTTCAAGAGAGTGTAAGGGCAAAATGGGAAAGTATGCCTATTAATATGAGATATTAAGGGTTCAAGCACAAAAACACTATCATTCTCTACTCCCTCACACGCCACCCTTTCCTCTCAAATTCTCTCAATTCCTTCATCAATTTTCAAGGCATTTTAAAGGACTTTTGGTTGGATTTTTGGTAGAGATTCATTCCTAAGCATTCCAAGGGTTTTAGAGAAAGAACAAGTCTACCAAGAAGAGAGAGATTCTAGTGGACTTATTCATGCTCTAGGTAAGTAAATCCCACCCAAGTTATGATTTGAGAAATCAATTGATGTAGCGACTTTATACATGTATGTGTAAGCTTATGATTTTGAGAATTGTTGATAAGATTGATGGTTATGGATGAGTATATTTTAGCCATGAGAAGTGGAGTTTGTTGCATGGTGATTGATAGAAGTTTGGTTGAATTTAGAAAGAGATTGAGTAGAATTTATGAAGTGTTTTCCTAGCCAGGTTTAATATTGTTTTAAGGGAGTTTTACTCCAAATATTAGTGGTTTGAGAAAGAAGTAGACGTATAGTTAAAATAGAATTTGAGTCTGCATGCATTATGTTTGATGAAATGTCTAAGAGAAGTGTATGTATGAGTATATTTATTAGTGATCTTGTTATAAGCTTGTAGATGGTAGAGAAAGACTTATTTTTATGCTACATGGCATGCTTGCAATAAATATTTGCATTTAGAAAGAATATTAAGCATGAATCATCTACATGTAAACATATGCATATGTATGGGAACTAAAGAATAAAGAACTTAAAGACTAAAGAGAAAGAATGAAAAAGCTAGAATGCTTTAAAAGAAGAAAAGAACAGGTTGTTGCGATGGGGAACCCGTGCGTGACAAGAAGAAGAAGATTCCCACATGCACGCCACCTTCAGTGAGTGGCTGAAGAATAAGAGGAAGAATTTGTACGACCTGTAAGAGTGCATGTGGATGAGGGCTATACCTAGAAGAAAATACCTACATGCACGCCACCTTAAATGAGTGGCCTAAGAAGAAAAGAATTTTTACAGTCTATAAGAGTGCATGTAGATGAGGACTGTACTCACTCACACGGCTAGGGTTCCGAATCCATGCATCAACCGAGTCCGATTAGCAAAGAATAAGAGAGAATAAGCAAGCAAGAAAGAAAAGAAAAGAAGAAGAAGAAGAAGAAGAAGAAGAAGAAGAAGAAGAAAGAAAAGAAAAGAAAGAAAGAATAGAAAGCAAGAATAGAAGGAAAGAAAGAAACATAGAAAAGAGAAAGAAAACAAAATAAGAAACAGGAAAGAAGAAAGAAAATGCATCTCTATACATTTGTGCATTTGCATCATACCTATGCATGGTACCATGATTCCTATCATGGGTAGTGAGAAATTAGAAGAAAGAAAGAACAAAGAGAACTACAAAGAAAGAACAAAGAAAGTTAGAATGAAAGAAGAGTGAGAACTAGAAAGAGTGAAAGAATAAAGAAAGAACAAAAAGAGAAGGAAGAAGAAGAAAAAAGAGTAAAGTAAGGAAAGAATTCAGAATATGAGCAACGGAGATAGAAGATTAGTGTAGCGGATTTACTTACTGAGCAACTAGTACTCAACTCGTATGTTCTAAATGTTTTTGCAGGAGATAGGTGAGAAGTGGTCGGATGGACGTCGAGAAGCAGAGAGAAATGGCACTACTGTCTATTGTTTTAAGCTATGTATATGATACTTTTGTTATGTAAAGAATTATATGTTTATATAGTAAAGGAAATTTTTGGGTTCATTACTTCACATATTTTATGCTTATGTATTTTTATCATAGTATATTTTCCAAGTATACTAGCTACAAAGAAAGTATTACACATTTTGGCCATTCCCTACTTGTACTGTAGAGCCTCCTTGATAGTTGTTTTTAACCAGTAAGTTCGTTGCATCGGCAGTCATCTTGAGTTTGCATACCAAGTCTGGTCAGTAAGCACTTGAGGAGTAGTAGCTAGTATGTTTGAAGAGTTTACTATTATGGATGATGTAGATAAGTATCCCCTTCCTAGGACTAGACTTGAACTAGAAGTTGAGGTAGAGTTAACAGGAAAACTAGGATGGTCAGCCATATTCTGTTGAGATTAATTAGGTCTAACATATCTAGAATAAACAAGATTGGAAGGAATAAATGTAGAAGCAGAATTATGTCTAGATGGACCTATCATAATGCTAGTCAACAAAGCTTGAGCTGTATTAGTAACTTGATACTAAAAAGATCCCTATGATGTTAGCTGGTTAGGTAATCCAAGATTGACAGAGCCTTGAAAGCCATGATAAAACCTATGATAGCATTGAAGGGTAGTATGCCCTCTTTCACCATAGACTTGACAAATAATTCTCGGTCGATAATAGCCTCTTCCCCTACCTCAACCTCTCGTTCCTTGGGGATTATAGATGAATTTGGCAGAGGATAAAGGAACTGTAAATTATCTGTATTTGTTTGCTGATAAGGCTGGTGAAATTCAGGTCTGAAACTTGCTTG
This sequence comes from Pistacia integerrima, assembly GCA_026225825.1. Lineage (NCBI taxonomy): Eukaryota > Viridiplantae > Streptophyta > Magnoliopsida > Sapindales > Anacardiaceae > Pistacia > Pistacia integerrima. Next base: position 25,516,716 of record CM047747.1, read on the forward strand.
ATTCACATTGTTGCCAAAGTATTAAGGAATAACAGGACCTTGTTAAGGACTAAAAGTCTAATGTTGTGGGAAAGAAAGATTTTGATGTTGTAAGGGAAAATTAACCATCTGTTGAGTGTTCAAATTAAAATTTTGAGAGGTTAAAGCAGACTCATTGGAAACCTGTTTAACAACCATTAGAGCTGAGGCCACCTGATCATAGAAATTTGTAAAAGAATTCCAGTTTTATTTCATGCTTGTGCAACAGAATCAGGCCTCTTAGAGAGTCGTTTGACTACTGATTACAACAAGGTTAGCCACTACTACATCGTATTCCAGCCCCAACCCATCCAAAATGTACAGTGACAGTTCTTCATCACATATATGAACACCACTCAAAGTTAATTCATCACCTAGCTTCTTCATCTTTAACACATATTCACTTATACTGGTAGAGTCTTTCTTAGTACTTTGTAGCATATTACACAAATGTAAGGTTCTAGCTTTAGCCACCGATTGAAAATGTAATTCTAACAAGTTCCAAATCTCATAAGAGATACTACATTTACCTACAGGACGAAACATAGCTTCAAACATAGAGGATAAGAGTCAACTTACTAGGAATTGATCAATCTTTTTCCAAGCAAAGTAGCTAGGGTTTGACCTCTTCTCTGATTTGTCAGAACCTTCTGCCTTTTTGACCAAAAATAGCGAAGGACATCTCCTTTCTCTAGTCACAGAGCCATCAATGCCATGTGAAGTCAAAGATGGGAGAATTAGTTATTGCCAAAAGGTATAGTTCTTCTCCTACAACTTTACTGAAATTGATGGTAGAGTGGGAGGGATGTTTGAATTGTTTGAAATAGTGAAATCATTCTCCATTTCCATTGTTCTAGGAGCTAAATTAGTAGAAATTAGGATCAAAAAGCACATTGGCATTGGTCTAGGGCTTTCATACCATGAATGACGTTAAGAGCAAGACAAGAAGAGTGGAAACAAGTTGAAAAGTTACTGTATTCCATATCAGAATCTGTTACAAGAAGCCAGCTAATTTATATAGAGTCGTTGGGTTAAAACGTAAGTTTTAACCTTCTAGTTTTAGATTTTACAAAAGACACCCCATATAAGTAACAAACACATACTCTAAAAGATTGCAAACACACCCAATTATACTAATACTCTCCCTTAAACTGGACTATGTAACTGTAAGTAAATCGGTGGGTAAATGTAGTGAAAAACAAAAATATTTCCCATCGATTACTCTGAATAACCCAAGATCAGGGTCTGATATGTATATATTTTACATGCTTAAATTGAAAAGAACAAATATAACATTAATCCAAACAAGGATCAGAGATCTTACACATGTTTGGAGGCTCCTTCAAATGTCTCCTAATCTACTTTGCTACCGATCTAAGAATAGGATCGAACGAACAGTGATCCACATGAAGAAAATCTGAAGAACCAAAGAGGGATTTGCTAGATCCTCTATTGGCTTCAAGAATCAACTTGAAATCAAAGAAAACTTTGATCCAAAAAGGCAAGGAGGAAATGTGGGAGGGTTAGACAAAAGGGGGCTGCCCTTTTTCCTTTCAATGAATGAAAAATTAGATAAATCATTTTCTATAACAAACACATGCACTTATATAGTGCATGTGTGAAAACCCTATTCCAATGAGGAATGGGCATGGGCTCCAACCGTTGTATCCAAACACCCCTCTTGTGGTATTTTTATGTTAAATTAATTATTATTATAAAATATATTAATGTTTAATTAACAATAATAATTCATGTAAATATAAGCGTACATATATTTAAATATAATCTCAATAATTTAATTTTAATATTAAATTAAATATAGGCAACAACCTCAGCAAATTCAATTGCATTGTGAGATAACCAAAATACTTTTTCGTCCTAAAAGATGAAAATGCCCCTTGTACAAATTGATTCTTAAATTATCTTCTATGTGTGTGACCCATAGGCTCCTCATCATATAGTGTAATACTTTCCTTCTAGCTAGTATACTCGTAAAATAATCAGCAAAACTAATTAAAAATATGTATATAAGAAAATACACATATAAACAAGTAATAAAGTATAGGCCCATATTTAATTTTTCTTTAGATACAAATATACTCAAAATAGCAACTTGACAATGTAGCCCAACCCTTGCACTGCATGATGTTCTGAGCGACCGCAACTCACCAGTTACCTGCAAAAGCATTAAAAACAATGGAGTGAGCACTAATTGCTCAGTAAGTAAACCCGCTATGCTACCCTTCTCTCTCCGTTGCTTAAGTTCTGAATTTTCTTTCCTTACATCACATTTCCAAATTATTCTCTATTCTTTCTCTGTTCTTCTCTCTATTCTTTCTCATTCTTCCTCTGTTTTGCTCACTGTTTTTCTCTCAATTTTCTAATTTTTCACTACTCATAATAATGAGCATGGTATTATGCATATTCATGATGCAAACGCACAAATGCATAGATTATTCATTTTCTTTTCTATTTTTCTTATTCTGTTTTCTGTTTCTTTTTTTTTTTTATTTCTTTCTTTCTTTTCTAGTCTTTCTTTCTATTCTTTCTTTTCTTTCTTTCTATTCTTTCTTTCTTTCTTTCTTTTCTATTTTTTCTTCCTTCTCTAATTTTTTCTTTTTTTTTTTTCTTTCTATTCTTTCTTTCTTGCAATTATTTCTTTCTTTTCTTGCCAATCGGAGATTTGAAGGAAGATCCAAATCAACATATTGCAAACTTTTTAGAAATTTGCGACACCTTCAAGTCAAACGGAGTGTCAGATGACGCCATCAGATTGAGACTATTCCCGTTTTCATTGAGGGATAAGGCTAAGGGATGGTTAATGCACTACCATCAGGAACGATCACAACATGGAACGAATTAGCACAGAAGTTCCTGACCAAATTCTTTCCTCCAGCAAAATCAGTGAAGATGAGAAATGATATCACATCGTTTCTACAGGAAGAGTCTGAATCATTATATGAGGCTTGGGAAAGATACAAGGAATTACTGAGGAGGTGTCCACACCATGGGTTGCTAGTTTGGATGCAAGTCTGAACGTTTTATAACGGATTGATGGTTAGTGTGCAAACTATAGTAGATGCAGCATCGGGAGGAGCTTTGCAAAATAAGACACCAGAAGAAGCTCATGAGTTGCTTGAAGTATTGTCAAGCAACAACTATCAAAGGTCAAATGTGAGCATGCAGCCAAAGAAATCTTTGGGTCTTCATGAAGTTGATGCATACATGACCATTTCAGCCCAACTCACAGCACTTCAGAAACAGTTGGGAAATATGCACGTAAACTCTATTCAAGCACCTCAACTAACTTGTGATTTTTGTGCAGGTAGTCATGTGAGTAGTGAATGTCAAGTGGGCAACACGTTTGCTTCAGCATCCTCATCGTCAGAATAGGTTAACTACTTGGCAGGAAATAAAAGGCAACCGAACAATCCATTCTCCAACACATATAATCCTGGTTGGAGGAATCATCTGAATCTGCCTTGGGGCAATCAAAATCAGCAGAACAATCAATGGAACCGAAGAGCAATGCCAAACAACCATGTAGGAATGAATAATCAACCAGGAGAACAAAGAGTGACAAAACTGGAGGACATGTTTGGAAAGTTTATGCAAGAGACCACAAGTTTCATGAATGAGATTAGGACGAATTTCAGAAATCAAGGGGCATCCATTTGGAACTTGGAAGTACAGTTGGGTCAATTGGCTGATAAGCTAAATGAGAGACCACAAGGTTCCCTACCAAGCAACACAGTGACTAACCCATGTGAGCAAGCAAATGCAATAATTCTGAGGAGTGGGACATTATTGGAAAAGGTGGAACAATTAGGGAAAGTAGAAAGCCCATCAAGGGAAAAGGAAGAGTCCGATGAGAAAGTTGACGAAGAAATAATTGTTGAAGAGAAACCAGCCAGTTCTAAGGAAGATGAACAAAAGCGGGAAGAGAGGCAAAGACAAAAGAAAGAGAAATTGCCATTCCCTGAGATACCACTAGAGTTGGCACATCGCACTCCACCCGTGCCTTTTCCTCAGAGACTCAAAAAGAAAAATCAGGATAAGCAGTTTTCCAAATTCATTGAAATATATAAAAAACTACACATTAACATTCCTTTTGCAGATGCATTACAATAGATGCCGAGCTATGCGAAATTTCTCAAGGAGATTTTATCAAAAAAAAAAAGTTAGAAGATGAGGAAACAGTGATGCTCATGGAGGAGAGTAGTGCCATTCTCCAGAAGAAGCTAGCCCCAAAACTCAAAGATCCAAGGAGTTTTACTATCCCTTGTATTATAGGAAACATTACTTTTGATAGAGTTTTATGTGATTTAGGTGCAAGCATCAATCTAATGCCTTTTTCTGTTTTCAGAGATTGGGAATTGGTGAAGTGAAGCCAACGACCATGTCGTTACAGCTTGCAGATAGATCCATCAAACATCCAAGGGGTATAGTTGAAGATGTGTTGGTGAAGGTGGATAAGGAAAGGCCTCTCATTTTGGGAAGACCATTTCTAGCCACCGAAAGAGCTCTCATTGATGTGCAAGAAGGAAAGTTATAGTTAAGTGTCCAAGATGAAATAGTAACTTTCAATGTTTTTGAGGCTATGAAATTTCCATCTGAGTCGAATTTGTGCTTTAGTGTAGATGTGGGGGATAGACTAGTAGTAGAGGCTATTGAAGAAAACACTTTGCAACTACCTCTAGAAGCATGTATTGCCAAATAAAAAACAATAGAGGTAGATGAACTGGAAAAGAATGAATGTGCCAGATTGTTGGAGGCACTTCAGCCAATGGTTGATAGGCAAGATCTAGAGTTCGAGGAATTTAATTTTGAGAAAGAGAAGGAAAAGGAAAGAAAGGAATAACCTTCAAAACTTGAACTAAAGCCTTTACCTTCTCATATTAAGTATGTGTATGTTGGTGAATCCGAAACCTTCCCAGTAATCATCAATTCAAGGTTGAGCAAATTGGAAGAACAGCGATTGATTTGGGTGTTAAAGGAACATAGATCAGCAATTGGTTGGACTATTTCGGATATTAGAGGCATCTCTCCATCTTTTTGCATGCATAAGATACTTATCAAAGATGATGTCAAGCCTAGGGTGCAACCACAACGGAGATTGAATCCTTCGATGAAGGAAGTTGTGAGAAAGGAGGTGGTGAAACTTCTAGTGCGAGCATAATTTATCCTATTCAGACAGCCCATGGGTGAGCCCGGTGCTAGTGGTTCCAAAGAAATGAGGTATCATAGTGATCAAGAATGAGAGCAATGAATTGATACCAACTAGGATAGTCACAGGTTGGAGAATGTGTATTGACTACCAAAAATTGAATGAAGTGACAAGGAAGGATCATTTTTCCACTTCCTTTCATCGATCAAATGTTGGAGAGATTGGCAGGGCATGCTTACTACTGTTTCCTAGATGGTTTTTCAGGATATAATCAAATTGCCATTGCTCCGAAAGATCAAGAGAAGACAACTTTCACTTGTCCCTATGGCACTTTTGCTTACAGAATGATGCCTTTCGGATTATGCAATGCGTCGGCCACATTTCAGATATGCATGATTTCTATCTTTGGTGACATGGTGGAACGGTTCATAGAAGTCTTCATGGATGACTTCTCTATTTTTGGTTCATCTTTTGACAATTGCTTATCTAATCTATCATTTGTTTTGCAGTGATGTCAGGAGATGAACTTGGTGCTCAACTGGGAGAAATGTCACTTCATGGTACAGAAAGGAATAGTACTCGGTCACAAAATCTCAAAGGATGGCATCGAAGTGGATTGAACAAAAACAGAAGTGATCGAGAAGCTACCACCACTTGCAAATGTTAAGGCATTCAGAGTTTCTTGGGGCATGTGAGATTTTATAGACGGTTTATCAAGGATTTTTCTAAAATCTCTAAACCTCTTTGTAATTTACTGATTAAAGATGTTGCTTTTGATTTTGATGATGAATGCATGCATGCCTTTCAAACTCTAAAAAGATTATTAGTGTCTTCACCTATTATTGTAGTTCCCGATTGGGGACTACCGTTTGAATTGATGTGTGATGCTAGTGATTTTGCACTAGGAGTAGTTTAAGGACAGAGGAAGAACAAAGTGTTGCATGTAATTCAGTATGGTAGCAAGACACTCACTGATGCACAGTTGAATTACACCACTACTAAAAAAGAGCTATTAGTTGTGGTTTTTGCATTTGACAAATTTCGTTCATATTTGCTAGGTGGTAAGGTGATAGTCTACACGGATCATTCGGCATTCAAGCATCTTTTGGCAAAGCAAGAAGCAAAACAAAGGTTGATAAGATGGATCCTATTACTACAAGAGTTTGAGTTGGAGATCCGAGATAAAAAGAGGTCAGAAAATGTAGTGGCGAATCATTTGTCAAGAATTGAACGACCAATTCAGGGAAGTGAAGAGGAACCCCAAGTCAAAGAAACTTTCCCGGATGAGAAATTGATGAGAGTGGAAGAAGCACTATGGTATGCAGATTTTGCAAACTACTTGTCATCGAGAGTGCTTCCGAATGGCATGACCTTTCTGCAGAAAAGGAAGTTTTTCTCTTACTTGAAGTATTACTTCTGGGAAGAAGCATTTTTGTAGAAATATTGTGCTGATAAGATGATACGTAGGTGTGTACCAGAAGAGGAGATGGAGAGTATTCTACGGCATTGCCATGAGAGAGACGTGGGTGGTCATTTTGGAGGAAATAGGATAGCGGCCAAGGTCCTTCAATCTGGATTTTATTGGCCAACCCTATTCAAGGATGCCTTCTGGATGGTTCAGGAATGAGACCAATGTCAACAGAGTGGAAATATTTCGAAGAAAAATGAGATGCCGTTGCACAATATCCTAGCTGTTGAGATGTTTGATGTGTGGGGAATTGACTTCATGGGTCCTTTCCCAAATTCTTATGGGAACATGTACATTTTGGTAGCGGTAGATTATGTATTGAAATGGGTGGAAGAAGTCGCATTGCCATCCAATGATGCCAGGGTGTTGGTTAATTTTGTGAGAAAGAGTATTTTCTCAAGATTTGGGGTACCATGGGCAATCATTAGTGATGGAGGATCGCATTTTTGCAATAGGAAATTAGGTGCACTATTGGGAAAATATGGATGAAACATAGAGTTGCGACACCATACCATCCACAGACTAGCGAGCAAGTGGAAGTGTCGAACTGAGAACTTAAGGGCATTTTAGAAAAGACAATTAATGCATCTAGGAAGGATTGGTCATGGAAATTAGATGATGCATTATGGGCCTACCGCACTGCATTTAAAACTCCAATTGGTATGTCTCCATTTAGGATGGTTTATGGGAAGGCATGTCACTTGTCGGTAGAACTCAAGCATAAGGCATACTGGACACTCAAACAAAGCTAAACATGGACTTACGAGCTGCTGGGGAGGAAAGGATGCTGACTTTGAATGAACTCGATGAGTTCCATCACGAAGCATATGAGAATGCTCGGATTTACAAAGAAAAGACAAAAAGGTGGCATGACAAGCATATCAGGAAAAAGAACTTTGAAGTGGATCAGAAAGTATTGTTGTATAATTCTAGACTTAGGCTATTCCATGGAAAACTTAAGTCTAGATGGTCCGGACCCTTCATAGTTACAAGAATTTACCCGTTCGGGGTAGTGGAGGTGTCACATGAAGAAAAGGGCACATTTAAGGTCAATGGACAGAGGCTGAAGCCATACATTGATAGGGTGATGAGTTGCAAGTCGTTCCCCATCCAACTTGACATCCCGACATGAGGACTTGAGAAAGTCGAGCTTCCGACTATAAACAAGCGTTTCTCGGGAGGCAACCCAAGTGTTTTAAATTGTTTTTCATTTGTTTGTTATTTTGAATTTGTTTAGTTGTGTTATGAATTAGAATGATATTGATTTTGTGTGTTTTTGTGTGTTTCAGGTGAATTTTCGAACTAAGGCGAAAAAGGGAAAATTTTCCAATTTTCACCACAGTGAACCATTTTGTTCACCGCGGCGAACTACATTTTGCACAAAACGGAATTTAAAAAGTCCCAGACTTCGCCACAGTGAAAATTGTTCTTTGACGGGGTGATGTACTCTCTGGAATTTTTTGCCACGGCGAAACATGTTTCTTCTCTGTGGCAGAAAGGGTTGAGCAAATTTTAAGTAAGGAGATTTCACCGCAGCGAAGCACTTTCTTCGCTGTGGTGCTGTAGGGTCTAGAAATTTTTTCCGTGGTGAAGAAATCGATTGGGTCATATTTGTTCTTGAATGAAGAACTTTGCCACGGCGAAAACTGTTTTTTATAAATAGTGACCCGCGACTCTTCATTTTCGTGAAACGCTTCAAGCACATCCGAGAGCCAAACTTTTCCATCTTCGATCCAGAGCTTCTCCACTAATTTCCCATCATTTTTCCTCACTCCTTAACCTTCACAAACACCAAAACAACTCATTTTAGCACGGGTCTTTGCAAAAAATTGAAGAAATTTTTGGGTTCAAGAATTTGGGGATTTTGCGATCTAGGCCGAATTTGGCTAAATTGGTGGTGAATACATCTTGGGTTTGGTAAGATTTATAGTTCTCCAAGCTTTTAATTGCTCAATTTCGAGTTTTAGAGTTTTAAATATGAGATTTTGATTGTTTGAGTGAGTTGTGGATTGTTAGTGTTGTTTGTGCTTTGATTTTGATTGAAGAAGTGTGGATATTGAATTGTGTGGTGTTGAAGAGTTTGGGTTTGCAATTTTGGGAGTGTTTTGTAAAGTGTGGAAGAATCGTAGTTTGGTAGTCTAGGTGAAATTTTTGGAAATTTTGGCATTTTTGTGGGAGTGATTGTGGTTAATAGTAGGGTGCTTAGCGTTGAATTGTTGAGTTAGATTTGTAGTTTGGGAAAATGCCGCTCAAAGCACCATCCAAGGGTAAAGGAAAAGGGAAAAAGTTTGACAACCGATTTGTTAATGACAAGGCTCGGCAACGATATGAAGGGGCAATCCAAAGGAAAAATAAGGAATTTATTGTCGAGGGTGGATTGACCTCGAGTCATGCTGTTGAGTGGAGTCGAGGGAGACGTTGGGAGTTATTTATGAGTGAACCGGCACATGCAGCCGTAGAGCTGATGGTGAGAGAGTTTGATGCCAACCTCCTTGATTGTGATCCTGGTCATGTGTTTGTAAGGGGTACTGATGTGCCATTTGATGCGAAGGTCATCAATGACTTTTATAACTTGCCTCACATTGACCGTGATGAGTATGAGGAATTTAGAAAGACACAGTTTAAGGACGAGGTGATACTTAAGGCCATAGCAAAACCAAATACCCCTTCGAAGATGTCGAAGAAGGGAAGGAAGAGCATTAAGGGAACAAATTTGATACCGATGGCCAGGTTGTGGCAGTACTTTGTGTGTGCGAGGATGATGCTGAAGATGCACTATAGTACAGTGACTTATGAGAAGGCATTGTTGCTTTATTCTATTGCCATAGGAAAGAGAATGGATATGAGAAACATTATCTTGACCAATATCCAAAATGCAGCCAAACCGAGAGAGCTTCCCTTTCCCACATCTCATTACAGAGTTGTGCACTCGGAGAGTCGGGAAGACAGATGATGAGCCACTTATCCATCCTGCCCCAATTCTCGACACAGCCTACTATCACAAGCATCTTGAGCGTCCACCCAATGAAGGACCCAGATCCAGCATGAAAAGATAAAAGACCACAACAGCTACCACATCATCCAGTTCAATAGCCACAATGAAGGAGTTGCTACAGAAGATGATGGATAAGATGAAATGGATGGACCGACGTCAAGGTTGGTTAGTAGAGCAGACTAGGATGATGTATACTTTGCAACAGAGCTGTTGCACCAAACTCGACGTCGATACTTCAAACTTCCAATGGGACGAATGGGATTCAGAGGAATGGATGGGCTTTGACTCAGAAGTTGACGACACCGAAGGAGAGGAGGAGGCCAAAGAATGAAACCTGAGCACCTGTTTTGTAGTTTATCTTTCTTTGTTTTATTTGAGCATTGTCTCTTATTTCAAACATTGAACTCATTTACTTTTTGTTTTGGATTGTTTAATTTTGTTTGAACTTCCTAGGTTGTAAGGGCGAGATGAGATTGTAATATTTTCATATTAGTCAGTGAATTTTTCTAACACAGTGGACATCGTAGAATTTCAATTGTTTTACAGATTATGGTGATGAGAAAGCCAAGGAATGGGTGTGCATGCTGTTGAGCGACTCCGACTTCACGGATTAATCAAGGAACTATCTCGTACCTTACATTCTGTTTTTCTATTCCTAAATTGTGCATAATGTGACATTAGGGACAATGTCATCTTTAGTTTGGGGGTAGGAAAAATTTGAGAAATTTTTTTATTTTTGTTTAGTTATTTTCATGTTTTGTTGTGTTATGCCAATGATGAATTACATAAGTCTATGATGAGAATAAGATTGTTGGGATTTTACTATTGAAAAATGTTAAGCATTGCTTCAAGTTTATGTTGATTGACTGAATTTAGCTTGAGGTTTGTTGAGTGGTTCAACCACCATTTTCATTATTTCGGCATGTTAGAAATATTTTATGTGGTTAGGTGAAGTCTTGATAATGTTGGTGGACCTAGAACCTAGTAAAGAAGTGCTTGAGGCGAAATTCTAGGAATAGACATTGTTGAGGACAGGATTTAGGCATTTTTCAGAACATTTGAACCTTTCCAGGCGACCCATGAATGAATCTTTCCCTAGTCACCCATTTGAGCCTTATGAGATTATCATTGCCTTATTTTCCTTGCAAACCAAAAATTGTCCAATCCTTATACCCTAAACACTTTATCATACCCTTTAGGAGAATTATGGGCCTAATGCAAACACAAAGAGCTTGGAGAGTTGTGTGAATGAAATAAAATAATAGTTTGGGGGTTATGAGAAAGGCAAGAAGAATAAGAGAGGTAATTAACCTCAAATTGAGTATTGTTACTTTCAAAAAGAAAAAAAATATATATTTTTTTTTATTTCGAGAACTGCACTACAGTAGCAAAAATGAGAATTGTACATGGTTGAGGGTTATAAAATGGTTGACATATTGAGTGATGGTTGAGAAATAAATTGGAAGTTGATTTAAGTCTTAGTGTTTGCTTTAAGGAAACCAAGTTCTCTTGTTTTGTTTATCATTTCCTTTTATTTGAAGCCCACTAACCGAGCCCAACGTTACAAGCCTATAAAGACCTTTTGATCTTTAGTAATGTCTAATCCTCATTAGTGGAGAGTAGTTCGATATTTAGGCCTATGGAGTCTGCCACCATTTGATAAACTTTGCATTTCTGCATAAAATAATCCGGAAGTCGGAATGTGGATTGAAGTGGGGATCACCTACTCAGGGGACCAATAGAGAAAGACATTCGATGCAACTTATAACTTCTTGGAGTGTTGAGCATTTTCCAATAATAATTTTTCAACAATTATTGAGATTTGTATAAATTCTAGGCAGTTCTTATGTTGAGTTTGAGTCTAATTTTTGTCTTATCATTTTCAGTTTTGTTGTGTTGTGTTTTTGGTTGATTATTGTTTTTCTTTCTTTGTGTTTTGTACCTGATGCTCGGGGATGAGCATGTCTTTAGTTTGGGGGTATTTGATAATCCGAGGATTTTACTGTTTTTTTAGGCTTTTTGGTCGGATTTTAGATACTTCTTAGCTCATTTATGCCTAAATTGCTACTTAATTCGATTTATTTTATGTTTTAGGCCTAAACATGCATTTTTAGCAATTTATGAGCAAATTGGAGTTTTTTTACCAAGAAGTAAGCGAATATTAGATTTTGGGAAAGTTCTGAAGCAGAGTAAAAGCACTATGAAGCTTGTTCCAAGGGGAAAGCATGAGGATCGAAGATTCAAGCAAGAAAGCAAGCGGAGGACAATTCTGTAAATATAGAATTTTCCAGGAAGGTTCGCCGCAGTGAAGGTTATTCTTCGTTGCGAAAGAAGCCAAGCACAAGATTCAACTTTAGTTCGTCACTGCAGCGAAATTCTTTCTTCGCCGCGGTGAAGTCTGCAAAATTTTGTTTTCTCCACTAAATTTTGTTTTCTCCAAAACACACAATTTTATTTTAGGAAAGTTTTACGTTTTTGGGCGAACTATTTAAGAAAAACTTTGTCATTTTGAGAAGGGTTCGTTTGGATCGCTTGGTTTTCATTTTCTTAGAGTAGCTTTGACGATTTTTCCAGAGAAAGTGAGAAGATTTGAGATTGAATCTTGTGGATTCTTCAACTAGGGGAGATCTCTATTCTTTTCTCTTTGTTTCCATATGTTGACTGTTGGGTTTATTGTTTTTCTTGCTATTTGAATTGATTTAGCTATGAACTAACCCATTTTGGGTTAGGGTTTTGGTGTAATTCTGATTTCCATGGATTAATCAAATGATTATTGTTACTTTCATATTCTATTGCACAGATTGTGTGGTTATACTGATTTTTATTGATTTTACTAGTTGAACATGATGAGATTGAGAAATGAATCATGTTAAGCTTTTTAGGGAATCACCATTGTAGTATTGAACGCTAGCGATAGGTTTGAGAATCAATGAAATCAATCTAGGATTCCATGAGCTTAATGAACTTAGAACTATTAACCTTCAAAATATTGCGTGCGGAAGTTTAATAGGGAAAGGTAGGAATTCATAGCCTGAGAAGGTATGTTTTACAACGTAGAGAATTCGATTTACAATTAGTGCATGTGAGTGTGGTAGTAGCATAATCCGTAAAATTAATCCATAGAGTCCGGATGAAGTCAAAACCCTAACCGTTTGTTAAATTGTTATTAATCTTGTTTTTAAATCTTGCTTTCATTAATTAGTTTTAGTACTTGGCAAGTTTTGTTTTCAGTTTAGTTTCAATCTCTCCCATAAATCCAAACATATTTGGTTTCTCCAACTTGAAAACAATTAGGAAAATCAGTGATTAACAACCAATCCTCATGGGAACGATACTCACTCATCACTTTATTACTTTGTGCGACTAGTGCACTTGCTATTTTTGCATGTTGTAGTAACAACGCATCAGCTATGTCACTCACGGGCTCCCCATCGCAACAACCTTCTCTTCTTTTTATCTTTTTACACTTCTTTAAATAAAAATTTAGATTTGAATATCTTTAATATTCTCATTTCTTTCTCTTTTCTCTTTAACATATTTTAGTGCTTTTTCATGCTCTTATGAATATGTATGCATGTAAATGGTTTCATGCTTATAACTCTTTCTAAATTCACATGTTTAGATGCAATTATGCATTATGGAATGCAAACATGTCATTCTCTACCATCTATAAACTCATCCCAAATTAACACATAATCATACTCATACATCCACTTCTCTTTGACATTTCATCAAACAATTCATGTGTACAAATCAACACTAATTTGGCTACACTTCTATCTCTCTTCTAGGCCACCAAAAATTTGGAATAACGTCTTCCATAATTAACGCCAAATCTGCCCAAAATACACACTCCAAAATTTCTACTTCAATTCTTCCAAATTTCATCCAAACATTCATCAAGTATCAACTACACCAACACAACTTCTCATGGATAAGTTCTAATCATCATTCGACACCAAATCCATCAACAATTCTACATATAACACATATATATGCATAAAGAAAATTCTCTACACAACATAACTTAAATCATACTTAGGGTATGATTTACTTACCTTTGATATGAGCAATCCAACCCTTTAAGAATCTTCTTTGATCAAACTCTCTTCCTCTTAAATCCTATGAGCACAAACCATAAAAATTCAGCACTTTAAAAATTAAAAATCACTTCTTAGTGCAAGGATCTTACCTAAAGATGATTGGGATTGAAAATCCACTTAAAAATACCCAAAATCTATGAATTTTCTTTGAAGAAGAAGTGAAGAAATTGAGAGCATTTGGACAAGAAGGTGGCATGAAAATGGGTTGATGAGTGGCTAGGGTTTCACTCTTCAATCCTTGATATAACATAAAATTATATATTAGTTTCCCATTTTGCCCTTGCACTTTCTTTAAAATTTCATCTATGTCCCTTAGTCAATTACCATAGTGCTCTCATTTTTATTGCATTCTCCATGAAATTCTATCTCTTTTCACTCCCCACAATTTCAATTAATTTTGAGTGAAAAGACCATTTTACCCTTAATGCAAGTTTAAGGCATTTTCTTTACATTTTCTCAAAATAACTTTAACAAAAATCAACTAAAGGTATAAGAGCATAAATTAAATTACGTACCTCCATGTGTGCGTTACATACCGGCAATGAGTAGTAACGCAATTAACACCAATTAATTGTCTCACTACACACATACCAAGATTGGCCCCTAGCGAGGCATCATGGCCACTTGATAGATTCAGATTCAGCGAAATAGCTACCTACCAGCGATATGGTTACCGTCCAATCAAATCCTTTTATCATCTGTTATCTATCGAGACTAAGGTATAGAAATAATGTCAACTGATAAGAGCTTGAAAATACACATTTAGTTAGTGGTTTATGAGGATTAATTGTGGGAAATTAGACTTAATTTGGTAAAGTTGTTTAATATTTTCATAATTGCCTTTTACAGGATCACGGGTGTTTTTGAGTGCTTTTCAGGCTACTAGTGCTTAAATGTTATGCTCGGATGAAGAATTATGTTGGCAACAGAATGAGTGATGAGTGGAAACAAACGGATCAAGAATCAGAGTTGAATTGAAGAAGTTATGGAAGTTGAAGTAAAGAGAAGATTCTAGATTACTTTCCAGCTTGCACATGCCTCGGTATTTTAAGAATATCCTGAGCTGTAGAACTCGGATTAAGACGATTCTTAAACTTTTGGACATCTTATTCAAAGAGCTACATTTCATATGTTTACCACTTTTCCAAATTTCATCGTTATGGGGTTCAAATATCACCATATCTGAAGGACGGCGGAATGATGCGGGAAGGAGGCCATTAGCTACTATGCCGCAACACACTTTTTCCAGTAGCTACTGTGCTATAGCACAGTCACGAAACTTAAAAAACACCTATCCGTTTTTAGGTAGAAAGCTAGGGTTAAGAGTCTTATCCCTAATAGAATTGAAGAAAATAAAGTCCTAACCTTTGTGGGATATAAAAGGAGGTCTTTTAACATTATTTGGGGATTCTTTGGTGAGAAGAAAGGGGGAAAAATCTGCAGAGAAGAGAAGTAACAAAAATTCTGGAGCTTTGATTCACAAAATAGAGAAGTTTTCCTTGCTCTTTTCTTGTAAACTCATGATGAATGTTTTAATAAAGATGATTGTTTCTTTCATGCTTATTATGAACTAATTTTATTCTCTAGGGCTAAGATGTAGCCCAATCTCTTAATTATGCATTGATCTTTGATTGTTAATTTGTATTAAGAATTCTTCCTAAGTTTTATGATTATTCCTAATGCTTTTGATTCTTAAGGGCCCAAGAATTGAATGAACTAATGGACTAAGTTGAGATCGAGAGATGATACTTAGTTGGTCTACGGTAGTAAAACCATAGGTTGAGCGAACGCTAGAGATAGGTTACCTCGACTTGTGAGGTTTTGGTAAACTCCATAGAGCGTAATGATCTTCAATTGCTTAAATCTGATTAGAGATAATTCGGGTTAGTAAGTAGGGGTTAATTTGATAATTGTTCAAGAGAAAGTTATTGGAAATTTAGGGAGTTTGACCTGTAGGAAGAGTTTAATCAAATTAGCATGAGAGATTGATACATATGAATAAGAGTTGGTGTGAAGTCTATGCCCTAGATCTAGTCATCTTGTTTTTACCCAAAGGTTTATCTTAATTGTTCTCTTCTCAGTTTTCGTTTTAAATTCAATTGTTTGTTTTAATTTAGGTTTTCCTTGATAAAATTTGGATTGATCAAATAGTAATAGGATAGTTTAATTGGTAATTGATAATAGTAATTCCCTTGGGTTCGATATCCGTATTTTATGCACTATATTACTTGCATGATTTCGTACACTTGCGAAAATCGACAACATCAACCTCAATTATCCTCAATATATTTATATTTAGTTACTGGACCAATGACTGGAATAATAAATTAGATTGAGCAACAACTCATTCCCACTCTGATCACAGATTTAGTGTCATTGTCATTAACTGAATTGCGCCATGAGATAACTTCTCCTGTACCCGGGAGTGATGAATCGTCTGTCGATCCACCATAGTCTTGATACACTCCTCGATGTATTCAATCACTACCATATTGATAGCTCTAATAGAACTACGTTAGGCTAGTGTAAAACTACACCAGTCGGTGCATAAGGCGCTCTAGTGATCTCAAGTCTAAGGATCACCTGCACCACCGTTCGTTAGAGGATTTGTTCCATAGACACTAGGGTTATTATCTATATGGAATCCTCTGGTGGGTTAGTTAAGTGAACTTGCCTATAGCAAGCACCCATGTGTTGCACCAGGTTTTTAGCAAACAACCTTGACAAATGAGATCAGTCATTGCCTTTCGACAGGGTCGTTAAACACTATAATAGCCTTACCATATTATATGTGTCCTTGGTCAAAATAATACTGGGGCTACGGACATTTCTAGAATGGCCACCATATGTGATCATAGAGTTTTCACTATCAAGATTTAGAACACTTGATACCCTCGTCATGATTCTACCATCCTAAGGACATATATCAATACATACAACTATGATTTACATGATATAGTAGATAATGCCTTTTTATTGATTAATAAACATTATTACAAAGAGTGAATTCCACAATAATTGATTGGCTCTAGGGCACCTACTTCAACAGTAACAAATTACCAATATACTATCCTAATATGCTCCCTTAAATTGAACTATATACCAGACTTGTAAGCCAACATCCACCCATAAACTAGACTCCATAATATCTTCACTATTTGCATCATGATCATTCCAATCTTAGCAGCATACTTGGCATCCAGCCTCAATCATTATCTTAACACCTCAACTTACAAATTCACCAACTCAGCACTAACAGCAACAATTATCAACAACAGCAAGCAATTATAATTCCAACACCCTAGCAAACGAACTACAAGTTTATTCTACTTCAGGATGTTTCTGATTAACTTTAGCTTTTTTATTGATCAGAATAACACTGATGTCTACCTCATAATTAAGCAGTAAAATCTAACTTCTCTCTTAGACACTAAAATTTGTTCCCAGGCAGTGCCTCGGTTAGAATATCTGCAACTTGATACTCTGTGCCAACATATTGAACCACTAATCTTTTCTTGGATGCTAACTCTCTCACATAATATACATCTATTTCAATGTGCTTTGTTCTAGCATGGAACACAAGGTTGGATGAGAGAGCTCTATCACTCATATTGTCACACCATGAAAAACATAACACTTGCTATAAACATACCTCATACAAGTACAGTAAACGTACAAATTGTAACATATAATATAATTTTAATTAATTACACTTTTGAAAGACTTCAAAGTTTTACCAAAGCTTAAACTTGTAAGAAATAACATAAACTTGGTATAATTAAGTAGGAAACTTGCATTAAAAAGATATTATGGACCAATTCAAGTAAACAAATGGTTAGTTTAAATTTTATTTTGACTTGGCCATCTACTATTTTACTGGAAACAGAATGCCAGAACTTAAAAGAGAGAGAAGAAAAATAAGCGATTGGAGTAGATATCCAAGAAAATTAATGAACTCAAAACACAAATTAAGATGGCAGAAAGTTTCTCAACCCAACCAAGCAATGAGAACAGATCCAGCAAGGAAGTCTACAATGAAGAATGAGCAAGAGCTGAAACTTTAGGGATTATATAGTAGAAGAGAAGATAAGAAAAATGTCTGACCTGCAAGGAATATTTTTGTCCCTTATTAACATTGGAACAACGACTTTTCCAGAGTCAAGTCTGTTCTTTTGCGCTTTATAATAATACCACTAGTCCCGTATTGTTTACATTTTGTCATTTAAAACTTCAATAAGCGCTTGGTACTTTTAATTAATATCAAATTATACACTATTAAGATTTAAGTTTTCATTACAATTACGCATAATATACTTTCTATAAGATATTTAAAATTAAATAATTGTTAAAAGGTGAGTAGCGTAAAAAAATTATTATTTTAATTCAAATTTTTCATTTTTATTTTTGATACTGGGTTTCAAGAAAATATATCGCTGTATTTTTAGGCTTGTCTTTTTTCCAGTCAGAAAACACATCGGTTCTCAAAAATTGTTTCTAAATTCTTTACATAAAATATAACATCGCTGTTTAATTTTTTTATATTTGGCAAATGAACTATGTTATGGGTTCGAAGTTTCCCACTTAGCTGCGTCGTATAAACAACTCTGAAGGTCTTCGGATTAGGTTTGCAATCTCCAAGTCATTTCCTTTTAAGATTATTTCTCAAAGACGTTTGAGAAGTTCAAGGGCTAGACTGGAATAATTTCTTCCTTACCAACTATCTCGCGCTCTTAAACATTTTATAATTAGATAAATAAATATTTATAATTTTAATCGTAGACATCTTTGTCAACATAATGGAAAGGGAGACGTCATTGTCAAGAGACGTTATTGTGATTGACAGACTTTGGAAAGAGAGATAGCAGCCATGAACGAGTCCTCTAGAGAACCATCAGCACAATAAAGTAAAGAAAGATAAGTAAAGAAAGATTTACTAATTCAGCAAAACAAAGCCCAAGTTGACTCCACCGATTATTAGACTTGTAACAAACATGTATTTTTTATTCTTCTAACAAACATTTTTTTTGTTTTTTGAATGACTTTAAGAGCAACAGAAGAAGAGTAGAAACGAGCTGAAAAGTGACTGTACTTCATAACTGAATCTGTTACAAGAAGCCGGCTAATTTATACAAAGCCGCTGTTTTAAACCTTCTAGTTTTAGAATTTACAAAAGACACCCCATATGAGTAACAAACACATACTCTTAAATGATTACAAACACACCCTATTATACTAATACTCTCCCTTAAACTGGACTATGTAACAAATTACCAATACACTATCCTAATATGCTCCCTTAAATTAACCTATATACAAGACTTGTAAGCCAACATCCACCTGTAAACTAGACTCAATATCTCCACTATTTGCATCCTGATCATTCTAATCTTAGCAGCACACTTGGTGTCCAACCTCGGCCATTCTCTTAACACCTCAGCTTACAAATTCACCAACTCGAAACTAGTAGCAACAATTATCAACAGCAAGCAATTATAATTCCAAAACCCTAGTAGACGAACTACAAGTTTATTCTACTTTAGGATCTTCCTGATCAACTTTAGTTTTTTCATTGGTCAGAATAACACTGATATCCACCTCAGAATTAGAACCAAAGGCAACATTTAACTTCGCTCTTAGAGACTGAAATTTGTTCCCAGGCAGTGCCTTGGTCCGAATATCTACAACTTGATACTCTGTGCCAACATATTGAACTACTAATCTCTTCTCAACTGCTAACTCTCTCACATAATGCACATCTGTTTCATTGAGCTTTGTTCTAGCATGGAACACAGGGTTGGATGAGAGAGCTCCAGCACTCATATTATCACACCACAAAACCGGGGCTATGTTAATGTTTATACCAAGCTTTTGAAATAAATGTTGAATCCAAACCAATTCAGTGGCTACTTGACAAAGGGCTCTATATTCAGCTTCAATTGAGGATAATGAAACCACCTTTTGTTTTCTAGAGCTCCGTTGCACTAAATTACCCCGAAGGAAGATGCTGTAGCTACTTGTAGATCATCTATCACTTACATCACTAGCCCAATTAGCATCTGAATATCCTTCAAGTATAAAATCTAATCCTTTCTTGAACCGAAGTCCATGTTGTAGGGTGCCCTTGATGTACCGCAAGACTTTTTTGTTGGCAGTCGAGTGGGCAGTGGTAGAAGCGTGAAGAAACTGACTCAACCAATTGACAGAGAAGGCTAAATCAGGTCTGGAATGTGTAAGATATTGCTAGCCTCTTACAATACTTCTATAGAGAGAAGGTTCTTCAGAGAAAGCACTATCTTCTTTGCCTAGTTTAACTCCTATGGCCATAGGGGTATTACATGCCAGCTTTAATTAACAAATCCTGAGCATACGTGGACTGAGTAAGTAGCAAGGTGGAGTTACTCCTTTGGACTTCAAAGTTAAGAAAATGTTGCAAGGACCGGAGGTGCTTCAGGGCAAACTGCTGTTAGTAAACAACCCATTTACGCAGCGGAAAACAAAAACATAAACAACATGGATCGTTCCTTAGAACCAAGATCCGAGTACAAAAATCACAGTTTATACAATATATATATATTAAATCTGCAGAAAAATCTTTTCAAGGTTTAAGGAATCATACCCACATCGGAGGCTCCCCTAATTTTGTCTCTGAATATTTTTGCTACCGATCCAAGTGTAGGATAGAACCGACGAAGTCCACACAAAGACAATTGCAAGGAACTGATGAGGGATTTGCTAGATCCTCCTTAGCCTTAAGAACAAAGAAGAAAATGAGAAGTATTTGATTTTTCAATCAAAACTAAAAGTGGCGTGGGAGAGTGTTTAGGGGCTAGAGAGTTTTTCTCTCAAATGAAAAAGTAATCAATGAATAAAATGAATTCACTAACTTTTCAATTAACACTTTTTCTTTTATAGTCCAATTTAAGTTGCCCTATTCCCATATGGAATAGGCTTGGGCTCCAACCCAAACAGTCCATGTTACCAAACACTCCCAATTAGATATTATTATTTTCCATCATTATCTCAATTAAAATCAATTAATATATATATTTAATATATATTAACATTTAACAATAATGATAATATATTTAAATATATGCGAACACATATTTAAACATAATTTCACTTATTTAATTTTTCTAAGAAATTAAATAAAGGCTACGACCTCAGCAAATTTAATTGCTCTGTGAAATACCAAAATACCCTTTTGCCCAAATAGACGAAAATGCCCTTCTTTCTTCCAGGCTCTTAAATTATCTTCTCTGTATGTGACCTATAGGCTCCTCATCATACCGGTAGTGTATAGTATCGTGATTAACACCAATTAATCGTCTCACTAATACACAGACCAAGATTGGCCCCTAGCAAGGAATCATGGCCACTCGATAGATTCAGATTCAGCAAAGTAGCTGCCTGTCAACGATATGGTTACCATGCAATTCGATCCTTCATCATACGCCAACTCGATGGGACGAAGGCATAGAGATAGTGTCAACCTTAGGTTACTCTCGATATTATGTATTCAGGTTCTGGACCAATGACCTATATTATAATTCGGATAGAGCAACAACTCAATCCCACTGTGGCCACAGTTTTAATGTCATTGCCATATACTGAATTGCACCGTGAGATAAGTTCTCCTGTACCCAGGAGTGATGAATCCTCTGTCTATCCACCATAGTCTTGCTTGATGCAGCCAATCACCACCGTATTGACAGCTATGAAAAGAACTGTATTAGGCTAGTGTCAAACTACACCAATCGGTGCACAAGGCGCTCCGGTGATCTCAAGTCTAAGGATCACATGCACCACCATTCGTTAGAGGATTTGTTCCATAAACACTGGGGTTACCATCTATATTGAATCCTCTGGTGGGTCAGTCCAGTGAACTTGCTGCGGTGTAATCGCCTATAGCAGGCACCCATGTGTTGCACTAGGTTGTCACCAAACAACCTTGACGAGTAAGATTAGTCATTGCCTTTCGACAGGGTCGTTCAACACTATAATAGCCTTACCGTATTATCTGTGCCCTTACTTCAAAATAATACTGGGGCTACAGACATTTTTAGAGTGGCTACCATATGTGCTCATAGGGTTCTCACTATCAAGATTTGAAACGCTTGATACCTCGTCACGGTTCTACCATTCTATGGACATATATCAATACATATTGCAATAATAATGATTTACGCGATATAGAATTAAATGCCTGTTATTGATTAATGAACATTGTTACAAAGAGTCAATTCTACAATAATTGATTAGCTTTAGAGCATCTACTCTAACAATCTTCCACTTGCACTATAGCCAATCATTCATGTATTTAATACCAAATGATCTCAAGTGCCTTTCATGCTTCTGCTGCAACAGAGGCTTTGTTAGTGGATCTGCGAGATTTCCGTCAATATTCACTTTACTAATCTGCACATCTTTCCTCTCAACTATCTCTCTGATGAGATGGAAACGTCTGAGTATGTGTCTGGACTTCTGATGAGACTGTGGTTCCCTGGCTTGAGCAATTGCTCCATTGTTGTCACAATAGATGTCTATAGGATCAACAATCGTGGGAACCACACCAAGTTCAGTAAGGAACTTCTTAATCCAGCCTGCCTCCTTGGCCACATCTACTAATGTAATATACTCAGCCTCCGTTGTAGAGTCTGCTACAGTGCTTTGCTTGGAGCTCTTCCAGCTCACTGCACCCCCATTGAGATAAAATACAAACCCTGATTGCGATCGATAATCATCTTTGTCTGTTTGGAAACTAGCATCACTGTATCCTCTTACAGTGAGCTCATCTTCCCCTCCATAAACCAAGAACATATCCTTAGTCCTCTTCAGGTACTTAAGAATGTTCTTAACAACCATCCAGTGATGCTCACCTGGATCCGATTGATATCTACTACAAGTGCTCAAAGCACATGAGACATTAATCCGAGTACATAGCCTGGCATACATGATGGATCCAATTGCTGATGCATATGGGATCCTCTTCATCCTATCTCTCTCATCTTGTGTTCTAGGACACAATTCCTTAAAAAGATAATCACCATGTGACATCGGAAGAAATCCCTTCTTGGATTCTTCCATACTGAATCTTTTCAGTACTTTGTCAATATATGCACTCTAACTTAGGCCAAGCAACCTACGCGATCTATCACGATAGATCTTTATTCCAAGGATGTAGGCTGTTTCTCCTAAGTCCTTCATGGAGAAGCACATGGATAACCAAGTCTTTACCGACTACAAGTTTGGTATATCATTCCCGATCAGAAGTATGTCATCGACATACAACACTAGGAATGCTACTGCGCTCCCACTCACTTTCTTGTAAACACAGGGCTCATCTTCGTTCTTGATAAAACTAAATTCTTTTACGGCTTCATCAAAACGAATGTTCCAGCTCCTTGAAGCTTGCTTGAGTCCATAAATGGATCTCTGCAACTTGCATACCCTATCAGCCTGTCCCTCAAGAACGAAACCATCCGGTTGTGTCATATACACATCTTCCTCAAGGTTTCCATTCAGGAAAGCTGTTTTGACATCCATTTGCCAAATCTCATAGTCATGATATGCAGCAATTGCAAGCATAATCCAGATGGGTTTAATCATTGCAACTAGTGAAAAGGTTTCTTCATAGTCAATGCCATGAATTTGTTTGAAACCTTTGGCAACCAGTCGTGCCTTATAAGTTTACACCTTGCCATCCATGTCAGTCTTCTTCTTGAAGACCCATTTACACCCTATGGGTTTTACCCCTTCAGGTGGTTCCACCAGAGATCATACTTGGTTCTAGTACATGGAGTCCATCTCAGATTTCATGGCTTCAAGCCATTTAACAGCATCTGGATTTGATATAGCATCTTCGTAGGTTATTGGTTCATTGTCTTGGTAGCCCAATACGTTACCATGTTGAGTCACGACATAACCGTATCTCTCGGGCTCCTGGCGTACTCTCTCAGATCTACGTAGCTCCTGTGCTACCTGGGGTGGTTCACTTTGATCCACAAGTTATGGAGTAACCTCCCCATGATGCTCAACCACTTCCTGTGGCACATCATCCCATCCTTCGTCTAGTATATTTTGTGGTTCCAAAACTTCATCGAGTTCTACTTTTCTCCCACTAGTACTTCTTAGAAAATATTCCTTTTCCAGGAAGACACTAGAACGAGCAACAAAAATTTTGTGCTCTTTCGGGTGGTAGAAGTAGTATCATTTGGTCTCCTTTGGACATCCCACAAATATACATTTACGGGATTTTAGGCCCAGCTTGTTCGAAGTCAATTTCTTAACATAAGCTTCGCAACCCTAAATCCTTAGATAAGACAAGTTGGGCTTTCGCCCACTCCACAATTCATATGGAGTCTTATCTACAAACTTTGATGGCAAGCGGTTTAAAACATGAGTCGCAATCTCTAGGGCATAACCCTAGTAAGATGCAGGTAAATCACTAAAACTCATCATGGACCTAACCATGTCAAGTAAGGTCCTGTTTCTCCTTTCAGACACTCCATTGTGTTGGGGTGTATAAGGAGGGGTGAGTTGTGATACTATCCCACATTCCTTCAGGTATGTTTAGCTCAACTTGCCAAAGTTGGCATAATTGTCATTTTGAGATTATCCTTATTGTCTATCTTAAGAACATATTATTATGAAACAGTGCCATAAAGAATATTATTTACACTCAAGGACAATAATCCATAAGTAAACTAATATTCTCATTTATCCTAAGTGGACATAGAAATATAATTTCTAAAAACTGAAGAAAAACCATAATAATCCACGAGTTCTAAGAAACAAGCCCATCGGCTAAATCAGACGATAAGATCCTACAACAAATGTAGCATCACGTGCTTCATTTCTAACTGGTAGGTCCACCTCTCCCTCGGTGAGCAATCTACTCTACCGTAGTTTCAGCACATCAATCAAATGTGAGAACCACATCTTGTATCAACTAAATGTTTACGGGAGAAGTTAATCTCAAGAACGTACCTGATGAAGAAGTAACATTCTTCTTCCCTCTTGCTAGGAAGGCCTTGCAATGTTTCCTCTAGTGGCTGGGATTCCCACAGTGAGGACAAATGCCTTTCCTTTCTGTAATAGTTCTTTCCAATGACTTATGAGCCCTTTCCTTTTTACTTGAGCTGGCTTTAACCAACATCAATGTTTCTGGCCTTTTCATGCCTGACTTAGTAGCCTTCAACATATCCAGAAGCTCGGAAAGGGTATTCTTCTTATCTTCCTCAATAAAGTCATAGACAAATTGAGAATAAGAATCTGGCAAAGACTGTAATATTAGGTCTATTGCTAAACCCTCATCAAGTCCACATCCTAAAATCTCAAGCTTGTTCATATACTTGGTCCACTTGAGTATATGATCGCCAATTTTGGTACCCTCTTCCATTCTACATCTGAATAATGACCGAGACACCATATGCTTCTCATTTCTATGAAGAATAGAAGCTAAATCCATTTGCTGGCACTGTTGTCGCAGTAACGGTGCCATTGATGCAAGAACAATGTATCTAGTCATATTTGCTTTCGCATCATGTGTATGCTTCACATATACATACCCAGTCTCATGGATAGAGCTATCAGCAGGCTCTGGTGATAGAGCTTACTCAATGGTGTATAATCTATCGCTTGATTGAAGTATATTGTTCATACTTCTATACCAGTCAACGAAATTTTCACCATTCCATTTCTCTCCTAGTTCGATGATTTGCCACAATGATGTTGGGATCATTTTGCTCAATTTTAACTGAATCTACAAGTGTAGAATAAGTAAACGTTATTACCATGTTCATTATTGTTTAATATGGTCTTTTATTAAATGATGCTCCCACTATTTTACTCAAGTCAATAGCCCTCACTATTAACTCGGGAAAGCCCGTTGGCTTTCCTAGTGGACTAAGATCCCATCCTGCCCATTTCAAACCTTCACTTTGGCAAACAAGCCAAAATGAGTTGATTAGATAGGCCAAAAAACTTAATCCACACCAGTTGATAGCTCCTATTATCAACCTCAAATGTGAAAAAGCCAACAAGCCAATCACACAATCCAATGGACACTACATGCCATCGTCCTCAAGTGTGATTCTCAGTATTAGTAGAGTGGACACTACATGTCACCACGTACACACAATATGTGTACTGCTCTACTATGCCTATGCGTGTCACTACAACAAAAAGGGCTTTTAGCTACAATTTTGTTAGCGACAATTTCAAAATTCGTCGCCAAAGGTAACTATTACCAACGAAATATGAAATTAGTTGCCCATAGTTTCGCAGAATTTCTAATCCTCTCACGAGATGCTGGGAAGCAAATTGGCGACGAACTCAGTGACGACATAATTCATCATACAATGTTTTTGCCGACGAAAATAAAAAAAGCGACGCCCATGTTTTTTCGCGACGTAACTATATATCGCCATGGATACTTTTAAGAGACGAAAATAATACAAAACATAGCCAAAAGTATTTAGCAACGCAAATGCATGGCGCCATAAAATGTTTTTGGCGACGAACATATATAAAGTGACACCAACGAAGTTTAGCTACGCAACAAAAAGCCTGTTGTAATACCTTTTCGGCGACGAAAATATAAAAAACAAAGCAAAATCCATCTGGCTATGCAACAAATTGTGGATCGGGAAAAGTTTTCGGCAACAAAATTATAAAAAATGACGCAAAATCCATCTGGCTACGCAACAAATTTTGTGTCGGGAAACGTGTTTGGTGACAAAAATATAAACACCGATGTAAAATCCATCTAGCTACGCAACAAATTGTGCGTCAAGAATGGTTTTTGGCAACGAAAATATAAAAATGATGCAAAATCAATATGGCTACGCAACAAATTATGTGTCGGGAAACGTGTTTGGCGACGAAAATATAAACAATGATGTAAAATCCATCTAGCTATGCAACAAATTGTGTGTCAAGAATGGTTTTTGGCGTCGAAAATATAAAAAAAGATGCAAAATCCATCTGGCTACGCAACAAATTTTTCGTTAGTTGGCGACGAAAATATCAAACAAGATGCAAAATTCACCTAGCTACGCAACAAGTTGTTCGTCAAGAAACATTTATGGCAACGCAAATATAAAAAACAATGCCAAAAACGTATTGTCGTGAAAAAATTTTGGTGTCAATTTTCTTAAAATCATTGCTATTAGTTTGTTAGAATTTAATTTTTAATATAATTTTATATTTATATGACAATAATTGAAAACATAAAACTAATAAGTAATTAATAAAAGAAATCAAAATTATTATTATTATTTATTTTGTAAATATGAAAAGCACCATGGGGTAAATTGTTTTTCAGGTTTCCAACTGAAGCTTGGAACTTGTTTGTTGCTGTTTAGAATCATTATTATTTATTATTGTTATTATTATTAGGTTATTGTTAGTATTATTTTTTTATTTTTTTATAATAAATTTATAACATTAATATTTAAATATTAAATTTAGTACATTAAATTAATAATATAAAGAAAACAAATCAAAATTAATGCACAATGAAGAATCACATCACAATTATGCAAATTAAATTTGGATAACAATAATAAATATTATTAATTCTCAATATCATCTTCAACTTATACATCTTCATTTCATTACTCATCTCATTTTCACTATCTTCATTTATGAAACTGGTATCATCATCACTAACTCTACTACTTAACTCCAGAAATTGAACAACCTCTGGTTCCACATCCGCCCTATGAATTAGAGAAAAAAAATGTTACAAAATAAATATACAAATGTAGATCTAACACGAATTAGAGAATGCAAAATAAAATTGACAAATATTAAGAACTACCTTCTCAAAAGCAATGGCTTCGCTACTTGGGACACTGTACCAACATTTCGGGTCTCCCCTAAGAAGGCAAGAGAAGCAGAGATCATCAACTTCCTTAGAAAATCGACTAAAAGATCTGACAGTATCTCAAAAAGTATTTAAAGCATCCACCATTCTAAACTAACAGAAGTGTAGGATAAACAAAATAGAATTCTAATTATTTTGCACCATACCAATCTTTTGATGCCTAATCAAAATCAATGAAATTTATGCAAAAATCTTTACAGAATTATTACCACTACTTACTGCTCCTATTTCTGAATTGATAACACATTCAAATCTAAACATCTAAAACTTTGTGTGCATATATCTCAACCATTTTAATTGATAGAGTTTTCAAAAAGCTTTACAGAATTATTACCACTACCAGTGAAGTTTGGCCGATTTGTGCAGAGGAGAGTGAAGGTTGCACTGCTGCAGAGAAGAGATTGACAGAAGTTTTCTGCGTTAATGACATAGTTATTTCATACACTGGGAGAGAGGCGAAGGTTGCACTGCTGCAAAGAAGAGATTGAATGAAGTTTTCTACATTAATGACAAAGCTATTTCATACACTGGGAGAGAGGTGTATAAGCAAAAGGGTTTAGCAAAAGGGCTTTTAGCAGAAGAAGGGTTATTAGCAAATGAAAGCTTGACTGGTTTTTTTCCCCAAAACGATGTAGTAGCATGTTTTGTAAATGCCAAGTGGATTCATTAAGAAAACGATTATTCTATTTAGATTAGGAAAATGATTATTGTTGGATCCAACCAAAATACAGGATAATTTAATAATTTAAAAGCTAATTATATTTATACCATTTTTAAAAATTATATAAGAACTATTTTGTTAAATAATTTATTGTATTTCAAATATATTGTAACACTATTTTAAAGCTATTGTAATTTATCATAATGTCTATATTACTCGTGACAAAATAACATTTGATAAAATTAATTTTATCACAATATATTATATTTCTTGTAGTGATTATCACAATTATACAAATTAAATTTGGATGACAATAATAAATATGATCCATAATTCTTTACATAAGATTTATAAGTTCTTAAAGTCCTTTCAATTGGACACATCCATCGAAATCTAGTTGCAATTGTCAAGGTTTTAAAAACACGGCCCTGACCGGTTGGTCGGTTCAACCGGTTGAATCAAGAACTGGTGATCAAGTGGAGACGGTTCGACTAAAAAACTGAAAATTGGTGACTCACTTGCAACCGGTTGAATCAAGAACCGGTGATCCATAATTCTTTACATAAGATTTATAAGTTCTTGTAGTGTTTTTGTTTTTTATTATTGGTGACTCACTTGCAGCATAAGTTTTGCAAACCTAGGTTAATTCCACTTTCCACTGGATTGAGCATTTTTTTTAGTATTGTTTGTGTGCTTGTTAGCCTTCTTTGTTTTGACTAGATGCGAATCTTGCTCTACCACCCCTTTCTTTAAAAAGAAAGAACTCTAGTGAATGGCCACCAGCCTAAGAATGTAGACTTGTTCACAGTACATTTATAGATAAAGGTTTCTAGGCCAGAACCCTATATAGAGATAGAGATTGACTCCCTTTCATGGTTAGGAAATCTGAACCTATTAGTAAGCTAGTCCCCGAAATAGGAAATTTTTTCTAGCTGCACTTGCCTCTCACAATTTATGTTAAATATTTCATGAACACAATTTTTCAAGCACTAGACTAACTAGTTCAGCTTTATAAAACTATCATGCATGATTAGCTAGCCAAAACTTTGATATTAATTTATTTACCTATGTTAGATGTTTAATAAGAATAGGAACAAGGGTAAAAAAAAATCGACACGGAGCATGAATACTTCTCATAATACTCTTATTTCGTCAACTCCTCAGTCTTCCTACGGCATCTGTCTCTCCGGCACGGACTCCTCCGACATTGAGTCCTTATTCGACTCCTCCGGCTTCAATACATATTACACCTTTCAGTCCTATTAGAGATGATAGTATATCAGGTAGTATTTGTATATGTTAATGTTTGAAATTATTTTATTTTATTCATTATAGTATTGAATGTAAATTTTTAAATATTGCAAGAGCCTCCTCCTTCAAAGAAGAAAGTACGTATGACAACACGTGGAGTAGGCACCGAAAATATTGTCAAGGTCTCTGGGAAGATTAGGATTGTGATGGATCCTGAAACTGGGAGACCCACATGTGAATTAGCTTCAAAGTGACTATCAAGTGAATGTGGGTTTTTGGTACGAACCATGGCTCTACATCAGGCTAAAAAGTGGATGAAGATTGACCTTGATGAAAAAAGTTGATTATGACTCATTTATTGGTAAACTTGTTTTTAATTTTATTAATTACAATTTTTTTATTACAATATATTGAATAATTACTAATATATTGAATATATATATATAGACAAATTTGATATTGATTTGAATGATCCTTTAGTCCTTGAGTACCTTAATAATCTTATGGGTAGGGCTTATCGCGATAATCGTTATGATCTTGCTGAGTATTTTCGGGTTTTTGAGGATCCTGAAGAAGCATGACGACACCCTTATAAAGATGTGCGACCAGAAGATTGGGATTGGTTATGCACATTTTTTGCTAGTGAAGATTATCAGGTAATATTTTTTAATATTTATGATTTTTACTAGTAACATTACGTGGATGATTTATACTCAGTTGCTTAGTTATTATTTAATGCTTATTATTGAAATATTATCTAAAATTTATTTTGGCCTAACTAAAATATTATTATATATTTCATTATGCATCATGATTCAATTTTCAGAAACTTTAGAAAGTAAACAAGGCCAATCGTGCTAAGTTGCCGTACAATCATTATGGTGGGTCAAAACCCTTTGTTTTTCACCGAACAAAAAATTCAGAGGTTTGAAATATTTATTTTTTGAGTAATTTTATATTTAAAATATATATTTTAATTGTTATTTATTTGTTCATTTTTTGAATATTAATTGTCTTTTATTTGTTTATTTTTTGAATATTAGGATCTTCCTAAAGGCCAACTCCAAGAGGAGGTGCATTTATTCCATGACACTCATTTTAACAATAAAAGAAATACTTGGATAAATGATGAAGCTAAGGCTTGATATGTAAGTATTATGTATTGTATTTTATTTTTTTTTTGTTTTGTATAAAAGTTTATTATATTTTTATAATATACCCTAATACCTTTTAATTTTTAATTTATAAAATTATATTGTGTTTATTTATATATTCGTGCGTATGGACATATATATTATTTTTGTAGGAACAAATGGAGAACATTCTCAATCAGGTGCCTGAAGAAGGTTCTCAACCACCTACTCAATTAGAGATCACTCAACAGGTTTTAGGAAAAAAACCTGGTTATTATCGTGGATTAGGTTATGTTCCAAAACCACTTGCATCTTCGAAGACTAGAAAGCGAGCCGATCAAGAAGTTTTAGAGGAACTCACACACTTACGTGAGGAGGTGGAAGAACTACGAGGCATAAGGGAAGAATTTCACCAATATAGGCAAACGATGGAGAAGATGCAACAGTTCATCTCAATGAATATGGGTTCTCGATCTAATGGCTCACAAATATTTTTGGGCCAATTTCCACCTGATCCTCCACCACCTGCAACAATTTGAGTTTTTATTTGTCACTTTTTGTTGAACATTAAAAATTTAGTCAACTTTATATATTTTTAACTTTTTATTTAAAAATAAACATATATAATTCTATAATATATTTGGTTCGATATATTTGTTTGATTTGAATTAATTACATTTACAAATTGATATTTACGTTTAGAATTAAATTTTAAAATGTATAAGATAAATTATATATATATATATATGGGCGACCACAATTATATTTCGACGTTGTAGACTTTTAACTATGAAATACATTCAAAGTTGAAAAGTTTTGTTGATGACTTTTACGTTTCATCGCTAACAGTTTCAAGTGACAAAATATAAAGTACCGTCATGTTATACTTTAAACGACACATATAGAGATTACGTCGCTATTAACTTTCGGCGACAACAACTCATATTTTATCGCACTACATGTTAGGCGACAAAACGTCACATTTCGTCGCTGTATACTTTAAGCAACGCATATAATTATAATGTCGCTATTAACTTTATGCAACAAAAATGCACATTTCGTCGCGGTATATTGTAGGCAAGCAAAATTCACATTTCGTCGCGGTATAAGTTAAGCGACAAAAACACACATCTCGTCATGGTATAGAATAGGCGACACAATAGAGAGTACGCTACTATTAACTTTAGGCAACGACATTTAATATTTCATCGGTAATTAGATTTAGCGACAAAAATGGTATAGGCGAAAAATTTTGGGTTTGTCGCCAGATTTAGCGACGAATTTTAACAAATTGTCACCTAAAATCAAGTGCAACATGCCTATCGCAACGATCATGGCGATGATTTTTTTTCGTGGCTAAATGTATACCGCAACAATTTCTAGGTTTTTAGCAACAAAAAAATTTGTAGCTAAAAGCCATTTTTGTTGTAGTGTGTTTATCAACCTTCGCTTTGGCAAAAAACCAAAACTCTCATTTTAAGTCGACCCATCACCATTAAGGAAAACTCTAATGCATTTTAACCTCCCACTGGTAGAAGTGTACCCTTCGCTTTGGTGAACAAGGTTTCGACGAACAGTGGTTTGATTAAAACCATGGTGATGGAAGGCTTACGTGACTTAATATACTATAGTTGAGGGGTTTGTTATTTAATGTCTCACCAGATTATTATCTTTGTTAGAATGACATTGTTTGGCATGTTATTGAACATTCAACCTTAGCATGCATTCTAAACAAAAATTAAATGTGCTGGTACATGGCCCTACTAAAACCGATTTCCTCGAGCCTAGAGGAATAGGTGGGTCACCTAGGGGTCCTGTAATAAAATCTTGAGCCTTCAAGTATGATCGTCTCTTCCTTGATCCGTCTTCAAGTACATTACAAAAGCATCATTCTAAATTTACAACTAATTTTACATCAACAAATTTAGAAACCTCGATTTACATTCGAGGGGAATAAGATGAGAAAAGAATGTACATCGAGAAGAGGAGAGAAGGTAGGACACACAGGCCCTATTTAAAATATTACAACCATACATACCCAAAATAATTTAAAACATTCACCATAGGTCTAAGGCTCATGTACCAGGCACCATGCAATATACAAACAAGTACATAGCATACATTTCAAAAACAATCAATTTTTGAATCGGGTGGGTTATATATATTAATTACCCTCTTAAATGTGCAAAATGATCATTGGCTTTATAGGTTATTAAAATTGCAGTTCAGACCTGTGCAAAAACACAAAATTAGGGCAACAGCCATGTCGCGGCAAAACCTGGAAATCCCCAATATAAACAGTTCGCATTTTTTTGCAGTTTTTGTGTAATAACACGAATCCAATCAAATCGAATGCACACACATTCAACCAGGATTTCAACCAACCAATATAACATCCATCAACACATTATTAAACCAGTTTATCATTTGAATCATTCATCCATAAGCAGATTTTGCAGATTTTTCAAAAATAACATGTTATCAACCGAATACATGTTATAGTACATACAATAAACTGTAAAATTTGATACCCGAGGCTCTGATACCACTGTTAAACGACCCATTTTGCACAGTGGAAAACAAAAACATAAACAACATGGATTGTTCCTTAGAACCAAGATCCGGGTACGAAAATCACAGTTTATACAATATATATATTAAATCTGCAGAAAAATCTTTTCAAGGTTTAAGGAATCATACCCACGTCGGAGGCTCCTCCAATTTTGTCTCTGAACGTTTTTGCTATTGATCCAAGTGTAGGATCGAACCGATGTAGTCCACACGAAGACAATCGCAAGGAACTAAGGAAGGATTTGCTAGATCATCCTTAGCCTTAAGAACAAAGAAGAAAATGAGAAGTATTTGATTTTTCAATCAAAACTAAAAGTGGCGTGGGAGAGTGTTTAGGGGTTGGAGAGTTTTTCTCTAAAATGAAAAAAGTAATCAATGAATAAAATGAATTCACTAACTTTGCAATTAACACTTTTTCTTTTATAGTCCAATTTAAGTTGCCCTATTCTCATATGGAATAGGCTTGGGCTCCAACCCAAACACCCCATGTTACCAAACACTCCCAATTAGATATTATTCTTTTCCATCATTATCTCAATTAAAATCAATTAATATATATATTTAATATATATTAACATTTAACAATAATGATAATATATTTAAATATATGCGAATACATATTTAAACGTAATTTCACTTATTTAATTTTTCTAAGAAATTAAATAAAGGCTACGACCTCAGCAAATTTAATTGCACTGTTAAATACCAAAATACCCTTTTTCCCAAAAAGATGAAAATACCCTTCTTTCTTCCGAGCTCTTAAATTATCTTCTATGTGTGTGACCCATAGGCTCCTCATCATACCGGCAGTGTATAGTATCGCGATTAACACCAATTAATCGTCTCACTAATACACATACCAAGATTGGCCCCTAGCAAGGCATCATGGCCACCCGATAGATTCTGATTCAGCAAAGTAGCTACCTGTCAACGATATGGTTACCGTGCAATTCGATCCTTTCATCATACGTTAACTCGACGGGACAAAGGCATAGAAATAGTGTCAACCTTCGGTTACTCTCGATATTATGTATTCAGCTTCTGGACCAATGACTTGTATTATAATCCGGATAGAGCAACAACTCAATCCCACTGGGGCCACAGTTTTAGTGTCATTGCCATATACTAAATTGCGCCGTGAGATAAGTTCTCCCATACCCGGGAGTGATGAATCCTCTGTCTATCCACCATAGTCTTGATACACTCCTTGATGCATTCAATCACCACCGTATTGACAGCTCTGAAAAGAACTACGTTAAGCTAGTGTCAAACTACACCAATCGGTGCACAAGGCACTCTGGTGATCTCAAGTCTAAGGATCACATGCACCACCATTCGTTAGAGGATTTTTTCCATAAACACTGGGGTTTCCATCTATATGGAATCCTCTGGTGGGTCAGTCCAGTGAACTTGTTGCGATGTAATCGCCTACAACAAGCACCCATGTGTTGCATCATGTTGTCACCGAACAAACTTGACAAGTGAGATCAGTCACTGCCTTTCGACAGGGTCGTTCAACCCTATGATAGCCTTACCGTATTATCTGTGCCCTTACTTCAGAATAATACTGGGGCTACGGACGTTTTTAGAATGGCCACCATATGTGCTCATAGGGTTCTCACTATCAACATTTGAAACACTTGATACCCTCGTCACGGTTCTACCATTCTAAGGACATATATCAATACATATTGCAATAATAATGATTTACGTGATATAGAATACAAGGCCTTTTATTATTGATTAATGAACATTGTTACAAAGAGTCAATTCTACAATAATTGATTGGCTCTAAAGCATCTGCTCTAACAACTGCTGGTTCAAATCTTCAATAATTTTTGCTATGAGTGTAGAATCGGTACCTGTGATGAGGATATCATCCACATACACCAAAAGATAGATGACTTGATTGCCTTGTATGAAGAAAAAAAAAACTAGTCTCTCATAATGAGTTGGTGAATCTCCAACCAACAAGAGCTATTTTCAATTTGTCAAACCAAGCTCCAGGAGCTTGTTTTAGTCCATACAGGGCTTTATTGAGTTTAGACACATGTTGAGGACAAGCAACATCTGAAAATGCCTCAGGCTACCACATAAAAACAGTTTTTGTGAGATCACCATTTAGGAATGCATTATTAATGTCAATTTTCTGTATATCCCACTGATGATGAACAGTTAAAGACAACATAATTCTAATGGTTGCAGGCTTGATTACAGGGGAAAGGTGTCAAGGTAATCTAAGCCAGGGGTTTGTTGAAAACGCTTGGCAACCAGCCTTGCTTTGTATTTTGTAAAGTCCCATCTAACTTGCGTTGGTTTTAAACACCCACTTGAAGCCTACTATGTTCATTCCCGAAGAATAGGGAACTAAATCCCAAGTTTTATTTCTCAAGAGGGCATAAAACTCATTAGCCATGGCCGTTTTCCATTCTAGAATTTTCAGTACTTCTAAAGGAGTTTTAGGTTCAGCTAAGATCTGGCAGGTTGAGAGCAGAGCTTGACCTACAATATACCAAAACTAATGCTTATATCGAGTAATCATAGGGTGACAATTTTTGGTGGAGGATGGATGTTGTGGTTTGGTGAGAGGTAAGACAATTTCTAATTGAATACTTCTAAATGAGTCACTTGGTGGAATAGGATATGAAGAGGCAGTGTTATAATGAAAAACAGGTTTTGAACTAGATCCTGCTATTGAGGATGTTGTACACTCATGTGCAAAAGTTGTAGCTAGACCAAATGAATTTGGAGCAAGAGAAAAATCTGATTTGGAAGGCATTTTATCAGTCAAATGAACATCATCAGCTGTAACATTACTGACAGACATACAAAGTTTAATCCTTTGGAAGTGCACGAGTCGTAATCGCAACATACTGCACAAGTAAGGGTCGATCCAATGGAGACTGGAGATGCTCTCACGATCCAAGTAACTATGCCTTGATGAATCAAAACAACAAGAATTGAAATAAAGAAAACATATAAATGACATTAAAGTAAATCTAAATCTAACTATCTACAAAGAATCCTAGGGCTCTAACTCCATCATAATTATTAGGCTATGTGTTCATCATCGAACTATCTTTCTCCCCACTCCATTCTAGGGTTCGCCTTCATCAAGTTCAGCCTAGTACTTTCATCATTCAAACTAGCTAGTGGCATGTAGCCTAGTCTAAACAACGAAGGAACCAATTCGCATAGACACAAATCATCCATTCACTGAGCTAATCAAGATAGGCACGACGTCTCTTGTTTCTAAGGTATTAGCACGGTCATTCGGAGTAACTTACTATTTCCATCAACTAAACTAGCTAGTGGCGTATAGCCTAGTCTAGTAATGAAAACCCATTAAGTACAAGACGATCTTAAAGACAATAACCAATCTATACCCGGGCAAGGTACAAATCAATCATTCCACACCCAATCTTGTCTCACACAATCAATTAACTAACATCAAGGTTGATCAAGCCCTAGTATCAAACAAATATATCAAATCCCCATAACAATAAAGCACAAGCCTTTATTTAAATTATATCAAATCCCCATAAAACAAAATACAACATAAAGGAAAAGAAACAATAGCACTTGGAACCATAATCGTGAAGAACAAAGGAGGATGAGAGGAAGAGAACCTCTTTTCCTCTCCAAGCTCCACCTTTCCAAGAAGCCCCAAATGTATTCTCTCTCTAAATGTGTATATCAAACCTAAAACTCCCTAAAAATGGACTAAAGCTACATACAATTTTTAGACAAAATGGAAAACTTGTAAATACTAGTCGCCGAAATTAGGGTTGGAAATGCAACATTTTTACATTCTACGCGATTTGCGCCATGACACGGTTTATTTGCATCGCGGCTCAGTTTAATTGCTCCCCGGTGTGTTTTACATTGTGGCTCAATTGAATTGCGCCCTAGCTCATTTATGCCACGGCTCAGTTTAATTGAGTCACAGCTCAAAGTCAGAATTTCACACTTTTACTTCTCGCCTTGATTTATCCGCACTCAAACGAGTCCAGGATGTCTGAACACCAACACAAGCATTAATAATCCATTCTTTTGCACCTGAATACCTGAAAAACACACACATCCTGTGATTTCGGAAGATAATGAAACATGCAAGAATTCATATCATAAATCATACATTAAACCTTAAATTCCTTATAGTTTCACCCCTAAATCACTAAATAAATCCACATTTCCAACACTCAAAACAACCCCCAACCAGGTTATTACTAGTACCTAGCAATGAAAGCGATATAAAAACAAAATCTAACCTAACTAAAGTATTCTAAACCACTTCCATAGGTTATCACGATTGCATTTAGCATATGCAATAAGCCTTTAAACCCTTAGGTCCCCCTAGTGGATGAGTTATTGTCTCGTGAGGGTTTTTAGCGATGTTACCCACAAACATCCTACAAGTCCCAACACACATAATTAAAAAGAAAAACAAAACAAAGATTTCCCAGATTTATCAATAAATGTGTCTCATACAAAGCATACACATATAGCAAAAAGAATAAGCAACAATTACCCCCCATCTAGGAACCCCTAAACATCAATTTGTCTTCATTCTCCACTCTCAATCACATAGTCATACCACAAACCATCAATCCTGGCCCTAGAGAAGGTTTCATATGCAGCTTCCAAAGAGAAAACAAATTTTTGATCCCATAAAAATGAAAACTTTGAAAAGACAAACTCCATAGGCCTACTTTTCATATCACTCTCCACTAGGGTAGAACAAACCCACAACTTCAGATCATTAGGACTTCGTTAAGTTATATCGTACGGCTAGGGTACTGGGTTACAATAGAACATAAGGGATTCAAGCAATTAAGAGGAATAATCTTACAATTTAAAGAACACAATCTCTCAAAACAACTTACTCTCTCAAACCTGGAACCCTTTATTTTCTTTTTTCTTTTTCTTTATTGCATCACTCTCCCCAACAACAATTGAATATGTACCCTTTTCATGCTTCCTTATTGCTTTTTTTTTCCTTTTCTTTTCTTTTTTTCTCTTTTTCTTTTTTTTCAATTTTTTTTTTTTTAAACACATATCTTAGGAAGCAATGATATCACAAAATTTCCCCTTTTTCCCACACAACAACCCCCAACCAATTCTTTCGCACATCTTCACAAGATTTGATAACAAAGCTCAAAATCTCACATTAATCCTCTTAAAAGAACAACAAATGTAGGAAATGTGTTTAAGAGTTGAAGTGGGTAGATTATTTCAGGTTAAAAGAAAGAAAAACCAAGGCTAAATATATGCAATAAAGCTCAACAGGATGACTAAGGATAATAACATATAAGGTTGGCTTGAAAGGCACAAACGATCCAAATATGGCCTAAGTCATTTCCTTAATCATGCGTCGTCTAGGATTTTGCCTCAAGTGTTCATCAAATAGGTTCTAGAATTTTAGGGACCTCACAAAAATCGTAGGAAGATTACACACAAAACATCCCTAAATGCTAGAATCAACCCCAAATAGACCACATTCCAAAGAGTTTCAAACTACAACAAAACCAACATCCTAAATAGTTCTTTGACTAGGGTAAAAATTGACCTCTCCTATTCACTACATGTCATTGCAATCATGTAATCTCATAGACATTTGACATCATCCAAGAAAAAAAAATTCCACAAACTAACAAAAAATTTACAGGCATGCATAAACATGAATTCATAAACATAGATTTCATACTTTCCCACCCCCAACCAAATTCCTACATTGTCTCCAATGTAGCCATCAACACAAAGTAGAGGTGAAAAGGGAAAGAAATGAGTTACCTCCCTTGATTAACAAATCGTAAAGCACCAAAAGTAACTCCATTGAACGTGCATCCCTTAGTCAACATAAAATCTACCTTCACAAAAGAAAGAACACATGGTGTCTTGGAATAGAATCCATGTTGTCGGCTAGTCATCAAAAAGTTTGTGGAAATAAAAAACAAACACACAAATAAGAAAAAATGAAATCAACATAAACATAAATAAAGTTTAAACAAACTAAAAACAAAATAAAAGCAAATAAATAATGATAAGAAACAAAACGGTAAATGAAAATAGTAAACATTAATTAAACAAAAATAGCAAAAAGATAAACAAAACATACCCAAAAGAAATAAAACATTAACATGCATAAAACAAAAATTAAACACACAAAAGCAACATAAATCAAGGCAAAGTCACTAGAAATCACAAAACAACTTAACAGTCTCTCGCAACGGCGCCAAAAACTTGACAGACATACAAAGTTTAATCCTTCGCAAGTGCACGAGTCACAATCAAGCATAGTGCACGAGTAAGGGTCGATCCCATAGAGACTAGAGATGCTCTTGCGATCTTAGTAACTATGCCTTGATGAATAAAAAAACAAGAATTGAAATAAAGAAAACCTATAAACGACATTAAAGTATGTCTAAATCTAACTATCCGTAAAAAATCCTAGGGCTCTAACTCCATCATAGGGTTCAACCTAGTACTTTCATTATTCAAACTAGCTAGTGGCGTGTAGCCTAGTCTAAACAACGAAGGAACCAATTTGCATAGACACAAATCATCCATTCACAGAGCTACTTAAGATAAGCACATCGTCTCTCGTTTCTAAGGTATTACTGCGGCCATTCAAAGTAACCTACTATTTCCATCAACTAAACTAGCTAGTGGCGTATAGCCTAGTCTAGTAACGAAAACCCATTGAGTACAAGATGATCTTAAAGACAATAACCAATCTATACCTGGGTAGGGCTACAAATCAATCATTCCACACCCAATCTTGTCTCACACAATCAATTAACTAACATCAAGGTTGATCAAGCCCTAATATCAACTAAAGATTGAATTTAAACATAATGAATGAATCTAGAACATGATTGAAAGGATCAAACAAATAGAATAACAATAAAACATAAGCCTTTAATTAGATTACGTCAAACCTCTAGAAAACAAAATACAACATAAAGGAAAAGAAACAACAACACCTAGAACCATAATCATGAAGAACAAAGGAGGAGAGAAAAAGAACCTCCTCTCCTCTCTAAGCTCCACCTTTCTAAGAAGCTCCAAATATAATCTCTCCTTAAATGTGTATATCAAACCTAAAACTCCCTAAAAAGGGACTAAAGGTGCCTTTATATAGTTTTCAGATGAAATAGCAAACTTGTAAATATTGGTCGCTGAGATTAGGGTTGGAAACGCGACATTTTTATATTCTGCGCGATTTACACTGTAGCTAAGTTTATTTGCACTGTGGCTCGGTTTAGTTGCGCCTTGGCGTGTTTGAATTAAGCCCTGGCGCATTTACATTACGACTCAGTTGAATTGTGCCCCAGCTCGTTCACGTCGCGGCTCAGTTTAATTGAGCCGTGGCGCGAAGTCAGATTTTCACACTTTTACTTCTTACCTTGATTTATCCGTACTCGAACGAGTCCAGGATGTCCGAACACCAACACAAACATGAACAATCCATTCTTTTGCACCTGACGACCTAAAAAACACACACAACCTATGATTCTGGAAGATAACAAAACATGCAAGAATTCACATCATAAATCATACATTAAACCTTAAATTCCTTATAATTTCATCCCTAAATCACTAAATAAATCCGCATTTCTACCACTCAACCATTACCATCTGGTAACACTGTAGTAGCTGAAGGAACAGTATCAGTAGGTAATTGAGGACTAGCTATATCATCTCTAGCTGGTGACATTGCATCAGTAAAAAAAACACCATCAGTTGGTAACTCAAAATCAACACAACATGGCAGTGTCCAAGAAAAAGAGAACTCTTCTGATCGAGGTGTTGGAGATAGCCCTATAAGTTCAACATTCTTAACCAAATGACAGTTAAAGCCATGTTTAAAGGGGAAGTCAAACTCACTAAACTTAGCTTGTTTGATAATATACAATTTTCCTAAATGAGACAAACAATTTTATCCTTTGTGAGAAGAGTTATATCCTACGAATACGCATGCTTCAGTGTGATAAAAGAGCTTATGTCATTGGTAAGGCCTGATGAATGGATAACAGTAGCACCCGAAGACTATAAAGTCCTTATAATTGGGCTCCTAGTGAAACAACTTCTGGAATGGAGAGGAATTTTCAATAGCAGATGAAGATAACCTGTTGACTATAAACACACTTATACAAAAAGCTTGCCACCAAAAACAAAGGGGCATGGTAGCATGAGCTAGGAGAGCTAATCCAAATTCAGTAACAATTCTATGCTTCCTCTCTACCCTTCCATTTTGTTGATGGAGATAGGGAGAAGGGTGTCTAAACACAATCCATTGCTCTTGCAAATATTTTGTAAATGTTCTAAACTCTCCAGCCCAGTCAGTTTGTAAACTCTTCAACTTTACCTCAAACTATCTCTCAACCAAACTATGGAAATGCTTGAAAATAGTAAAGGCCTCAGACTTCAGTTTCAATCGATAAATCCAAATGTACCAATTAAATTCATCCACAAAAAGCATATAATATTTAAAACCTTCAGAAGAAAAAATTGGTGCAAGACCCATAAGTTAGAATAAACCAATTCAAGAGGACCATTAGTGCTAGATACTGATAAAGGAAAAAAGGCTTGTTGCATTTTGCCAAATTGACAGGCTTTGCAAAGGACATTTTATTTCCAAAAGAACCAACTACATTGACTTTGTTCATTACAATCTTCAAATTCTTTTCATTTGGGTGACCCAATCTAGCATGCCACAAGCTAGTAAGTTTTCCTTTTACATCAGAATTATTAGAAGCCATACATGAAGTTGAACTAACTCTTATTCCAGAACAGCCACTACTATTTATTGGACACTATTTTTACTAGAAGAAACAGCAACAGAATAGGTGGTTAATGATGTAGTATCCACAGAGGCAGTAGATACAGCAGGTGCAAAGGGTACAACAGATGTAGTGATAGTTTGTGGAGTTGAGGATGAGATAAAAGCAAAGCCAACTATAGGAAGAGATACTTGCAATTGATATAGTCCATCCTTTGAGGATCCTTGAAGTAGCACCATCTTGGTGAACTTATCCTTTATAAGACAATGGTCACAATAAAATAAAATTCCACTATTACATCATTATCTCTAGTAATCTGAGAAATACATTGTAATATTCTTTCTATCTAGTATTCTTGGGAGTTATACTCGTAAAATAACAGTAAAACTCACTATATGTATATATACATGTAGATGAGTATAAAATAATGGGCCCATGACTAATTTTTTCTTTACCTACAAATCTTTACATAATATAGTAAAGTCACAAACCCTCACTCGACAGTGTTGCCAAACACTTTCACTTCTTGACATTCCAAGCGACCGCAATCTCATCTACTACCTGCAAAAACATTGAAAATAACGGGGTGAACACTAATTGCTCAGTAAGTAAACCTGCTATGCTACTCTTCTCTCTCCGTTGCTTAAATTCTAAATTTTTTTCCTTACATCATGCATCTCTATTCTTCTCTGTTCTTCCTCTGTTTTTTCTCTGTTTTCTCTCAATTTCTAATTTCTCACTACTCATGATAGTAGGCATGGTATTATGCATATGTATGATGCAAATGCACAAATGCATAGGATGTGCATTTTCTTTTATGTTTTTCTATTTTCTTATTCTGTTTTCTGTTTCTTTTCTCTCTATTTCTTTCTATGCTTCCCTTCTTTCTATTCTTTCTTTCTTTTTCTATTTTTTCTTTCTTTATGTTCTCTCTTTCTTTCTTTCTATTCTTTCTATTATTTCTTTCTTTTCCTATTCTCTCTTTCTTTCTTGCCGATCGGACTCGTTAAGGCATGGATTTGGAACCCTGGCTGTGTGAGTGTATTCTCTAATTCTGGGTATAGTCCTTATTTACATGCACTTCTAATAGACTGTACAATTCTTCTTTCTGATTCTGAGGCCGCTCACCAAAAGCGGCGTGCATGTGGGGCTATGTCACTCACGGGTTCCCCATCGCAACAACCTTCTCTTCTTTTATCTTTTTACACTTCTTTAGATAAAATTTCAGATTTGAACTTCCTTAATATTTCTCATTTCTTTCTATTTGTTCTTTAACTTTAATGTTCATTATTGCTCTTTAATGCTCTTATGAGTATGTATGCATGTGTATGGGCTCATGCTTATTATTCTTTCTAAATTCACATGTTTGGATGCAATAATGCAATATGGAATGTGAACATGTCATTCTCTACCATCTACGAACTCATCTCAAGATATCGAATAATCATAATCATGTATGCACTTCTCTTTGACATTTCATCAAACAATTTATATGCACACATCAACTCTAATTTGGCTACATTTCTACCTCTCTTCTAAGCCACCAAAATTTGGAATGAAACACACCAAGATTAACATCAAACCTGTCCAGGATTCACACTCCATAAATTCTACTCCAATTCTTCAATAATTCATCCAAACTTTTATCAAAAATCAAGTACACAAACACTA
This sequence comes from Pistacia integerrima, assembly GCA_026225825.1. Lineage (NCBI taxonomy): Eukaryota > Viridiplantae > Streptophyta > Magnoliopsida > Sapindales > Anacardiaceae > Pistacia > Pistacia integerrima. Next base: position 25,560,431 of record CM047747.1, read on the forward strand.
CTTCTCATGGATAAATTCTAACCATCATCCAATATCCATTGCATCAACAATTCTTCATATATAAGCATATACATGCATAAAAGAAATTCTCTACAATTCATCCAAACTCTCTTTCTCTTTGTTCTTTAATGTTCTCATACATGTGTATGTGCATGGAAATATGCTCATTATTTGCTATCTTTTCTAAATGCAAATGTGAGAATGTGAGAATGCATTATGGCATGTAAAGATGTCATTATGGAACTAGTATTCTATACCAACAACATTCCCATACTTGAAATCAATCATAGAGTATTAGACTAAAAATAAATAATAAATAATAAATTAGAGGTACTTTTGAGGTAGTCATTCTACGCATGTCATATTCAAGAAGGTATATCTCGAGCTATACACATCGGATTTCTATGATCTGGGTCTCATTTTAAAGCTTGGAGAGAGGGCTACAACTTTGGTGTTTAGGTCTCAACCCAGTTCAATGGGTAAATGCTCAAAAATCACTCAGAATGTCACGGATTTGACAGGGCAACCATGGTACGTAACATGATTTCTCTTAGGATTTTCATCAAACAATTCATATGCACATGCAACTACTATGTTGGCTACACTTCCACAATTCTCTAATTCAACCAAATTGTGAGCCAAAAACTCAATAAATTGAGTATCAAACCTGGCTGAATTTCTCACTTCTCTACACTCCAAAAATTTCAACACAAAATCTTCCACAACTTCACCAAATCATCACATAACCATACACTACTTCTCATGGCTAGAATTTATACATCAGTAAACATAAAAGACAAGCCATAATTCTCTCATACCATCACATACAAACATGTAAAAAAATTCATTCCACAAAAGTCTTGCTCAAATTAAGGTTCAAATTAGGTTTACTTACCTAGAATTTGAGCAACTCCAACACTATACTCTCGCTTTGGTAGAATTCCCTCCTTCTCAAACCCTAAGCATATACAACCACAAGAATTCTTTAAATTTAATCTCACTTCTTGGTGCAAGAATCTTACCTTTGGATGCTTAGGATTGAAAATCTATCAAAAGTAAGCCAAAATCCTATGAATTTCCTTGGAAATTTAATGAAGAAATTTGAGAAAATTTGAGAAAATTTGGGTAGCGAATGGCTTGAATGGAGGGTAGAGTGGCTAGGTTTCTCTTCTTCAACTCTTAATATCATAAAATAATATATATAGATTCCCATTTTAGCCTTGCACTTTCTATGAAATTTCATCTTTGCCCTTTAGTCAATTACAGTAATGCCCTCATCTCCATTGCATTCTCCATGAAATTCTACTACTTTTCACTCCCCACACTTTCATCTAATTATGAGTGAAAAGACCATTTTACCCCTAAAAACGTTTTTAAAGAATTTCCTTCACACTTGCTCAAGACAACTTTACCAAGATTCAACTAAAGGTATTAGGGCATAAATAAAGCTACTTACCTTAATGTGGGCGTTACATGCTTAGTAAAGTTTTTGCAATATGTGGAACACACATTTTCCTAAGATGCAATAACCAAGAACAGGTGGTAGAAGGCAATAAAGACTCACTTGTGTGAGTAATAGGCACATTCTGGCCATTCCCAACTTGGACTGTAGAGCCTTCTTGATAGTTATTTTTAACCACTAAGTTTGTTGCATCGGCAGTCATATGGTTTGTGCCTCCTGAGTCCACATACCAGGTCTAGTCAATGAGCACTTGAGAAGTAGTAACTGGTATGAAGAGTTTGCTACAATGGATGTTGTGGATGAGTATCTTGTGGATGAGTATCCCCTTTCTGGGACTAGACTTGAACTAGAAGCTGAGGTAGAGTTAACAGGAAAACTAGGATGGTAAGCCATATTCTGTTGAGATTAATTAGGTCCAGCATATCTAGAATAAACAGGATTAGAAGGAATAAATGCGGAAGCAGAATTCTGTCTAGATTGACCTGTCATAATACTAGTTAACAAAGCTTGAGCTGTATTAGTAATTGATGCTGAAAAGATCCCTATGGTGTTAGCTGGCTAGGTAATCCAGGATTGACAAAGCCTTGAAAGCCATGATCAAACCTATGATAGCATTGAAGGGTAGTATGCCCTCCTTCACCACAGACTTGGCAAATAAGTCTTGGTTGATAATAGCCCTTGCCCCTGCCTCGACCTCTCATTCCTTGGGGATTATACATGAATTTGGTAAAGGATAAAGGAACTGTGAATTATATGTATTTGTTTGCTGATAAGGCTGTTGAAATTTGTTAGAGTAGATGCCCTAGAGCTAATCAATTATTGTAGAATTGACTCTTTGTAATAATGTTCATTAATCAATAAAAAGGCATTTTATACTATATCGCGTAAATCATTATTATTGCAATATGTATTGATATATGTCTTTAGAATGGTAGAACCGTGATGAGGGTATCAAGTGTTTCAAATCTTGATAGTAAGGACCTTATGAGCACATATAGTGGCCATTCTAGAAACGTCCGTAGCCCTAATATTATTCTGAAGTAAGGGCACAGATAATACGGTAAGGCTATCATAGTGTTGAACGACCTGTCGAAAGGCAGTGACTGATCTCACTTGTCAAGGTTGTTTGGTGACAACCCGGTGCAACACATGGGTGCTTGCTGTAGGTGATTACACCGCAGCAAGTTCACTAGACTGACCCACTAGAGGATTTCGTATAGATGGTAACCCTAGTGTCTATGGAACAAATCCTCTAACGAATGGTGGTGCATGTGATCCTTAGACTTGAGATCACTAGAGTGCCTTGTGCACTGATTGGTGTAGTTTGACACTAGCCTAACGCAGCTTCATTCATGATGTCAATGCGGTGGTGATTGGCTGCACTAAGTGTATCAAGACTGTGGTGGATTGACAGAGGATTCATCACTCCCGGGTACAGGAGAAGTTATCTCACGGTACAATTCAATATATGGTAATGACATTAAAATTGTGGCCACAGTGGGATTGAGTTGTTGCTCTATCGAGTTTATAATATGGGTCATTGGTCCAGAAACTGAATACATAATATCGAGGGTAATCGAAGGTTGATACTATTTCTATGCCTTTGTCTCCTCAAGATAATGAATGATGAAAGGATCGAATTGTACGGTAACCATATTGTTGATAGGTAGCTACTTTACTGAATCCAAATCTATCGCTCTATCCAGTTTATAATACTGGTTGCAACAAGGTTAGCCACTACTGCATCGTATTCAAGCACTAACCCATCCAAAATGTACAGTAACAGTTCTTCGTCATGTATATGAACACCACTCGAAGTTGATTCATCACTTAGCTCCATCATCTTTAACACATATTCGCTTATACTAGTAGAGTCTTTCTTAGTACTTTATAGCATATTACGCAAATGGAAGGTTCTAGCTTTAGCCACTGATTGAAAATGTAATTCTAACAAGTTCCAAATCTCATAAGAGATACTGCATTTAGCTAGATGATGAAACATAGCTTCAAACCTAGAGGATAAGAGCCAGCTTACTAGGAATTGATCAACCTTTTTCCAAGTAAAGTAGCTATGGTTTGACCCCTTCACTGATTTGTTAGAACTTTTTGCCTTTTTGAGGAGGACATCTCTTTTCTCTAGTCACGAAGCCATCAAGGCCATTTGAAGTCAAAGCTAGGTGAATTAATTATTGCCAAAAGGTATAGTTCTTCTCCTGTAACTTTACTGAAATTGATGGTAGAATGGGAGAGATGTTCGGATTGTTTAAAGTAGTGAAATCATTCCCCATTTCCATTGTTCTAGGAGCTGAATTAGTAGAAATTAGGATAAAAAAAGCACCTTGACGTTAGTCTAGGGCTCTGATACCATGAATGACTTTAAGAGCAAGACAAAAAGAGTAGAAACGAGGTGAAAAGTGACTGTATTTCATATATGGATCTGTTACAAGAAACCGGCTAATTTATATAGAGCCGTTGGGTTAAAATGTAGCGTTTTAACCTTCTAGTTTTAGAATTTACAAAAGACATCGCATATGAGTAACAACCACATACTCTAAAAGATTACAAAAACACCCCATTATACTAATACTCTCTTTTAAACTAGACTATGTAACTGTAAGTAAATCGGTGGGTAAACGTGGCAGAAAACAAAAATATTTCCCATCGATTACTCTGAATAACCCAAGATTAGGGTTTGATATGTATATATTTTACATGCCTAAATTGACAAGAACAAATATAACATTAATCTAGACAAGGATCAGAGATCTTACGCACATTTAGAGGCTCCTTCAAATGTCTTTGAATCTACTTCGCTACCGATCTAAGAATAGGATCAAACAAATGGTGATCCACACGAAGACAATCTGAAGAACCAAAGAGGGATTTGCTAGATCCTCTATTGGCTTCAAGAATCAACTTGAAATCAAAGAAAACTTTGATTCAAAAAGGCAAGGAGGAAACGTGGGAGGGTTAGAGGAAAGGGGGCTGCCTTTTTTCCTTTCAATGAATGAAAAATGAGATAAATCATTTTCTTTAACAAACACATGCACTTATATAGTGCATGTGTGAAAACCCTATTCCAATGAGGAATAGGCATGGGCTCCAACCCTTGTATCCAAACACCCCTCTTGTGGTATTTATAAAATCAATTAATATATTTATAAAATATGTTAACATTTAATTAACAATAATAATTCATGTAAATATATGCCTACATATATTTAAATATAATCTCATTAATTTAATTTTAATATTAAATTAACTATAAGCAACAACCTCAGCAAATTCAATTGCACTGTAAGATTACCAAAATATCCTTTCGTCCTAAAAGATGAAAATGCCCCTTGCACAAACTGATTCTTAAACTATCTTCTATGTGTGTGACTCATAGGTTCCTCATCATACCAGCAATGAGTAGTATCGCAATTAACACCAATTAATTGTCTCACTATACACAGACCAAGATTGGCCCCTAGCAAGGCATCGTGGCCACCCGATAGATTCAAATTCAGTGAAATAGCTACCTATCAATGATAAGTTATCGTGCAATCAAATCCTTTTATCATCTGTTATCTCATCGAGACTGAGATATAGAAATAGTGTCAACCTCAGTTATCCTCAATATATTTGTATTCAGTTACTAGACCAATGACTGGAATAATAAATTAGATTGAGCAACAATTCATTCCCACTGTGATCCCAGATTTAGTGTCATTGTCATTAACTGAATTGCGACATGAGATAACTTCTCTTGTACCCGAGGGTGATGAATCCTCTATCGATCCACCATAGTCTTGATACACTCCTGGATGCAGTATATCACTACTATGTTGATAGCTCTAAATAGAACTACGTTAGGCTAGTGTCAAACTACACCAGTTGGTTCACAAGGCGCTCCGGTGATCTCAAGTCTAAGGATCACCTGTACCATTATTCGTTAGAGGATTTGTTCCATAGACATTGGGGTTATCATCTACATGGAATCCTCTGTTGGGTTAGTCCAGTGAACTTGCCTATAGCAAGCACCCATGTGTTGCACCAGGTTGTCAGCAAACAACCTTGACAAATGAGATGTGTCACTGCCTTTCGACAGGGTCGGTCAACACTATGATAGCCTTACCATATTATCTGTGTCTTTGGTCAGAATAATACTGGGGTTACAGACATTTTTAGAATGTCCACCATATGTGATCATAGGGTTCTCACTACCAAGATTTGAAACACTTGATACCCTCATTATGGTTTTACCATCCTAAGGACATATATCAATACATACAACTATGATTTACATGATATATTAGATAATGCATTTTTATTGATTAATAAACATTATTACAAAGAGTCAATTGCACAATAATTGATTGGCTCTAGGGCACCTACTCCAACAGTAACAAATTACCAATATACTATCTTGATATGCTCGCTTAAACTGAACTATATACCAGACTTGAAAGCCAACATTCACCCCTAAACTAGACTCCATAATATCTTTGCTATTTGCATCCTGATCATTCCAATCTTAGCAGCATACTTGGTGTCCAGCCTGAATCATTATCTTAACAACTCAACTTACAAATTCACCAACTCAGCACTAACAACAACAATTATCAACAACAACAAGCAATTATAATTCCAACACCCTAGCAAACGAACTACAAGTTTCTTCTACTTCAAGATATTCCTGATCAACTTTAGCTTTTTCATTGATTAGAATAACACAGTTGTCCACCTCAAAATTAGAATTAGAGGTAAAATTTAACTTCTCTCTTAGACACTAAAATTTGTTCCCAGGCAGTGCCTTGGTTAGAATATCTGCAACTTGATACTTTGTGCCAACGTATTGAACCACTAATCTCTTCTTGGCTGCTAACTCTCTCACATAATGCACATCTATTTCAATGTGCTTTGTTCTCGCATGGAACACAAGGTTGGATGAGAGAGCTCCAACACTCATATTGTCACACCATAAAAAACATAACGCTTGTTATAAACATACATCATACAAGTACAGTAAACGTACAAGTTGTAACATAAAATATAATTTTCATCAATTAGACTTTTTACAGACTTCAAAGTTTTACCAAAGCTTAAACTTGTAAGAAATAACATAAACTTGGTATAATTAAGTAGGAAACTTGCATTAAAAAGATATTATCGACCAATTCAAGTAAACAAATGGGACTCATGATTAGTTTAAATTTTATTTTGATTTGGCCGTCTACTATTTTACTGGAAACAAAATGCCAGAACTTAAAAGAGAGAAAGAAGAAAAATAAGTGATTGGAGTAGATATCCAAGAATGACAATTCCTTATGAATCATCAACGATTCCTCCATACTTTTTAATCATGTTTAGCATTACAATTCGTAACAAATTTGCATATCCAGTAAGTATCCAAATTTGACAATTATTCATATGAAGGCATATTTTAATTTCATCACTAACTAGTATGGCCAAATAATTTTATAGTATTAGTATGTCTCCAAAAAATTGACTGTAATACCCCACTTGAAATACGTAGCCACTGTTTATGGTATGGCCTAAAGGATTCCTGAATTGCCCCTAAATGAGTTTATATATGATTCATGTTCTTGGTTGAGTTTATGTTTTGGGGTTTGGTTGAGTGTGTACCCTGGAATTGATCAAGACTTAGCAAATTTTGGAGTTTCAGTCTTCGCCGGGGCGAGGGAGAAGCTTCGCCACGGCGACGTTGATTTTGTGTTGGTGGTGTCGGTTCTGGACTATTTCGCCGGGGCGACAGGAAGTTCTTCGCCGCGGCGACGGGACAGCAGAAAAGTTCCTTGAGGTTTCTAGAGAATTATATGAGTTAATAAGGGTTGAGTTCTCTAAACCCATTCATTCTACCCATTTCCACCGCCTCTTCATCTCCCATTTTCTCTCAATTTCTCACTCAATTTTCAAAGGGATTTTTGAGAGTTTTGAGTTGGAATTTGACAAAGAAGTGATCCTAAGCAAGAAGAGGTAAGAATCCCTACTTTAGAGATGAATTTTATTCATGTAAGGGTTAAGTTCTTACTAAGTTTATGCTTAGGAAATAAGGGAAAATTATGATCCAACAAGAGTAGAGAGCTTTGGTGGAGACTACTCAAGTATGAGGTAAGTAAATCCAACTCAAGCTAAAGTTTAAGAAATTCTTAAGTAGAGATTTATTTATGCATGTATATATGATGCCTATTGAGAAATTGAGTAGAGATGTATGTTATTTGTTGAGAAATTGAGTTGAGAAGAGTATTTATATTATGTTTGTTGGATATTTCCTTTATGGAAAGTGTTTATGAGTAATAGTTTGAGATGAAGTTGGAGGAGATTGAGTATGTATTTTGGGAGTGTTTTTCTATGGTAGGGTTTATGCCCATAGAAGGGAATTTACTTCCAATTTTGGATGGTTAAAAAGAGAAGGAGAGTTGTAGTTAATGAAGAGTTTTTGTATGCACATAAAATGCTTGATGAAATGCCTAAGTGAAATCTGTCCTGTCACTGCCGTAACTTTCTAAGTGATTTTTGGGTGTCTTACGGTTTGAACTGGGCTGAGATCAAAACAGAGAGGTTGTAGCCCTGTTTCTAAGCTTTGAAACGAGACCAGAACCGTAGCAATCAGAGATGTATAACGAAAGTTATCGTCTTTTTAGTGTGACCTGTGCAGAATGACGATTTTAGAGCAATATTACATTTGGCATTTCAAAAGTGCATTAATAGGTATGAACCATCCATATGCATAATTTGTGCATTAAGAAGTAGTTTGAGAAAGAATATAGAACGTTGAGTATGAGCTATCTTGTGAGTACTAGTTTAAGAGTAAACAATTTTGGAGATAAGCTATACTATAAGTAATAGCTTGAGTAAGAAAAAGTAGAGAATGTGGAGAATAGCAACTCTTAAGAGCAAAGAGAACGAGAATAGTCTGATAGTAAAGAGAAAAGTTGAGAAAGAGTAGAGAATTTCTCTAAGCGTTAAGCTACATGATGATGAGTAGCTAGAGAAAGAATAGAGATCTTGGGCACAAGAGTTAAAGAGGAGAATAGAGTGAGTTGTGCGATGGGGAACCTGTGAGTGGCGAGTAGAGTCACGTAGAGTGGAACATGAGGTTCCAGCCGTGCCTCCGGTCAGATGGGGCCGTGACATTCAGAGAGAGAGAGATTGTACACTCACATGGCCAAAGGTTCCGAATCCATGCATAACTAAATCCGATCGGTAGCGAAATGAGCGGAAGTCACGTAGAGTGGTAGCGCCCAGCCGTGCCTCTGGTCAGATGAGGTCGTGACATTCCAATGAGTAAGAATGAGAAAGAACAGAGATGAGACAAGTTAAAAGTTAAACTGTATTATGAGTACTAGCTTGAGAAAGAGATGAGCAAACATGAGAAAGAGTAAGAGAGAGATAAGAGCATAGACTAGGTTATGCGATGGGGAACCCGTGAGTAATGGGTAGAGTATTCCCGCATGTACGCCGCATTGAGAGCGCGGCATGAGTATCAGATAGAGAAGTGGTGTAGCCCGTGAGAGTGCATGCGGATGAGGGCTATACCTGAGTACCCGAGAGAGAGATTATACACTCACGTGGCCAAGGGTTCCGAATCCATGCATAACCAAGTTCGATCGGCTAGAATGAGTAGAAGTCATGTAGAGCGGGAGCGAGTCCCGGCCGTGCCTCCGGTAAGATGAGGTCGTGATTACTAAAGAGAGTTATTAGAAAAGAGTTATGAGAAAGAGAAACAGAAATGAGAATGAGATAATAGACAGAATTGAAGAATGAGAAAGCTTGAGAAAGCTTGAGAAAGAATGAGATAGAAAGAGAGAGAGTATGAGTAAGAATGCGAAAGTTTGAGTTAGTAAGAATAGAAAGTGGAAGAAGAAACATGCAGTTCTTTTACGTTAGTTGCATGTACATCTCATATATGCATGTACCATGAGTTCTTCCATGGTTAGTGAGAGTATATCGAGAATGAGAAAGAGAACCATGACTTTCCTTCATGGTAAGTATGATGAGAATAAGAGAGAACCATGATTGTTCTTCATGGTAAATAAGAATAAGAGAAAGAGAACAAAGAGAAAGAAAGAAATAAGAGCAGAACAGAGTTAAAGGAGAAGAACATTATTAGAAAGAAAGAGGAACAGTGAGAAATAGAAATAACAGAACAGTCGAGTAAGGAAAGAACCAAAGAGTGAGTTGCGGGGATAGTAGTAGAGGATTTACTTACTGAGCATTGTTGTGCTCACCCCGTTGTTCTTCTCTGTTTTGCAGGAAATAGGAGCAGCGGTCGGTTGGACGTCGAAGAGCGAAGAGTATTGGCACCACTGTCCACCAGCTATGATATTTTGTATTAATTAGAAAGTTTTTTAATACATAGTATTTGTATTTATAAAGAAGTATATTTTTATGAATAAAGAAAAATTTGAGTCCACTATCTTTCATATTATAAACATATCTATATTTTTCATAGTATGTATAATAAGAATAGTACTGAAGAGGAGGTGTTACATTTTTGGTATCAGAGCAAAGATTTTGGGATTTGACAGTGTGCCATTCTCACCGCCATGACGTTCCGTAGCCGACCGTTGTCGGTTAAGTCTTTCTTTGCTTAAGTGTTATTTGAATTGTTTCATGTGGTTGTCTTGTCAATGAGATACAAGACCCGAGTATGAGTTGAGACTAAGAAAGCAGTGAGTGCAGGGAGACTTACTTCCTCGAGTTGAATTAGAAAGGACTGAAACCCCATCCAAGTGCGACCTATTAGAAGAGAAGAGAAAGGTCGATACCTGAGATGGTATAGAATCAGATTGAGTCGATTCATGGGTTTCTAAGTTATTATCAGCCGTTAGAGTTTAAAAGTACAATAGACCCGTTGGTAGTAAAAGAATGGTTTAGCCGTTGAGTGGTTAATAGACCGGGTGAAGATCTGGTATACCATTCTCTTGTCTTAAGGGATGCCCGAGTTTTGTGGGCATTAATGGAGGGTACCCATGATGGTTTGGTCATGATTTGAGAAGAGTTTAGAAGATGGTTGAAGTTGAGATCAGTTGGCAAAGTTCATAAGAAGGTATAAAAGTTTATTAGTTTTAATAAGGATTGAGTACAATGAAGAGTAGACAGTGAGAGTTAGTTCCCTTGTAAGGTTTGTATCTGGAGTAATGAGTATTTCGGAAGTGAGAAAAGACAAGTGGTCCGTGGGCTAAAATCAGAGGAAATAGAACCCCCTCGAGCTTAGAGTGAAGTTTGAGAGAAAGGAAGACTTATTCAGTAAAGTTCGTAGTGATCCATGAAAGAGAGTTAAAGAGTTAACAATTGATTAGATAGTGTCCTTTGCCCTACTTGGATGTTTTTGAGTACGAGTTCCCTAAAAGGAGAGATGGAGTAGGGGTTGATTACAGAGGGAAGAATGAGAGTCACTCATAATATCATTTCCAGAATTGCAGCGGGCCATTCGTTCAGTATGTTGAGCAGTAGTGTGAAAGTAAGAAAGACGTTAAGAAAAGGGTATATTGGACAGATAGTTCATGTGGTGCTAAGTAGTGATGTCCTATAACCAGAGATTCAGAGTGTGCCAGTAGTCTGAGAATTTTTAGAGGTATTTCTGAATGAGTTATCCGGGCTTACCTCCGGAAAGAGCAGTTGAGTTTAGTGTTGAACTAGCACTAGGGACAGCACCGATGTCTAAATTCCTTATCTAATGGCCAGCCAAGCTTCAAGAATTAAAGAAGTGTCTTCAAGAGTTCAGAAATAAAGGTCCTATTCGATCAAGGCATTCTCCCTGGGGAACTCCGATCTTGTTTGTAGGGAAGAAAGAAGGGTTATTACGAATGTGAATAACCGATAATGAAGAATAAATGCCCGTTACCATGGACAGATGATCTTTAGACCAATTAAGGAATACAATAGTATTTTCAAGAGTGACCAGAAATCGAGTTATCATCAGGGTATTTCTTAATTGTCTTGCTCAGTTTGTAGTAGTCTTTACCCTGAAGTTTGAAGGCATTACTTTTATGGTGCCCAGAGTAAGATTTACACCAACCCTAAGAGTGTAATGAATCTCCTTACTTAGAGGGAGTTGAGTATGAGGCAGAAAAGATGGTTAGAGCTAGATCAAAAGTATGAAGATAGAGATCATTTCAGCAAGGATTTGCCATGTTAAGAGTTCAGTCTACAAATAAGATGGCTCTTTACGAGACTTGGCATGGCAGATTTTGTTGAACCCCACTGTACTGAGATATGTGGGTAAGAAAGATGAGTTAAAGACAATTCTTGGGCTAGAAATGACTCAGGAGGTACAGAAGTCCATGTGAGATATTATAATGAGTGGGAAAGGTGTTTGATACTACCCACTAGTATGGACGAGTGTATATACTGTGTTTTATATTTCGATGCTTTGAAAGTATGACAGAGAGATCAAGGAGCTCCCAAAACGAGAATTTCCCTTCTGTGAAAGTACGAGAGGTAAAGTAATGTATCCAGAATCGTTACTCGGAGTTGCTCATTGAATTTCGAGGACGAAATTCTTTTAAGGGGGGGAGAATTGTAATACCCCACTTGAAATACGTAGCCACTGTTTATGGTATGGCCTAAAGGATTCTTGAATTGCCCCTAAATGAGTTTATATATGATTCATGTTCTTGGTTGAGTTTATGTTTTGGGGTTTGGTTGAGTGTGTACCCTGGAATTGATCAAGACTTAGCAAATTTTGGAGTTTCAGTCTTCGCCGGGGCGAGGGAGAAGCTTCGCCGTGGCGACGTTGATTTTGTGTTGGTGGTGTCGGTTCTGGACTATTTCGCCGGGGCGACAGGGGAAGTTCTTCCGCCGCGGCGACGGACAGAAAAGTTCCTTGAGGTTTCTAGAGAATTATATGAGTTAATAAGGGTTGAGTTCTCTAAACCCATTCATTCTACCCATTTCCACCGCCTCTTCATCTCCCATTTTCTCTCAATTTCTCACTCAATTTTCAAAGGGATTTTTGAGAGTTTTGAGTTGGAATTTGACAAAGAAGTGATCCTAAGCAAGAAGAGGTAAGAATCCCTACTTTAGAGATGAATTTTATTCATGTAAGGGTTAAGTTCTTACTAAGTTTATGCTTAGGAAATAAGGGAAAATTATGATCCAACAAGAGTAGAGAGCTTTGGTGGAGACTACTCAAGTATGAGGTAAGTAAATCCAACTCAAGCTAAAGTTTAAGAAATTCTTAAGTAGAGATTTATTTATGCATGTATATATGATGCCTATTGAGAAATTGAGTAGAGATGTATGTTATTTGTTGAGAAATTGAGTTGAGAAGAGTATTTATATTATGTTTGTTGGATATTTCCTTTATGGAAAGTGTTTATGAGTAATAGTTTGAGATGAAGTTGGAGGAGATTGAGTATGTATTTTGGGGAGTGTTTTTTCATGGTAGGGTTTATGCCCATAGAAGGGAATTTACTTCCAATTTTGGATGGTTAAAAAGAGAAGGAGAGTTGTAGTTAATGAAGAGTTTTTGTATGCACATAAAATGCTTGATGAAATGCCTAAGTGAAATCTGTCCTGTCACTGCCGTAACTTTCTAAGTGATTTTTGGGTGTCTTACGGTTTGAACTGGGCTGAGATCAAAACAGAGAGGTTGTAGCCCTGTTTCTAAGCTTTGAAACGAGACCAGAACCGTAGCAATCAGAGATGTATAACGAAAGTTATCGTCTTTTTAGTGTGACCTGTGCAGAATGACGATTTTAGAGCAATATTACATTTGGCATTTCAAAAGTGCATTAATAGGTATGAACCATCCATATGCATAATTTGTGCATTAAGAAGTAGTTTGAGAAAGAATATAGAACGTTGAGTATGAGCTATCTTGTGAGTACTAGTTTAAGAGTAAACAATTTTGGAGATAAGCTATACTATAAGTAATAGCTTGAGTAAGAAAAAGTAGAGAATGTGGAGAATAGCAACTCTTAAGAGCAAAGAGAACGAGAATAGTCTGATAGTAAAGAGAAAAGTTGAGAAAGAGTAGAGAATTTCTCTAAGCGTTAAGCTACATGATGATGAGTAGCTAGAGAAAGAATAGAGATCTTGGGCACAAGAGTTAAAGAGGAGAATAGAGTGAGTTGTGCGATGGGGAACCTGTGAGTGGCGAGTAGAGTCACGTAGAGTGGAACATGAGGTTCCAGCCGTGCCTCCGGTCAGATGGGGCCGTGACATTCAGAGAGAGAGAGATTGTACACTCACATGGCCAAAGGTTCCGAATCCATGCATAACTAAATCCGATCGGTAGCGAAATGAGCGGAAGTCACGTAGAGTGGTAGCGCCCAGCCGTGCCTCTGGTCAGATGAGGTCGTGACATTCCAATGAGTAAGAATGAGAAAGAACAGAGATGAGACAAGTTAAAAGTTAAACTGTATTATGAGTACTAGCTTGAGAAAGAGATGAGCAAACATGAGAAAGAGTAAGAGAGAGATAAGAGCATAGACTAGGTTATGCGATGGGGAACCCGTGAGTAATGGGTAGAGTATTCCCGCATGTACGCCGCATTGAGAGCGGCATGAGTATCAGATAGAGAAGTGGTGTAGCCCGTGAGAGTGCATGCGGATGAGGGCTATACCCGAGTACCCGAGAGAGAGATTATACACTCACGTGGCCAAGGGTTCCGAATCCATGCATAACCAAGTTCGATCGGCTAGAATGAGTAGAAGTCATGTAGAGCGGGAGCGAGTCCCGGCCGTGCCTCCGGTAAGATGAGGTCGTGATTACTAAAGAGAGTTATCAGAAAAGAGTTATGAGAAAGAGAAACAGAAATGAGAATGAGATAATAGACAGAATTGAAGAATGAGAAAGCTTGAGAAAGCTTGAGAAAGAATGAGATAGAAAGAGAGAGAGTATGAGTAAGAATGCGAAAGTTTGAGTTAGTAAGAATAGAAAGTGGAAGAAGAAACATGCAGTTCTTTTACGTTAGTTGCATGTACATCTCATATATGCATGTACCATGAGTTCTTCCATGGTTAGTGAGAGTATATCGAGAATGAGAAAGAGAACCATGACTTTCCTTCATGGTAAGTATGATGAGAATAAGAGAGAACCATGATTGTTCTTCATGGTAAATAAGAATAAGAGAAAGAGAACAAAGAGAAAGAAAGAAATAAGAGCAGTAACCGACGGAAAGGTTAAAGAAGAACATTATTAGAAAGAAAGAGGAACAGTGAGAAATAGAAATAACAGAACAGTCGAGTAAGGAAAGAACCAAAGAGTGAGTTGCGGGGATAGTAGTAGAGGATTTACTTACTGAGCATTGTTGTGCTCACCCCGTTGTTCTTCTCTGTTTTGCAGGAAATAGGAGCAGCGGTCGGTTGGACGTCGAGGAGCGAAGAGTATTGGCACCACTGTCCACCAGCTATGATATTTTGTATTAATTAGAAAGTTTTTTAATACATAGTATTTGTATTTATAAAGAAGTATATTTTTATGAATAAAGAAAAATTTGAGTCCACTATCTTTCATATTATAAACATATCTATATTTTTCATAGTATGTATAATAAGAATAGTACTGAAGAGGAGGTGTTACATTGACTAAATATAAATATTAGGAGTACCGAAAACAATTTCAACCACTTAATGTTTGAGCCATACGAGAATTCTAACATTAGTTAAGCATTGTCCTAAATTAGGTCTAGCTCGAGATGAAAGAGGAGAAACTACTCTTGCTTCTTATATTTGCTTAGAAGCATGTTTTAATATGATTATGATGCATGACATGTTTGAATTGATAATGTCCATTGAGAACATATGTTGAAATTGAACCAATTGCATGTTGAATGTTGGTTCAAGAATGCTAATTGTTGATTAATGCTTTTAGTTGCTTCAGTTCTAATTGCAATCAAATGATATTTGCCTTTAGTAGTATTTCTTCTAGGAATTTATTCATTGTGATAATTGGTTGATTGGGTGATAGAAAGTTGATAAGTTGTACTTGTTGGCTTTGTACCAACTTGTGGTTTTAATTCTTAAAAGCTTTCAATCAATTGACGATAGTCTTTCACCAATCAATTTCTGATTGAATCAATAGAGAGACATGATAGGTTATACTTTGATATAGTCTTTAACCAATGAATCTATGATTGAATTATTAGTAGAGAGACATGTTAGATTATACCTAGATTGTCGAAAAGTTATATTGTGATTTGCCTAATCTTGTAGGTTTGGGAAATGTAAGAGTGATGAGAGGAATTGTGGGTGTTAATCTTGGGTCGAGCTAAATCCGAGGGCAACGTCTTAATATTAGTGTTTTACATTAATCATTTATTTCCAACATTAATTTTTTAGGATATTAGTTAATTAATTTAATTGCCAATTTTACATTTGTTAACTCAAATATACATCAGGTTGATAGTCATTGCTCTTCCTGGATTCCACCATGCTTACCGCTAACTACGGTTGTGATGCCCATATTGAGGTATGTAGCTTTACTTATGCCCTGATACCCTCAGTTGAATTTTGTTAAAGTTATCTTGAACAAGTGTGAAGAAAATGCCTTAAAATTTCATTATGGGTAAAATGGTCTTTTTACTCATAATTAGTTGAAATTGTGGGGAGTGAAAAGAGATAGAATTTCATGGAGAATACAATAAAAATGACGGCATTATGGTAATTGACTAAGGGAAATAGATGGAATTTCATAGAAAGTGCAAGGGTAAAATGGTAGACTATAAGTAATATTTTGCTATGTTAAGAGTTGAAGAATGAAACCCTAGCAATTCTTCCTCCACTTTCACGCCACTTTCATCCCCAAATTCTCTCAATTTCTTTAATTCTTTTTCAAGGGAAATTCATAGATTTTGGGTTATTTTTAGTGGAAGTTCAATCCCAAGCATCCTTAGGTAAGATCCTTGCACTAAGATATGAGTTTTAATTTTTAAACTGTTGAATTCTTATGATTTGTGTTCATAGGATTTAAGAGAAAGAGAGTTGGATCAAAGAAGACTACTAAATTGTTGGATTGCTCACATCTAAGGTAAGTAAATCCAACCCTAGTTATGATTGGAGTGATATTGTGTAGAGAATTTCTTTTATGCATATATGTGTTTTTATATGAAGAATTGTGGGTGGAATGAATGTTGAATGATGGTTAGAATTTATCCATGAGAAGTAGTGTTTGTGTGCTTGATGTTTGATGATAGTTTGGATAAATTATGGAAGAATTGGAGTAGAAATTATAGTGTAAATCTTGGATAGGTTTGGCGTTAATCTTAGAGAATTTTGTTCCAAATTTTGGTGGCTTAGAAGAGAAGTACAAGTGTAGCCAATTTAGAGTTTGTGTGTGCACATAAATTGTTTGATGAAATGTTAAAGAGAAGTGCATGTATGAGTATGATTATGTGTTATCTTGAGATGAGTTTATAGATGGTAGAGAATGACATGTTTACATTCCATATTGCATTATTGCATCTAAACATGTGAATTTAGAAAGAATTATAAGCATGAACCCATCTACATGCATACATACTCATAAGAGCATGAAAAAGCATTAAAGAACATTAAGTAAATAGAAAGAAATAAGAATATTAAAGAAGTTGAAATCTGAATTTTTATTTAAAGAAGTGTAAAAATATAAAAGAAGAGAAGGTTGTTGTGATGGGGAACCCGTGAGTGACATAGCCCGCATGCACGCCGCCTTTAGTGAGCGGCCTCAGAATTCAGAAAGAATAATTGTACAGTCCATTAGAAGTGATGTGGATAAGGACTGTACCCAGCATTAGAGAATACACTCACACGGTCAGGGTTCCAAATCCATGCCTCAACCGAGTCCGATCGGCAAGAAAGGAAGAAAGAACAGAAAGAAAAGAAAAGAAAGAATAGAAAGAAAGAAAGAATAGAAAGAAAGGAAGAAAGAATAGAAAAGAAAAGAAAGAAAGAATAGAAAGAAAGAAAGACCAAAAAAGAAATAAAGAAATACAGAGAAAAGAAACAGAAAACAGAATAAGAAAAATAGAAAAGAAAATGCACATTCTATGCCTTTGCGCATTTGCATCATACCTATGCATAATACCATGCCTATTATCATGAGTAGTGAGAAATTAGAAATTGAGAAAGAACAAAGAAAGAACAGAGAAGAATAAAGAAGTGTGATGTAAGGAAAGAAATTCAAAATTTAAGCAATGAAGAGAGAAGGATAGCATAGCGGGTTTACTTACTAAGCAATTAGTGCTCACCCCGTTGTTCTAAATGTTTTTGCAGGTAGTAGGTGAGATGCGGTCGCTTAGAATGTCAAGAAGCGGAAGGGTTTTGGCAACACTGTCGAGTCACTATTTTGTAACTTTATTATATTATGTAAAGATTTGTATATAAACCAAAAAAAAAAAAAAAAAAATTAGTTATGGGCCCATTATTTTATCCTCATCTACATGTATATTTTCTTATATATAATTAGTGAGTTTTACTATTATTTACGAGTATACTAGCTAGAGAGAGTATTACAATGGTACTTATGATTAATATTGTAGTTGTGAGAACCAGCTCAACAGTTAACACCAATGACACCCCCATTGGCCCTGTTTGACCTGTGTTTGTTTTCGCAGGAAGATATTTGGCCGGTTACGTTGGCGAGAAGGCTCTTAATACTAGAGTGTTGAGCGTGAAAATACCATAGACCCAGGCTTATGAGTTTTCAGCGTCAACATATATTGATTGTATACATACAAATTTAGTAACAAGAAATTAATGTCAAAGTTTTTTCTACAAAAATGCCATTGATTTAAATTACAATGACATCCTCCATTTTTTACTGTAATAATTTACCTATAATTAGATGTCAAACTAGTCTAAATGATTATTAATGTTGGTAAAAAAGTTGGGATTAGGAGAGGGGTTCAACCCACATAGAACCAATTTATTTAACAAAATTGACACAACCCATGACACAAAAATGGATAAGTCAAACCTAGAACACCTACATAATCCTTTTAAACATAGAAAACAGAAGCTAGCTTCCATCAATCACGAAAA
Organism: Pistacia integerrima; assembly: GCA_026225825.1. Classification (NCBI taxonomy): domain Eukaryota; kingdom Viridiplantae; phylum Streptophyta; class Magnoliopsida; order Sapindales; family Anacardiaceae; genus Pistacia; species Pistacia integerrima. The sequence continues at coordinate 25,578,869 of CM047747.1, forward strand.
ATGGCTTATAAAACCATTTGAAGAAAAAATACTTTAGCAAAAGAAAATATATATAATAAAAGAATTCGATGTAGAAGAAATGACCCTCTACAAAGAAGACAATTGATAGATAAATGTACTAGAAGAAAAATAATTCCTTTATAAAGGAAAAGAATGGCAGAAACTATTCTTTGAGTAAAGTGATCCTAGGATACGTATCATTAGATGACAGTCCTCCAATACCAATCCATCGTCAGAAGACCTTTGGCACAAAGATTCTCAATTCCTCAGATAGAGAAGTATTCTCATAACCTTACTGTAGGGTTCCTCGTATAAAGATCCTCTGATAAGCATCTTCGAAAGAAATTGTTTGATATTATAAGGATAATCAAATGAAAGTATCTAATAATTAATATTTTCTAAAACAAAAATGTTTTCAATTCAAGAAACAGTCTTCAACATAGAAACTTCATGCTAATGCTTCTCAAATCCGCAGATATGATTCTTGTAAAGAAGGTATGATGTATAGATTTGTCACTAAGAATAAAATTCATCAGATAAATTTCTTATGTTATCATAATAATAATAATAAGACCTCACATTTTTACTAAAAAATATTGGCTGCATTTAGTACACTTTTCAAACTCTATTCTATTCTACTATCTTATCTAATTCAGTGAAAAATATGTTTGTTTTAAAATTGACTATTCAATTCAAAATCCAATCCTATTCGATTCAACTAAAAAAATTTACCAATTACCTTTCACAATAAAAGTTTATAAATTAACAAAAAACATCCACACTCACCCAAGCTACTATCACACACCAACAGCCTCCGCCGTTGCCACCACTGACGCTAGAACAATGAATGACCGATTGAATCTAACCAATCATGCACTGATCTTGCCTTTTTCGGCAAGATCCACTGTGGATCTTGTTAGAGTAAGAGTCCTAGTGCCAATCAAATATTGTAGATTTGACTCTTTGTAATAATGTTTATTGATCAATAGAAGGCATTTTATTCTATATCGTGTAAATCATAATGGTATGTATTAATATATGTCCTTAGAATGGCAGAATCGTGATAAGGGTATCAAGTATTTCAAATCTTGATAGTTAAAACCTTATGATCACATATGGTGGCCATTTTAGAAATGTCCGTAGCCCCAGCATTATTCTGACCAAGGACAAAGATAATACGGTAAGACTATCATAGTGTTGAACGATCCTGTCAAAAGGCAGTGATTGATCTCATTTGTCAAGATTGTTTGCTAATAACCTAGTGCAACACATGAGTGCTTACTAATAGATCTAACCGTTGAGTAGCCAGATTTTGGCCGTTAATGACGACCAATTTTTGGTCTTTTCCGGCAAGATCAGCTCACGACTGGCCAGATGCAAATGGTCATACGCCATTTCAACGACTGATAGCCACCATCCGACGATGGTGGCCATCTGTCAGAAGTCAATTGGGTGGGTGGAACTATTTTTATTAATTTATAAACTTTTATTTTTTTTGGGGGGGGGGGGGTGGTGATTTAGCTAAATTAAAAAATGTAAGGTTAAAAAGTAATATAAATATTTTCAGAAAATGTTTTCCAATAATGTACCAAACACATTTTCATAATCCTTTCCTAAAATGTATTTAGTAAAAAAAGTGTATCAAAGGAAGCCATTATTTGACTATAAAAAAGAAAGAGTCGAGAGGAAAAGAATTCTATGAGCAAGATGGGAGTTGTCTTTAGGTAAATGATATAATATTAGAATTTGTCATATGAATTTATTTATTCATTCTTTTTTTTTTTTTTTTTTTTTTTTTTTTTTTTATAGGCTACGACTACATCTCGGCTTAGCTCATTAAAAACTTGGACTCGGTTCGAGAATATCCGAGCAGAGCTAGCTCGCGAGTGGCCCGCTATGAGCATCGAGTCGAGTTCGAGTGTAACCTGGCTCACTCGACAAGGCTCATGAACTTTCACTAGCTTAACTGGGTTTTAGGGCGATTTTTACAAGTATTGGGGATGTCAGTTATTTGACATGCAAAACTTTGTAAAAATAACAAAGGACCCCCAATTCCCAATTAATCGAAAATTCAAATCATATGTTCAAAATTCGCAAAAAGGCAAAACCCATTTAGAGGGAAAAAAAAAAACCTAACCCCTAAATTTGATAGCCTTGATTTCCGTTGACCACCGCCTCTTCTCGCCGTCTCCTTTGCCAATGACGATGGCTTTTGCCCCAACCTACAAAGACTTTTAGAATCCACTTCAACAATCTAATGATTTTCACCATAACTGGTAAGATCTGCCGCATTCTGATTTTTGTTTTTCAATTCTTGCTTCTTGTGTTGGTTGGGAGATTGCAATTTGATTAGAGAATGGTTTTGGAGTAAAATTGATTCTTCGAAGTTATTGTTCTGGAGACTGATGTTTGTTGTTTTGGAGAATGGTTTTAGAGTGAAATTGTTTGGAAGTGGTGTTGTTTGTGTTTTGGGGTGAAATGGATTTGCCGATTTAAGTTGTTGGTTGTGGAATTCGCCATTTCAGCTTGCCCACCCAGGCCTCTCTCACCATCATACACTCACTCCCACGCCATTTTAATCGAGCTGGCTCGAACTTGTTTACATGAGCTCGAGTCGAGTTCGAGAAATTTCCCTGGTTCGTCAGGCTCGAGACTCAACTCAAACTAGCCAAAGTGTAGAATGAGTCTAGCTTGTGTAAGCTAAAACTCAACTTGACCTGACTTGTTTGCAATCTCAGTATAGGCCTAAACCTAATAAATGAGAGGAAAGCCCAATGAAAAGGGAGAGTCCAATAACAAAAAAATAAAAAAATGAAGAAAAGAAGCTGCGAAGAGAAAGTGACATGACAAGAGAAGTCAGCAATTCCTATAAAAAAGGAGGGTGCTTAGTGAAAATACAACTTTTGTCGGGTCATTGGAAAACACTTGGCGCATATTAATAAAGCATTTTCCTTAGACTGTGCTTTCTCCTTTATTTAATCTGTGTAGACGTTTTAATCTCCATCGGTTCTCCGTGGACCAATAATATGATTAATGGCTCCGCTTGACTTGGAAGTCTTTCTTTTTAATATAACGTGATCAGAGTTGTTAAAAATTATCTGGCATCCATCTAAAGGAGCATTTAATTCAGTCTTTCGCCGCTTCAGTTAAATTATTCTTCTTGAGATTACATTATATTCACACATAAACATACCGCAAAGCATTCCTTAATGGACTATAATTAACTAATAACAAACCATATTAATTTATACGTGTTGATATATAAACGGCTGGATGCTCCATGTGACAGTTCATGAAGGACATGGCATGTTAAATTTTGTTACGTCAAACTTACGAGTTTATATAACGCCACTTATTTTGTTATTCACAATATTATTCATTTCATTACTACAGTTTGTTCTGTCAACTTATAATTTTATCATTAATGCTAGATGTATAAAAAATTTTACAAAGATTTCTTTGCACAAAGTGAGGTGACAGAAAATGAATGAAAGAGTGAATTCAGAAAGTCAAACTCATTATATACACTCTTCTATTCATCTCATACCACATCACTTTATACAAGAGATCTTTATCGATTTCTTTGTACGTGTAGTATTATCCTAATTTTATATAATGCCACTATTTATTAGTTACAACAATAATTTGTGAGTTGTCTCTAACTACCCTAAACCGTTGTGATTTAAACCCCATCCAACCAGTATTGCCTTATAAAATAATTTTAAAGAAAACTATCATTTTATTTATGGTTAATAATATATGGTTTGGTTGTCATATTTTTAATAACATTAACACAAGTGAATGATAGTTTTGTCCCACTAACTCAAAAGTTCTTACTAATTATTATAGTGTTCACGCACAACGTATATAATAATAATAATAATAATAATTCTTTAGTCATGATGGATATAAATTTATTAGGATTATATATATATATATCTTCAAATTTAGATTGTATAATATCATTTTAGTCAAATATAATAAATTTAACAATGAATTTATATAGTCTTAACAAAATTTATATCAAAACTTCTTGATTAGAGAATAAGTCTCTCTCCCTCTCTCTCTCTCACATTTGACAAAATTATGTGTGTATATACTTATATATATACACATAATTTAATCTGGATGATTTATTGATGTTTATATATTATTGGATTCATAAAATATCATTTTAGTTTATTTGATGTGTGAGGTTTCAAGTAAAAACAGAGGAAAACTAAGAGAAGAAAGTCTGAAAAATTCGATGATATTAAGTTTAATAGTTCAAGTACAGTGACAAAACTTTTATAGTGTGAACAGTAACTAACTGTTAGGCTTAACAGAATCTAACACCAGCTAACAGAATAGTAACTGAAATCTAACAGTAGCTAACTTTGACCAGCTAACCTTGACTCATTACTAATATCTTCCCTTAAACTAAACTGGGAAGGTTTTTCAATCTCACTTACTAACATCTTTCCTTAAACTACACTGAGAAGTTTTCATACCACATTTACTGGCATTACCCATCAAACAAAAATTCACAAATTCAGTATACACAACAAAACTTAGCTCTCTGCTGAGAACTGATCTTCAATCCTTAGTAACAGGGAAAGCAAAACAGTTTAATCTTCAATTTTCAACAACAGAATCAACAACCAAAAGATCTTCAATCTTTAGCAAATAAAATGAGCAAAACACAGTGATCTTGAACTTTGAGTAACCAAAAAGGATCATAACAGTAACCAAAAAGATAACAGCAGCATCAAGTTAGCAAGCAGCAACTTATCCATCAAAGAGCAAGCAAAAAATCACAGTAGCAACCAAAAAAATCACAATAGCATCGGCAAAAAAAAAAAAAAAAAAAAGGATCACGGTAGCATCAAGTTAGCAAGCATCAACTTAACCTTTAAAAAGCAAGCACCAACTTAATCTCAGTATCAGTATTACCATTAACCAATAGCACTGGCAAAAATAATCATAAGAAGAAAAACATCAATAGAGCAAGTACTAGTAACCAATTTGGTGTGAGGATTGAAAGAACAGCATGCATGCATGAAGAGTGGTGGAAATGGAGAAGAAAGCATAAAAATGGATTCAAGAAAACGGTTTTAAAAACAAAGCTTGGAAAAGAGATTATACCTACTCATTTGCTTTGGATTGATGAAGATTAGCCTTAAAGTAATGAGACCTCCACACTTTAACACCACGTTGAGAGGTTTAGAGAGTGGTCGTGGCTTTTAGAGAGAGTTTTGGTTTTGCTTTGAGTGAACAATGTGTGTTATGAACAAAAATGCAACCTTTTGCATTTATATATACTTGGGCAATTTTGCAATTATTTATTTTTCACTTCAAAGCCCAATAAAATCTTATTTTATAAAGGGACCCCACGAATTTATTATGCTATCCTTTGAATAATCAATATTATTCAAGGGCCCATGTAAACTAAAGTAGTTTACAATGACAACCCATAAAGTTACCCTTTTACCCTTTAACTATTAAAAGGTTATTTTTGTTCATCTCATTAATCTTAACACTTTAAGATTTAATCTTAACACTTTAAGATATAATAATTAAATATAATTAATTATTGTTTGACCATTTTAATCCTTAAAATGTCATAAATAGTTTTCTATGTAACTATTACCATACAAATCCCGTTATTACCCTCGGAAGGTGCTAGCCCTCTTCGGATAATCATTTCTCTCTCTCATCATTGTCTAACTTCTCAAGGCTATTGGTGTGATCATGTAGGTCCACCGTGGATTAGCCGTGAGCCGATTCTGGATGAATCCGAAACCTGTCCGGAGGCCCAACGACTATGGTAAACATCTAGCAATGTGCCATAGTCCCTAAACCACGATGAAGAAATACTTCATCGAACCCATTTCAGATCATACGTACCATGCAGGTAAAGTCCCTCCATTGAGATATCCTAATCGAGTATGGATTCATGGAATGTCAAAATCCTAAACTCGATCTTCTACCGAATTGTCGATCAATATGTCCGAAACTTGTTATCACAAACTTACTTTTGTATGACTAATAATAGACTCTAGCCAGAGATTCAGTTTTCTGACATTTACCAATGTTCGTCTAGGAACTCGAACCGGATGGAGTCAGCGGTACTCCCGATCCTATATTTCTGAGTCAATGGATCTCCTCTTGACCATCGTTCGTTTCCGCATATGAATAATGCATGATCAAATAGACTTTATTGTATGAAACATGATTAGTCTCGTACTTATACACCGTATGAACCATACGCATCCATATCGGATCCGACTACAATGTCTCAAGTTAAAGGACTACATCGTGCACTGATATAACCAAACGATAAATCATTGACTATATGCTTTTCCAAGTGATTTGTCGTTATTCGGTCACGTTTGAAAAACAGTTCCCCAACCATTAATCTATACCAATGCCCCAGTGACATGACTATCATCGTCATCCGTACTTATATCAACTCATGATATCTTTCGGAAGCATCCGATATGCCTACTGTGCAATATAGTTGCCCAAATTTATATTGCTTCCATAAGGAACCCTTTTCGATAATTCATTTACCTATTAAATGAATCATCTGGACAATTCATATACATACTTTATTTTAAATGCATGACTGAATAAAAGAAGCAATTTACATATATGAATTGAAGAACTCTTTCTTCTATTATTTATGATATATATAGATACAAGACAAAATGCTCTGAAACCGACAATACGAATGGTTTCTAGGGCATACACTAATATGCATTAACAAACTCCCACTTGCACTAAAGCCATTCGATGTTGTATTTCATACCCATCTTCTCAAGATGATAGTCCAATTGGTTCAGTATCATCGCCTTAGTCAGTGGATCAACTACATTTTCTGCTGAAGGAGTCTTCAGAATCAAAATCTCTCCAGCTCCAACGAATTCTCTCAAAATGTGATACTTACGTTGAATGTGTTTGGATTTTTGGTGCGCCCTTGGTTCCTTTGCCTGTGCAATAGCTCCAGTATTGTCACAGAACATGCTTATCGGGTAAGCCGTGTTCAGAACCACACCAAGTTCAATTACGAACTTTCGCATCCAAACAACCCTCATTCACCGCTCCAAGCAAAGAATGTATTCATCTCAGAAGGGAGTCAACGTGGTTGTCTGCTTTGGAACTTTTCCAACTAACAAAGACCTCCATTACATATAAAAATGTACCCGACGTAGACTTTCTATCATCAATATCGATTGGAAATCAGAATCGAGTATCCTTGAATGTTTAACACGGAACATCCATAACTCAACTAGATCCTTAGTTCTTCTCAAGTACTTAAGGATCGATTTTACAACCGACCAATGTTTCTCCCCGGGTTTGACCTGAGATCGCTCGTAACACTTACAAAGATAAGCTATATCAGTCTTGTACATAGCATTGCATACATTAAGCTACCTACGGCACGCATAAGGCACATTACACATCCGCTGCCGCTCTTCATCGGTCTTTGGACCCATCTCCTTAGAAAGATGAAGATCATGAGTGAAGGGCAAAAGACCTCTCTTAGAGTTCTCCATGCTAAATCTTTTTAGCATTTTCTCTATGTACAATTTTTGGGATAATCCAATTACCCTTTTCGTTCTATCTCTATAGACACGAATGCCAAGGACATATGTCGCTTCTCCTAAGTCTTTCATCGAGAAGGTTTTGGACAACCAAACCTTAACCTCTGTCATCATGCCTATATCATTTCCCATCAAAAGTATGTCATCTACATATAATATGAGAAACGTGATGGCATGATCTTTAACCCATTTGTATACACAGGGCTCATCCGGATTCTTGACAAAACCAAACGATTTGATTATGTTGTCAAATCGAATGTTCCAACTTCTTGAAGCTTGCTTCAATCCATAAATGGATCGATGCAATTTGCATACCTTATATCTTTCAACAGAGGATACAAAACCTATCGGTTGTTCCATATAGATGTTTTCCTCAATAAACCCATTGAGGAAAGTCGTTTTGACATCCATCTCGCCAAATTTCATAATCATGGTATGTGCGATGGCTAGCATTATACGGATGGATTTAATCATAGCTACAAAGTAGAAGGTTTCCTCATAATCCAATCCTTGTTTCGAGTATAACCTTTCGCCACCAAATAAGCTTTGAAGGTCTCTACCTCCCCATCCTTGCCAACTTTTCTCTTGTAGACCCATTTACAACCTATAGGAACTATTCCCTCTGGTGGATCTACAAGCGACCATACTTGATTGGCATGCATTGATTCTCTTAGAATCCATCGCCTACCCATTTTCCCGAATCTCTATCCAAGATTGCTTCTTCGTAGCTTCTAAGATCATCACCATGGTCATCTACTCCCACTAAGTAAGATTCAAAATCTTGCTCATGTAGGAACCCATATCTCTCTAGAGGTTTCGACATTCTAGAAGACTTTCGTACTGGAACCATAGTATCTGATACCGAGGTTCGCTGAATGGACGTTCCATCTTCAGCAATCTCGATTCTTGGCTCTTCGAACTCTTCCTTGAGTTCAATATTTCTTCCAACGCCGCCTTCCTCCAAGAACTCGTTCTCAAGGAAGCACGCATTTCTACTGATCCAAACTCTTTGATCACTTGGGAAGTAAAAACAATATCCTAAACTATCTTTAGGATATCCAATGAACTGACTCTTCTCGGATTTAACATCCAAACTTATCGATTTAACCAATTTAACATAAGTGGGTAGCCCCAAATCTTCAAATAATTCAGACTTGGACGTTTTTTCATACCATATCTCATACAAGTTTTCTCGGGATGCTTTAGACGGGACCCTATTAAGGATGTGCACAGATCGGGAGAGCGTACTTCCCCACAGAGACATTGGTAAGTCTTTAAAACTTACCATCGATCGTACCATATCCAATAAGGTACGATTTCTCTTTCCAGACACTCCATTAAGCTAGGGTGTATAAGGAGGAGTCAATTGTGAGATGATCCCATTTTCTTTTAAGAACTCTTGAAACTCGTACTCAAGTATTCACCCCCACGATCCGATCGTAGTATTTTAATACTCTTTCCACTTGATTTTCTACTTCATTCTTGAATTCTCTGAATTTTTCAAAGGATTCAGATTTGTATTTCATTAAATACAAATACCCATATCGTGACATATCATCCGTAAAGGTAATGAAGTATTCAAATCCTCCCCTAGCTAAAGTACTAAATGGTCCACACACATCTGTATGTATGAGTTCTAAAAGTTCTTTAGCTCGCTCCTCCTTTACTCTTAAAGGGAGACTTGGTCATCTTTCCTTGGAGACATGATTCACAGGGATGGATAGGGTTCAGAACCCAATGAGTTTAGGATCCCACTTTCTCCAAACTGTATTAATCTTCTCTCTCCTATATGACCCAATCTATGATGCCATAGAATTTTAGGATTTGATTCAGATCGAATTCTTTTATTAGAAATGGTATTGATTGAAGCATAGTCATTCAATTCTAAGACATACAAACAATTTGTATTCACAACTTTTACCAACTAAAACATTTCCAAAATGTATTGAACATTCATTTCCATTAAACAAGACATAATAACCTCGCTTTACACAAAGCGTAAATAGAAATGATGTTTCTAGTGGCTTTTTCAAAGTACAATACTTTAAACAAATTCAAAACATGTTCTGAAGGTAGTCTTAGTGGGCAAGTCCCCATAGCCTCGGCTGCAACTCGTGCCCCATTTGCCATCCTCAAAATGATCTCGCCCTCTGTCACCTCGTAACTATTCTAAAGTACCGCAAAGACATACAAACATGAGATGTTGCTGAATCTAATATCCAGAATGACTATCCGAATTAACACTTAATTCATATTCAATCATAAGACATTGGTTCGTACTGCTTTCCTTTGCCTTTCTTCGATCGTCGTATTGAGGACGCTTCCTCTTCCAAAGGTCCATCTTTTCCACAGTAGAAACATTTTCCCTTTGCATCGGCCTTCTCTGCCTTTGCCACTGGCTTCTTGAAGCTTTTATTCTTGGGTCCAACTTTTGGACCTCTCTTTGGTAACACTTTGGGCTTTTTATTGGCCTTACTAGTGGAGGCGGCAAAGACATCCTCATGTCCTTTCCCTTTCACATTCTGTCTATGAAATTCTTTAAGCTCATTTAGCAGTTCAGAGAGGTTTCTCTCAATCCTATTGAGATTGTAGTTAGTTATAAACGGTTTATAACTTGGAGGAAGGGATTGTAGAATCAAATTCACTTTGAGGCGGTCTCGCATGACCACCCCATATCCATCCAGTCGATCTAATCCATTGATCATTTTAAGAGTATGATCAGCTAGAGGTTCTTCTTCCCTCAACTTCATGCTAAAGAGGGATGCACACAATTCATACTCAACCACTCCTGGATTTTCGCTATACAACTCTTGTAGAGCTATGAGGATATCATAGGCATTTGAAACCTCTTCATGCTTAGTTTGAAGTTCTCTATTCATGGAGGCTAACATGTAATTTTTAGCCCTCCTACTATCCTCTCTCTACTTTTCAAAAGCATCAAGCTCAGCTTGTGGAGCATCCGGTCCAATATCAAGTGGAAGAGGTGCTTCTAGGACATAAGCAATTCTTTCAAAATCTCGAACAATTCTAAGATTTCTTAGCCAATCTTTTAGGTTGGGTCCAGTTAACATGTTATTGTCCATTATCCTTAGGAGAACATTGTTGGCCATTTTTCGATTATTTATCACAAAGATGAAACTTCAAAGAAAAGTAATTTTATTAGTGTCTTGTAATCTTTTAAACATTTTAATGCATAATCAAATTAGCTCCCACTATTTTATTTGAGTCCTACACTCCCTTAAATAGGATCCGAAAATTTTCGTTGGATTAAATTTCTTAGTGGGGAATCAATTTCTTATCAAATTCAATTAACCTCACATAATAGAATTCTTGGTTAATTAAGTCTAATAAGTAGGAAACTCTTTTCCTTTTATATCACTATATAAGGTTTGATTCATATTCCTTGTCCTAGCTTCGGATACCTCACATAATAGAATTCTTGGTACCCTAGGCTAGTTAAATCCGAACCATTGTGCTTTCTTAGAATGTCATTTTCATCATGTCCTCACATAATAGAATTCTTGGTCAAGGTGAAAATATCCATCCAAGAACAAGATCAACTTAATTCTATGATATAAAGATTGTATCCCTCACATAATAGAAATCTTGGGATATTAAAATTTATATCAAAGAATTTAGTTATCCCACAATGGGAGACTTGGATTTAATAATTTTAAATTGGAGAGATTTAGGTTTAACCTTTAGTTAATTCATTTTAGCATGCCATATTTAATTAACAATTCATACATATCACATATATGCATAAATTAAAGCATGTGGGTTGACCATGGGGCTTTTTGAAAATACATCCTAAAGGCAAACTATTTACCATAATACTATATCTTCGATTGGATCATCATCCGGATGCTCTTCAGTTCCCGTCTAGCCGATTCCATTACATATTGGATCTTAGGCACGCAGGCCCGATTAAAATAAATAAATAAAATTTAATTATCACAAGCCATTTAATAAAAGAATATTACAAATACTTTTGAATATTTTGAAAACCAAATGGCGCCCATGATCAACCCTCTAATCTAATATTTATTCATCACATAAATAAATATTAAACATTCATACCAAATATAATAAACAATTTTTTAAAGGCATGGATATAAACAATTATTTAAAAAATATATATATATATTCACTAATATACATAAATATAAATATATCTCTTATATTAATAGATATTATATATATATATATATATATATATATATATATTCATGTGATAATATAATCATAACTTTGGGGCATGCAACAATTACACATTTTATAGGAATCATTACACAAACACTTTTGTCATATTCCATCCAAAGATATATTATTTAATTGTTAGCATCATTTCAATACTTTTCACAAAAGTCATGCATGGCATAGATAAATGGGTTTTATCACTCCAAGGGTAATCATTCTATGACACAAGTTACTTTTAGCTAAAGTAATACCTTTTATGACACATTTATCTTCTCAAAGACAATCATGTCATCTTGCATCATCATTTTTGAAACCATTCAAACAACCAAATTATTACATTTCAAAAATATAATAATTTATGCCATGCCATGATGTATTATAAGATAATTTAATCAAATTAAACATCCTACATTAAATTTACCACCATCATACATACATAATATCACAATTCATCATATGAATTAATAATCTATAACTTTATGCTAACATCAAATTCCACCACTAAACACTTGCAACATTTGCATACACTTCATGCAAAAACATACTTTAATCAAATTAAAGATAACACATTTAGCATGTCAAAGCATAAACCATTTAATCAAAGTAATGGAAATGAACATGCATGAACATTTTTCTAAATGAATCATCATGCAACATTTCCTAAAACCTCATTCATCAATACATGAATGAAATGACATTTCTTATGGCAAAACTAGTCATGGCCGAAAATGACATATATGCATGCATGTAGTTTTCAACACATCTCATGCAATAATCATCATTCAAACATGCTTTCAATCATATTCTAACATACCCAAACATATTAGAGCAAGAAGAAAAACATGTTTTCCCAAAACAAAGAGATGGCCGAGACATACACATGCATCAAACATGCTTATTACATCAAACAACTTATCCAATACAAAGACATGCTCATTATAACCATTATCATCATTCAAAACATATAAGAATGAGAAGAAAAATGAACATATACCTCTGATCTATGTATGGCCGAGACATGCATGTAAAGATCTACTATGAAAAAAACATTTTTGAACCATATCACTAACATGCAAACTCAACTAAGTTTGATGAACATATGAACACATAGAAAATGTCATTTTAGCTTATAAATTCGACATGCAAGGAGCTTTTAGCTCTGATACCATTTGAAAGAACAGCATGCATGCATGAAGAGTGGTGGAAATGGAGAAGAAAGCATAAAAATGGATTCAAGAAAACGGTTTTAAAAACAAAGCTTGGAAAAGAGATTATACCTACTCCTTCGCTTTGGATTGATGAAGATTAGCCTCAAAGTAATGAGACCTCCACACTTTAACACCACCTTGAGAGGTTTAGAGAGTGGTCGCGGCTTTTAGAGAGAGTTTTGGTTTTGCTTTGAGTGAACAATGTGTGTTATGAACAAAAATGCAACCTTTTGCATTTATATATACTTGGGCAATTTTGCAATTATTTATTTTTCACTTCAAAGCCCAATAAAATCTTATTTTATAAATGGACCCCACGAATTTATTATGCTACCCTTTGAATAATCAATATTATTCAAGGGCCCATGTAAACTAAAGTAGTTTACAATGACAACCCATAAAGTTACCCTTTTACCCTTTAACTATTAAAAGGTTATTTTTGTTCATCTCATTAATCTTAACACTTTAAGATTTAATCTTAACACTTTAAGATATAATAATTAAATATAATTAATTATTGCTTGACCATTTTAATCCTTAAAATGTCACAAATAGTTTTCTATGTAACTATTACCATACAAATCCCGTTATTACCCTCGGAAGGTGCTAGCCCTCTTTGGATAATCATTTCTCTCTCTCATCCTTCTCTAACTTCTCAAGGCTATTGGTGTGACCATGTAGGTCCACCGTGGATTAGCCGTGAGCCGCTCGATGAATCCTGGGAAACCCTGCTCTGGAGGCCCAACGACTATGGTAAACATCTAGCAATGTGCCATAGTCCTAAACCACGATGAAGAAATACTTCATCGAACCCATTTCAGATCATACGTACCATGCAGGTAAAGTCCCTCCATTGAGATATCCTAATCGAGTATGGATTCATGGAACGTCAAAATCCTAAACTCGATCTTCTACCGAATTGTCGATCAATATGTCCAAACTTGTCATCACAAACTTACTTTTGTATGACTAATAATAGACTCTGGCCAGAGATTCAGTTTTCTAACATTTATCGATGTTCGTCTAGGAACTCGAATCCGGATGGAGTCAGCGGTACTCCCGACCCTATATTTTCGAGTCAATGGATCCCCTCTTGACCATCGTTCGTTTCCGCATATGAATAACGCATGACCAAATAGGCTTTATTGTACGAAACATGATTAGTCTTGTACTTATACACCGTATAAACCATACGCATCCATATCGGATCCGACTACAATGTCTCAGGTCAAAGGACTACATCATGCACTGATATAACCAAACGATAAATCATTAACTACATGCTTTTCCAAGTGATTTGTCGTTATTCGGTCACGCTCAAAAACAGCTTACCAACTGCTAATCCATACCAATGCCCCGCTGACATGACTATCATCGTCATCCGTACTTATATCAACTCATGATATCTTTCGGAAGCATCCGGTATGCCTACTATGCAATATAGTTGCCCAAATTTATATTGTTTCCATAGGGAACCCTTTTCGATAATTCATTTACCTATTAAATGAATCATCTAGACAATTCATATACATACTTTATTTTAAATGCATGACTGAATAAAGGAAGCAATTTACATATATGAATTGAAGAACTCTTTCTTCTATTATTTATGATATATATAGATACAAGACAAAATGCTCTGAAACTGACAACATGAATGGTTTCTAGGGCATACACTAATATACACTAACAAGGACAGCCAACATCAGTTATAGAATGAAAACAACTGAGCTATGAGCATAATTTGATAACAGCAAACTTATCACCAACTCATCAGTTTGGTTTTGGAGACAATGCAATCTCATTTGCAGTAGTGCCAAAGTTAGATTTAGCTTTCACAGGAGAAGCAGTAAGCTTTAGCTTGTCCCTTAGGATTTCAAACCTTGAAGTTGACAAGGATTTGGTGAAAATGTCAGCTTTTTGATGTTCAGTATGAACATATTGGACTTTTAAGTTGTTGGCAACAACTTGTTCTCTTATATTGTGTGCATCTAGTTCAATTGTTTGGTCCTAGCATGAAAAACTGGATTTGAAGTAAGAGAACCAACACTCTGATTGTCACACCAAATGATGGGTACTTTAGGAAGAGTTAAACCAATTTCAGAAAACAAACTTCTAAACCATGCAATTTATGTGGCTCCTTGTGCAGGTGCTCGATATTCTGCCTTTGTAGAAGACAAGGCTACTACTTTTACTTCTTAGAACTCCATTGTAACAGGTTAGAACCAAGAAATAAGCAATAACCACTTGTTGACCTTTTAATTGTTAGAGTAGATGCCCTAGAGCCAATCAATTATTGTAGAATTGACTGTTTGTAATAATGTTCATTAATCAACAAAAGGCAATTTATTCTATATCGCATAAATCATTATTATTGCAATATGTATTGATATATGTCCTTAGAATGGTAGAACCGTGACGAGGGTATCAAGTGTTTCAAATCTTGGTAGTGAGGACCCTATGAGCACATATGGTGGCCATTCTAGAAATGTCTGTAGCCTCGGTATTATTTTGAAGTAAGGGCACAGATAATGCGGTAAGACTATCATAGTGTTGAACGACCCTGTCGAAAGGCAGTGACTGATCTCACTTGTCATGGTTGTTTGGTGACAACCTGGTGCAACACATGGGTGCTTGCTGTAGGCGAATACACCGTAGCAAGTTCACTGGATTGACCCACCAGAGGATTCCATATGGATGGTAACCCCAATGTCTATGGAACAAATCCTCTAACGAATGGTGGTGCATGTGATCCTTAGACTTGAGATCACCGAGGCGCCTTGTGCACCGATTGGTGTAGTTTGACACTAGCCTACAGTAGTTCTTTTCAAAGCTGTCAATATGGTGGTGATTGACTGCATCAAGGAGTGTATCAAGACTATGGTGGATAGACAGAGGATTCATCACTCCCGGCTACGGGAGAAGTTATCTCATGGCGTAATTCAATATATGGCAATGACACTAAAACTGTGGCCATAGTGGGATTGAGTTGTTGCTCTATCCAGATTATAATACAGGTCATTGGTCCAAAAACTGAATACATAAAATTGAGAGTAACCGAAGGTTGACACTATTTCTATGCCTTTGTCTCGTCAAGATAGCGTATGATGAAAGGATCGAATTGTACGGTAACCATATCGTTGAAAGATAGCTACTTTGCTGAATCTGAATCTATCGGGTGGCCATGATGCCTTGCTAGGGGCCAATCTTGATCTATGTATTATTGAGACGATTAATTGGTGTTAATAACGATACTATACACTGCCGGTATGATGAGGAGCCTATGGGTCACACACATAGAAGATAATTTAAGAGCTAGGAAGAAAGAAGGGTGTTTTCGTCTTTTAGGGCGAAAGAGTATTTTGGTAATTTCACAGTGCAATTAAATTTGCTGAGGTCGTAGCCTTTATTTAATTTGTTAGAAAAATTAAATAAGTGAAATTACGTTTAAATATGTGTTCACATATATTTAAATATATTATCATTATTGTTAAATGTTAATATATATATTAAATATATATTAATTGATTTTAATTGAGATAATGATGAAATTAAAATAAATATCTAATTGGGAGTGTTTTGAAACATGGGGTGTTCGAGTTGGGGCCCAAGTAGGGATCAGTAGCCGACGGCTTGACTCAAGAAAAACTCGTTTAGAGCTCTGAAGGCTTGGTTCGACTATTGTCGGTTCGTTAACCGAGTCGAGTTCGAACACAGTGAAGCTCGGCTCGTGGGCTCCCCTGGCTCGGCTAGATTAAGCATTGTACACTTCACAGGGTGTTTTGGTGATTTTTTAAACTATTAGGTATTAAACTGATATTTTCTAGTGAAAAAAGTTTTAAAAAATGATAGTTTCCCCCCCAAACTGCAAATTTGTAATAACACTAGTTCTCTATATCTTCTCTCACTTTCTTTTCGTTTCATCTTTGTTCGTCTTTTAGGGTTTTGGTTCTAATAATTTCTCCGCCTCGGTAAGTTCGCATCGATTCGACTCAAAGTGGATTCTATTTTCTTCGTTCGCTGCTTATCAAATTTTCGATTGCTGTCTTCTTCTTTGACTACTTACTATTTTCAGCTTGTTCAATTTGCGCTTGGAATTTTTAGACTAATTTTTCTTTGTTTGGGTTTTTTCGATGATAATAAATACGAATTCAAGGTTTTCTTTTTGTCATAATTGATGTGTTGACTTTTCTCGACGTGTAGGTGATATTTGAACTTTGGTTTCTGCAAGGAAGATGGAAGATTGGTTCTTTTATTTTATGAGTTTTGTTTGATGAAATTTATGTAGGATTTTTAAACTGGGGTGGAATTTGAGAATTTTTAATTGGATTATAGCAGTTATTTGTCTTTTGTTTTGTCTTGAGTTAAGTTGGTCTTCAATTTTGTTCTCTCAACTGAGTTTTAGTAAAATTGGGTATGTGCTTCTGGTTAAACATAAGGGCTCGTGAGCCTTATCGAGCTCGAGCTCGATAGCGAGCTCTCGAGCCCTTATCAAGCTCGATAAGGAGCTCGCGAGCCGGCTCGAGCTCGAGCTCAAGCTCGACACTGTTGTAAACGAGCCAAGCTCAATAAGCCAAAAGCTTGGCTCGGCTAGGCTTGTTTACACCCCTAGGCCCAAGCCTATTCCATTTGGGAATAGGGCAATCAAACTTTACTATAAAAGAAAAGTTTAATTGAGAGAAAAGATAAGTCATTCATTATTTCATTTCATTGAAAAAGGAAAAGCTATAGCACCCAAAAACACACTCCCACGCCAGATTTGGTTTTTGCCTAAAATTAAATCTCTTTAATTTTTCTTCTTTGTTCTTAAGGCTAAAGAGGATCTAGCAAATCTCTCTTTAGTTTCTTGCGATTGTCTTCGTGTGGTCTTCATCGGTTCGATCCTACACTTAAGTCGATAGCAAAATACGTTCAGAGATAACTTGGAGGAGCCTCCAAACGTGAGTATGATTTCTTAAACTCTAGATTAATTTTCTGCAGATTCTTGTTTTGATATAAACTGTAAAACTGTACCCTGATCTTGGTTCTATAGTAACAATCCGTATTGTTATTAATTTTTGTTTTCCGCTGCCTCAATGGATCGTTTACTAACACTAACCTGTATACTTCCTGCCCATTCAGCATCAATGAAGCATTCCAAATTGAATCTGTGAACTTTATTGAATTGACTCCAAATTTGTGGTGCCTTTGAGGTATCTAAGAAGTCTTTTGTAGGCTTGCCTGTGTAGTTGAGTAGGAGCTTTGAGAAATTGGCTCAATTTGTTTACAGAGTACGCAATATCAAGTCTTGACAATGTCAAATACTACAAAGCCCCAATTGTGCTTCTATAAAGTGATGGTTTGTCAAATAAGTCTCTGTCCTCAAATGTCAGCTTGTTACCTAAAGCCATAGGAGTAGAACATGACTGGAATCCATTATTCCAATCTTGTAACGACTTCTTTCTACTATCATATTCATACAATATATTAATAGAAAGACACGAATACTTATCAAAATAGTTGGGCCCAAAAATTTTCTTTACTAATATATACATTCTTTACATAGTACAATATTATTTGTACAAAAAGACTCTCAAAACAGTGGACAGTGTAGCCACATCTCCCCACTTGCCGACGTCCATCCGACCACGTCCTTACCTATGTCCTGCAAAAACATAGAAAACAACGGGGTGAGCACAAAGATGCTCAGTAAGTAAATCCTCTACTCCACTATCCTCGTGTATCATACTTCAAATTTTTTTTTTTTTACTCTTGTCACTTTCTCTTATTCAATCTCTCTTGTTTTTTATCTGTTTCTAGTTCTCATTGTTCTTTTCTTTCTTTCTATTCTTTCTTCCTCTATATTCTCATCACCCATGAGGAATATCATGATAACATGCATGGATGAGATGCATATGCACTAATGCAAAGCAATGCATTTTCTCTCTTTTCTTATTTTTTTTCTATTCTTTTCTTATTCTTTTCTCATGTTTTCTCATTCTTTCTCATTCTTATTCTTTCTCTTATTCTTTGCCGATCGGTCTTGGTTGATGCATGGATTCAGAATCCTTGGCCATGTGAGTGTACTCTCTCTCGTGCATAGCCCTCATCTGCATGTATTCTTACGGGCTATACGAATTCTTTTTCTCATTCTCATTCCGCTTTCTCATGGCAGAGACCGCTCTCTCACGGCGATTTACATGTGGGTAATTCTACACTCACGAGTTCCCCATCGCACAACCTATTCTCTTTTCTCTTCTTTAGCACTTTTTTTTTATTCATTTTATTCTCTAGTGCTAATTCTTTCTTTCTCTTTATTCTAAGAGAAGTAGTTCTTTTCTTTATCTTTGTTCTTAGAGTGTTTCTTTCTCATTACTCATATTTCTTTCTTTCTTTGATGATTACACATATAAAAATATGCATATGGATGGCTCATGCCTAGAATCTTTTCTTATATGCACTCATGAAATGCAAATATGCTATGTTGCATAAAGTAAGGTTCTCTACTTCTAGTCATGCTTCTCTTAGGCATTTCATCAAACAATATGTGTGCATACCTAAACTCTACTCTAACTATACTTCTACTTCTTTCTTAACCATCCAAAAATTGGAGTTCAACTTCTATAAATCATCACAAATCCTGCAAAAAAAACACACTTCAAATATTCCTCTCAAATTCTTCTAAATCTATCCATACTTCTATCAAATTTTATCAACACAATCCACCCTTCTCATGGTGGAAATCTCTCCATAAATCAACATTGAACTCATTCATAAATCCATCAACTCATTTCAAACATAAAAATTCAAGCGTTAATCACTCTATACATCATTCAATCATGCAAATCACAACTTAGGTGGATTTACTTACCTTATGCTCAAGTAGAATCCACTTAAGCTCTCTACTCTTGATGGCTTGATGCTTTCTTTTAAACCTTCAACACAAACTTAGTAAGGATCCTACTCTTACACCAATAAAATTCACATCTAGAGTAAAGATTCTTACCTTGAAATGCTTAGGATCAACTTGTATCAACTTCTAGTCAAAAGCCCTCCAAAAATCCTTGGAAAAATTGAATGAAAGCATGAGAGAATTTAAGGATGGAAGAGGCAGTGGAAAAGAAAGAATGAAAGGGTTTCTAAAGCTAAACCCTTAATATCTCATATTTTCTCCACTCTTTCCCATTTTACCCTTACTCTTTCTTAGGAATTCCAACTTTACCCTTTGATTCTTTGCAAATGCACCCCCATTTGAACTATTCTCCATGCAATTTTCTTGCATTTCACTCCCCACTTTTCCTGCTAATTAGGGGTAGAATGGTCATTATGCCCCTATGAAAAATCCTCTAGAAACTTCATTAAACTTTTCAATTGGCCCGTCGCCACGGCGAAGAACTTTCCATCACCCCGGCGAACAATTACAGAACCGACTCGCAAATCACAGAGCTGACGTCGTCGCGACGAAGACTATTCTTCGCCCCAGCGAAGACTGAATTTCAAAAATTCACCAAGTCTCAACCAACATCAGGGCAAACACTTAACCAAATCAACTCATCAATCCAACTAAGGGCCAACCAACTAAAAATAACAACATGAAAGCTCAAATGAGAACAAATCAATAAACATTCAAGCAATACAACACAATTTAACTATGTACCTCAAGTGGGACGTTAAAAATCTTAACTAACAAATCTCAGGCATATTTTTCTCGACTCATATGAATGCCTAAATTAGTTTTATGCAGCTCAAAACCCATAAAATATTTAAGGGAACCCAAGGTTTTCAAAGCAAACTCAATATTTTTTATTTGTGCAATATGTCTTGGTCTACTACCTATAGACAACTACATAAAGAACTTGATCATTATGTATGTAGATGAACAAACTAGAATCTGCTACATAAGTTACAAAACCCCACTTCAAAAAAGCAATTTGAGATTCTCAAACCAAGCCCTTGGAGCCTGTTTAAGGCCATATAGTGCCTTGATCAGTTTGTAAACATGAAGGGGATTTTTAGGATTAACAAACCCTATAGGCTGAGTCATGTTAGCTGTTTCACTAAGTTCTCCATTAAAGAAGGCATTGTTGACATCTACTTGTTGAATATCCCATCCATAGGCAATAACTACACTTAGGACAACTCTAATTGTAGAGGACTTGATGATAGGACTAAAAGTCTCAAGATAATCAACTCCCGGGGTTTTGTTGGAAGCCTTTAACAACTAATCTAGCTTTAAATCTTTGAATAGAACCATCTGTGTTGTGTTTGATTCTAAAAACCTTCTTGCAGCCAACTACATTCATGTGGGACTCAACTGGAACAAGTTCCCAAGTGTTCTTAGAGAGCAAGGCAGTGAATTCACTTTTCATAGCAGCTTTCCAGGATGGATGGGAAAGTGCTTTAGATATAGTTACTGGTTCACTTGGGTCAAGGTGAGAAAGGGAATTTGTAGAGGTAACTAACATAGAACTATGAAGTTTAGCTTTGGACCTAGTAAGCATGGGACGAGTGTTTAGGGGTTGTGAATCAAATGGTAGCTCGACTGTAAGATGTAAATTATTAGGGGATTTATCCAATGAGGTATGTGTAGAAGGTTGGTTATCAAGAGGTAAATCAACTATAATATGAATGGTATCAGTGGGATTGGGAGAAGTAGACCCAAAAGGATAAGTGGAACTAGATGAGGAAAACTCAGTAAGCTGATCTACTAAAGTGGGTCACTTAAACATTGTTGAGTCTTGCTGAGCAATTGTGGACAGGATTGGAGAAGTAACAGGGGACATAGAGACAGTAGGTAAAACAAATACATTTAGTGTTTGTTCATCAGTGGTATGTAATGATGAAGATACCAAAAGATAGAATGCATGCAGAATAATGCATGTGATACTATAACATGTATATTCTTATTTTGCAAAAATTTTCAATCAAATTGAAAACAAGTAAGGTATAACTTTTTACCTTAAGTCCTTAGCAACCTTGGAGACTTTTAATTTCAAGAGAAATTAAACAAAAGAGTATTTACACTAAGGTAAAAGAAGAATTAGGCCAAGAGAGACATTCAAGGTTCTTAGAAATTTTTGATCTCTATCTCAAAATTGATATGTATATATATCATTTTCTTTATATATGTAGCCTTGTAAACAATTCAATAATTGTTTTGGACTTCCTTAAACAATTCTATAATTGTTTTGGAGTTGTAAATAATTCCATAATTATTATGAAGTTATTAAACTTCTTTAAATAAAAACATTGGATTAACATTTAATCGCAATTAACAATTTAACTCTTAAATTGTTTACATAACAATTTAACCCTTAAATTGTTCATATGTTTACAATTAGAACCCATTGTTAAATTCAATTTAATATAAAGAAAATGATTAATTATGAATTGGAATTCTATTTAATTCCAATTAGCAATTTAACTCTTATATTATTCATAATAACTAATATAACCTTCCATTGAATCAAATTCAAGGATAATGATATAAATAACTTTATTACCCTTGGCAGGTGCTAGCCAACCTTGGATAATCAACTCTCTTTGGCTATTTCTCTATTCTCCTTAGTTTTTATATGTGACCTCTTAGGTTCACTATGGCCTAGCCATGGGCTTAATATCATAGTCTATTCCGATATGTTTTATCATAACTCTTTATGAACAAAACTCTCACCGATTATGGGAGGCATCTAGCAATGCTCCATAACCCCTAAGTCACAATGAAGATATTGAAAGAATCAGCATGCATGAAGAGTGGTGAAGATGGAGAATGAAAGCATGAAAGCATGGATTCTAAAACCGGTTTTCAAACAAAGCTTGAAAAGAGATTATACCTACTCCTTTGCTTTGGATTGATGAAGATTAGCTTCAAAAGGATGAAACCTCCACACTTTAACACCACCTTGAGAGATTAAAGAGTGGCCTTGGGTTTGAGAGAGAGTTTTGGTTTGTGTTTTTGTGAACTAGTCAAGAATGAACAAAAATGCAACCTTTTGCACTTATATATATACTTGGGCAATATTGCAATTATTTATTTTTCACTTCCAAGCCCAATAAAATCTTATTTTATAAAGGGACCCCACGAATTTAATATGCTACCCTTTGAATAATCAATATTATTCAAGGACCCATGTAAACTAAACTAGTTTACATTAACAACCCAAAATTTACCCCTTTTTACCCTTTAACTATTAAAAGGTTATTTTTGTTCATCTCATTAATCTTAACACTTTAAGATATAATAATTAAATATAATTAATTATTGCTTGACCATTTTAACCTTTAAAATGTCACAAATGATTTCTATGTAACTATTACTATAGAAATCCTGTTATTACCCTTGGAAGGTGCTAGCCCTCTTCGGATAATCATTTCTCTCTCTCATCCTTCTCTAACTTCCCAAGGCTATTGGTGTGACCATGTAGGTCCACCGTGGATTAGCCGTGAGCCTTCTGGATGAATCCAGAAACCTGTCTGGAGGCCCAACGACTATGGTAAACATCTAGCAATATGCCATAGTCCCTAAACCACGATGAAGAAATACTTCATCGAACCCATTTCCGACATTTATCGATATTCGTCTAGGAACTCGAATCCGAATGGAGTCAACGATACTCCCGATCCTATATTTTCGAGTCAATGGATCCCCTCTTGACCATCGTTCGTTTCCGCATATGAACAACGCATGACCAAATAGGCTTTATTGTACGAAACATGATTAGTCTCGTACTTATACACCGTATGAACCATACGCATCCATATCGGATCCGACTACAATGTCTCGTGTCAAAGGACTACATCGTGGCACGATATAACCAAACGATAAATCATTGACTACATGCTTTTCCAAGTGATTTGTCGTTATTCGGTCCACGCTCAAAAACAGTTCACCAACCGTTAATCCATACCAATGCCCTAGTGACATGACTGTCATCGTCATCCGTACTTATATCAACTCATGATATCTTTCGGAAGCATCCGGTATGCCTACTGTACAATATAGTTGCCCAAATTTATATTGCTTCTGAAGGGAACCCTTTTCGATAATTCATTTACCTATTAAATGAATCATCTGGACAATTCATATACATACTTTATTTTAAATGCATGACTGAATAAAGGAAGCAATTTACATATATGAATTGAAGAACTCTTTCTTCTATTATTTATGATATATATAGATACAAGACAAAATGCTCTGAAACCGACAACACGAATGGTTTCTAGGGCATACACTAATATACACTAACAAACTCTCACTTGCACTAAAGCCATTCGATGTTGTATCTCATAACCATCTTCTCAAGATGATGGTCCAATTGCTTTAGTATCATCGCCTTAGTTAGTGGATCAGCTACATTTTCTGCTGAAGGAGTCTTCAGAATCAAAATCTCTCCAGCTCCAACGAATTCTCTCAAAATGTGACACTTACGCTGAATGTGTTTGGATTTTTGGTGTGCCCTTGGTTCCTTTGCCCGTGCAATAGCTCCGGGGATTGTCACGCAACATGCTTATCGGGTAAGCCGTGTTCGAACCACACCAAGTTCAATTACGAACTTTCGCATCCAAACAATTTCATTCACCGCTCAAGCAAAGAATGTATTCATTCTGAGTGGAGTCAACTCGTGGTTGTCTGCTTGGAACTTTTCCAACTAACAAGACCTCCATTACATATAAAAATGTACCCCTGACGACTTTCTATCATCAATATCTGATTGGAAATCAGAATCGAGTATCCTTGAATGTTTAACTCGGGAACATCCATAACTCGAACTAGATCCTTAGTTCTTCTCCAAGATTTCTTAAGGATCGATTTTACAACCGACCAATGTTTCTCCCCTAGGTTTGATTGATATTTGCTCGTAACACTTACAGCATAAGCTATATCAGGTCTTGTACATAGCATTGCATACATTAAGCTACCTACGGCAGACGCATAAGGCACATTACGCATCCGCTGTCGCTCTTCATCGGTCTTTGGACCAATCTCCTTAGAAAGATGAAGACCATGAGTGAAGGGCAAAAGACCTCTCTTAGAGTTCTCCATGCTAAATCTTTTTAGCATTTTCTCTATGTACAATTTTTGGGATAATCTAATTACCTTTTTCGTTCTATCTCTATAGACACGAATGCCAAGGACATATGTCGTTTCTCCTAAGTCTTTCATCGAGAAGGTTTTGGACAACCAAACCTTAACCTCGTCATCATGCCTATATCATTTCCCATCAAAAGTATGTCATCTACATATAATATGACAAACGTGATGGCATGATCTTTAACCCATTTGTATACACAGGGCTCATCCGGATTCTTCACAAAACCAAACGATTTGATTATGTCGTCAAATCGAATGTTTCAGCTTCTTGAAGCTTGCTTCAATCCATAAATGGATCGATGCAATTTGCATACCTTATGTCTTTCAACAGAGGATACAAAACCTATCGGTTGTTCCATATAGATGTTTTCCTCAATAAACCCATTGAGGAAAGCTGTTTTGACATCTATCTGCCAAATTTCATAATCATGTTATGCTGCGATGGCTAGCATTATACGGATGGATTTAATCATAGCTACAAAGTAGAAGGTTTCCTCATAATCCAATCCTTGTTTCTGAGTATAACCTTTCGCCACCAGTCGAGCTTTGAAGGTCTCGACCTCCCCATCCTTGCCAACTTTTCTCTTGTAGACCCATTTACAACCTATAGAAACTATTCCCTCAAGTGGATCCACAAGCGACCATACTTGATTGGCATGCATTGATTCTATCTCGAATCCATCGTCCTACCATTTTCCCGAATCTCTATCCAAGATTGCTTCTTCGTAGCTTCTAGGATCATCACCATGATCATCTACTCCCACTAAGTAAGATTCAAAATCTTGCTCATGTAGGAACCCATATCTCTAGAGGTTTCGACATTCTAGAAGACTTTCGTATCGGAACCATAGTATCGATACCGAGGTTCACCGAGTGGACGTTCCATCTTCAAGAATCTCGGTTCTTGGCTCTTCGAACTCTTCCTTGAGTTCAATATTTCTTCCAACGCCGCCTTCCTCCAAGAACTCGTTCTCGAGGAAGCGCATTTCTACCGATCCAAACTCTTTGATCACTTGGGAAGTAAAAGCGGTATCCTAAACTATCTTTAGGATATCTAATGAACTCGACCCTTCTCGGATTTAACATCCAACTTATTAGATTTAACCAATTTAACATAAGTGGTAGCCCCAAATCTTCATATAATTCAGACTTGGACGTTTTCCATACCATATCTCATACGGTGTTTTCTCGGGATGCTTTTAGACGGGACCCTATTAAGGATGTGCACAACGGTCTGACACAGACTCCCCACAGAGACATTGGTAAGTCTCAGAAAACTCATCATCGATCGTACCATATCCAATAAGGTACGATTTCTCCTTTCGACACTCCATTGTCGGGGTGTATAAGGAGGAGTCAATTGTGAGATGATCCCATTTTCTTTTAAGAACTCTTGAAACTCGTACTCAAGTATTCACCCCCACGATCCGATCGTAGTATTTTAATACTCTTTCCACTTTGATTTTCTACTTCATTCTTGAATTCTCTGAATTTTTTCAAAGGATTCAGATTTGTATTTCATTAAATACAAATACCCATATCGTGACATATCATCGTAAAGGTAATGAAATATTCAAATCCTCCCCTAGCTAAAGTACTAAATGGTCCACACACATCCGTATGTATGAGTTCTAAAAAGTTCTTTAGCTCGCTCTCCTTTACTCTTAAAGGGAGACTTGGTCATCTTTCCTTGGAGACATGATTCACAAAGGTTGGATAGGGTTCGTAACCCAATGAGTTTAGGATCCCACTTTCTCTAAGTGTATTAATCTTCTCTCCTATATGACCCAATCTATGATGCCATAGAATTTTAGGATTTGACTCGGATCGAGTTCTTTTATTAGAAATGGTATTGATTGAAGCATAGTCATTCAATTCTAAGACATACAAACCATTTGTATTCACACTTTACCAACTAAAACATTTCCAAAATGTATTGAACATTCATTTCCATTAAACAAGACATAATAACCTCCGCCTTACACAAAGCGAAATAGAAATGATGTTTCTTGTGGCCTTTTCAAAGTACAATACTTTAAACAAATTCAAAACATGTTCAAGGTAGTCTTAGTGAGCAAGTCCCCATGGCCTCGGCCGCAACTCGTGCCCCATTTGCCATCCTCAAAATGATCTCGCCCTTTGTCACCTCGTAACTATTCAAGTACCGCAAAGATATACAAACATGAGATGTTGTTGCTGAATCTAATATCCAGAATGACTATCTGAATTAACACTTAATTCATATTCAATCATAAGACATTGGTTCATACCTGTTTTTTCCTTTGCCTTTCTTCAGCGTCTGTATTAAGGACAGTTCCTCTTCCAAAGGTCCATCTTTTCCACAGGGAAACATTTTCCTTTTGCATCGGCCTTCTCGCCTTTGCCGGCTTCTTAAAGCTCTTATTCTTGGGTCCAACTTTTGGACCTCTCTTTGGTAGCACTTTGGGCTTTTTATTGGCCCCGCTAGTGGAGGCGGCAAAAACATCCTCATGTCCCTTCCTTTCACATTCTCGTCGTGAAATTCTTTAAGCTCATTTAGCGTGTGAGAGGTTTCTCTCAATCTTATTGAGATTGTAGTTAGTTATAAACGGTTTATAACTTGGAGGAAGGGATTGTAGAATCAAATTCACTTTGAGGCGGTCTGGCATGACCACCCCATATCCATCCGGCGATCTAATCCATTGATCATTTTAAGAGTATGATCATTGGAGGTTCCCCTTCCCTCAACTTCATGCTAAAGAGGGATGCACACAATTCATACTCAACCACTCTTGGATTTTCGCTATACAACTCTTGTAGAGGTATGAGGATATCATAAGCATTTGAAACCTCTTCATGCTTAGTTTGAA
Organism: Pistacia integerrima; assembly: GCA_026225825.1. Lineage (NCBI taxonomy): Eukaryota > Viridiplantae > Streptophyta > Magnoliopsida > Sapindales > Anacardiaceae > Pistacia > Pistacia integerrima. Next base: position 25,606,785 of record CM047747.1, read on the forward strand.
GTTCTCTATTCATGGAGGCTAACATGTAATTTTTAGCCCTCCTACTATCCTCTTTCCACTTTTCAAGAGCATCAAGCTCAGCTTGTGGAGCATCCGGTCCAATATCAAGTGGAAGAGGTGCTTTCAGGACATAAGCAATTCTTTCAAAATCTAGAACAATTCTAAGATTTCTTAGCCAATCTTTTAGGTTGGGTCCGGTTAACATGTTATTGTCCATTATCCTTAGGAGAACATTGTTGGCCATTTTTTTTCGATTATTTATCACAAAGATGAAACTGCAAAGAAAAGTAATTTTATTAGTGTCTTGCAATCTTTTAAACCTTTTAATGCATAATCAAATTAGCTCCCACTATTTTATTCGAGTCCTATACTCCCTTAGATAGGATCCAGAAATTTTTGTTGGATTAAATTTCTTAGTGGGGAATCAATTTCTTATCAAATTCAATTAACCTCACATAATAGAATTCTTGGTTAATTAAGTCTAATAAGTAGGAAACTCTTTTCCTTTTATATCACTATATAAGGTTTGATTCATATTCCTTGTCCTAGCTTCGGATACCTCACATAATAGAATTCTTGGTACCCTAGGCTAGTTAAATCTGAACCATTGTGCTTTCTTAGGATGGCATTTTCATCATGTCCTCACATAATAGAATTCTTGGTCAAGGTGAAAATATCCATCCAAGAACAAGATCAACTTAATTCTATGATATAAAGATTATATCCCTCACATAATAGAAATCTTGGGATATTAAAATTTATATCAAAGAATTTAGTTATCCCACAATGGGAGACTTGGATTTAATAATTTTAAATTGGGGAGATTTAGGTTTAACTTTTAGTTAATTTATTTTAGCATGCCATGTTTAATTAACAATTCATACATATCACATATATGCATAAATTAAAGCATGTGGGTTGATCATGGGGCTTTTCGAAAATACATCCTAAAGGCAAACTATTTACCCTAATACTATATCTTCGATTGGATCGTCATTCAGATGCTCTTTGGTTCCCGTGTAGCCGATTCAATTACAAATTGGATCTTAGGCACACAGGCCCGATTAAAATAAATAAATAAAATTTAATTATTACAAGCCATTTAATAAAAGAATATTACAAACACTTTTGAATATTTTGAAAACCAAATGGCGCCCATGATCAACCCTCTAATCTAATATTCATTCATCACATAAATAAATATTAAACATTCATACCAAATATAATAAACAATTATTTAAAGGCATGAATATAAACAATTATTTACAGTATATATAAATATATAAATATATCTCATATATTAATAGATATTATATATATATATATGCATGTGGTAATTTAATTATAACTTTGGGCCATGCAACGATTACACATTTCATAGGAATCATTACACAAACACTTTTGTCATGCTCCACCCAAAGATATATATTATTTAACTATTATCATCATTTCAATACTTTTCACAAAAGTCATGCATGGCATAGATAAATGGGATATATTACTCCAAGAGTAATCATTCTATGATACAAGTTACTTTTAACTAAAGTAATACTTTTTATGACACATTTATCTTCTCAAAGACAATCATGTCATCTTGCATCATCAATTTTTAAACCATTCAAACAACCAAATTATTACATTTCAAAAATATAATAATTTATGCCATGCAATGATGCAATATAAGATAATTTAATCAAATTAAACATCCTACATTAAAATTACAACCATCATATATAATATCATAATTCATCATATGAATGAATAATCCATAACTTTATGCTAACATCAAATTCCACCACTAAACACTTGCAACATTTGCATACACTTCATGCAAAAATATACTTTAATCAAATTAAAGGATAACACTTTTAGCATGTCAAAGCATAAATCATTTAATCAAAGTCATGGAAATGAACATGCATGAACATTTTTCTAAATAAATCATCATGCAACAACCATCATCCAAGCATACATTTCGACCCTTTATGGAACAACTTCCAAAACACATTACAAACTTATTTATTAAAACAAGAATCAAATGAACAAAGAACATGCATGGCCGAATCTAGCAAGAAATATTCTATGCACTTATCAAGGCATGCATAACACTTTTGTCACCATAAAATATATATATTTATAAATTAAACATACAATGATTCTTGCATGCTTCAAATTAAAAATTAAAAACATCTTTATACATTTTATGTTATGGCCGAATCTGATTCCAAAGAAAAAAATAATAAACATTTCATTATCATATTACTAGGCCAAAACAAGAACATGCATGTCACTTTCATACATGATTAACACAAGAACACTTGGAAAATGTCATTTTTGCTTATAAATTTGACATGCAAGGAGCTTTTAGCTCTGATACCATTTGAAAGAATCAGCATGCATGAAGAGTGGTGAAGATGGAGAATGAAAGCATGAAAGCATGGATTCTAAAACCGGTTTTCAAACAAAGCTTGAAAAGAGATTATACCTACTCCTTTGCTTTGGATTGATGAAGATTAGCTTCAAAAGGATGAAACCTCCACACTTTAACACCACCTTGAGAGATTAGAGAGTGGCCTTGGGTTTGAGAGAGAGTTTTTGGTTTGTGTTTTTGTGAACTAGTCAAGAATGAACAAAAATGCAACCTTTTGCACTTATATATATACTTGGGCAATATTGCAATTATTTATTTTTCACTTCCAAGCCCAATAAATTCTTATTTTATAAAGGGACCCCACAAATTTAATATGCTACCCTTTGAATAATCAATATTATTCAAGGGCCCATGTAAACTAAACTAGTTTACATTAACAACCCAAAATTTACCCCTTTTTACCCTTTAACTATTAAAAGGTTATTTTTGTTCATCTTATTAATCTTAACACTTTAAGATATAATAATTAAATATAATTAATTATTGCTTGACCATTTTAACCCTTAAAATGTCACAAATGATTTCTATGTAACTATTACTATAGAAATCCCGTTATTACCCTCTTAAGGTGCTAGCCCTCTTCGGATAATCATTTCTCTCTCATCCTTCTCTAACTTCCCAAGGCTATTGGTGTGACCATGTAGGTCCACCATGGATTAGCCGTGAGCCGGCTCGATGAATCCGAAACCCTGTCCTAGGAGGCCCAACGACTATGGTAAACATCTAGCAATATGCCATAGTCCCTAAACCACGATGAAGAAATACTTCATCGAACCCATTTCAGATCATACGTACCATGTAGGTAAAGTCCCTCCATTGAGATATCCTAATCGAGTATGGATTCATGGAACGTCAAAATCCTAAACTCGATCTTCTACCGAATTGTCAATCAATATGTTCGGAACTTGTCATCACAAACTTACTTTTGTATGACTAATAATAGACTCGCCGAGATTCAGCCCGACATTTATCGATGTTCGTCCTAAGAACTCGAATCCGGATGGAGTCGGGCCGGTACTCCCGATCCTATATTTCCGAGTCAATGGATCCCCTCTTGACCATCATTCGTTTCCGCATATGAACAACGCATGACCAAATAGGCTTTATTGTACGAAACATGATTAGTCTCGTACTTATACACCGTATGAACCATACGCATCCATATCAGATCCGACTACAATGTCTCAGGTCAAAGGACTACATCGCGCATCCGATATAACCAAACGATAAATCATTGACTACATGCTTTTCCAAGTGATTTGTCGTTATTCGGTCACGTTCGAAAAACAGTTCACCAACCGTTAATCCATACCAATGACCTAGTGACATGACTATCATCGTCATCCGTACTTATATCAACTCATGATATCTTTCGGAAGCATCCGGTATGCCCTACCTTGTACAATATAGTTGCCCAAATTTATATTGCTTCGTAGGAACCCTTTTCGATAATTCATTTACCTATTAAATGAATCATCTGGACAATTCATATACATACTTTATTTTAAATGCATGACTGAATAAAGGAAGCAATTTTCATATATGAATTGAAGAACTCTTTCTTCTATTATTTATGATATATATAGATACAAGACAAAATGCTCTGAAACCGACAACACGAATGGTTTCTAGGGCATACACTAATATACACTAACAGATATACTCCAATGAACCCTTTTATAATCATACGCTCTGTATAATCAAATCCTTATGTTGTCTAATCCCAATTGAAAATGGATTCATGGTATGTCAAAATCCTTATCTTAATTTTATATTAAAGTGACAATCAATATATATGGAACGTGTCACCATGAAACAACCTTTCAGGTAACATTTTATATACCCTGGCCGGAGATTTCCCTTTTCCAATGTATCTTGACATTTGTCTAGGAACTTGATATCAATCTATACCAAGTCAACAGATCCCATCTCGGCTATCACTTGTCCTCACACATAAACAACACTTGGCTAAAACGGCTTATTAACACATGACATGATTAGCCTCATGTTTATACACTATATGCATTTATGCAAAATCCAATTGTGATATCGCAGGTCTAAGGATTAATAATACACTAGTACGATCTTATGATGAATCATTGACTACATTTTAAATGTCTATGTGATTCATCATAAATGGCCATATTCGATAAATAGTTCACTAACCACTTATCCGTGCTAATGCCCTAGTGATATAACTTTTATAATCATCCACACTAATACCGTCACATGATATTCTACGGAGGCATTCAGCATGCCTACTATGTAATATTATTGCCCAATTATTATTACCTATGTAGGGAGTACTTTGACGATTTTGATCTTCTAAAAATTTGTATCATCCAGACATTTCACATGTAATTGTAAGGAAACGATCTAACAAACGCAATGGAAAAACAAAATTTAAAGCATAGATCGATTCCTTTAAAGCCAAGATCAGAGTACACATTATATGGTTTATAAGTTAAATAAAAAATTCTGCATAAATATGAATGATCAAAGTAAAGATTAGAGTTTATACGCACGTTTGGAGGCTCCTCCAAACTTGTCTCTGAATCTTTTCACCATCGATCCAAGAACAGGATCGAACTAGTGGTAATCCACATGAAGATAACCTGAAGAGCTAAAGAGGGATTTGCTAGATCCTCTTTAGCTTCAAGAACCAAATCAAAATCAAGAAAACTTTGATTCATGCACAAGGGAGAAAATGTGAGACTTAGGAGAGAGGGCTACCTCCTTTCAATCAAAGAATGAAAAATTGAATTCCATATTAAATCACAAAACACATGCACTTATATAGTGCATGTGAAACCCTATTCCAATTAGGAATGGGCTTGGGCTCCAACCCAAACAGCCCTTATGTCCAAACATTCCCAATCATGATATTTTATTTTAATTAAAATCAATCAATATATTCATTAAAATATATTAACATTTAATAATAATAATATTCCATTTAAATATATGTGTACATATATTTAAATATGCACTCACTTATTTAATTTTAATATTAAATTAAATATAAGAAACAACCTCAACCAATTTAATTGCATTATGAGATTACCAAAATACCCTTTTGCCCTAAAAGATGAAAATGCCCCTTGCACAAACTGATTCTTAAATTATCTTCTATATGTGTGACCCGTAAGCTCTTCATCATACCGGCAGTGAGTAGTATCACGATTAACACCAATTAATCATCTCACTACACATAGACCAAGATTGGCCCCTAGCAAGGCATCATGGCCACCCGATAGATTCAGATTCAGCGAAATAGCTACTTGTCAACGATATGGCTATCGTGCAATCAAATCTTTTCATCTTTTGTTATCTCATCGAGACTAGGGTATAGAAATAGTGTCAACCTTAGTTTACTGATATATTTGTATTCAGTTATTAGACCAATGACCGGAATAATGAATTGAATTGAGCAACAATTCAATCCCACTGTGATCATAGATTTATTGTCTTTGTCATTAATTGAATTGCGCCGTGAGATAACTTCTTCCGTACCTAGGAGTGATGAACCCTCTGTTGATCCACCATAGTCTTGATACACTTCTCAATGCAGCCAATCAATACCGTATTGACAGCTCTAAATAGAACTGCGTTGGGCTAGTGTCAAACTACACCAATCGGTGCACAAGGCACTCCAGTGATCTTAAGTCTAAGGATCACATGCACCACCATTTGTTAGAGTAGATGCCCTAGAGCCAATCAATTATTGTAGAATTGACTCTTTGTAATAATGTTCAATAATCAATAATAAAAGACATTTTATTCTACATCACGTAAATCATTATTATTGCAATATGTATTGATATATGTCCTTAGAATGGTAGAACCGTGACGAGGGTATCAAGTGTTTCAAATCTTGATAGTGAGAACCCTATGAGCACATATGGTGGCCATTCTAGAAACGTCCATAGCCCTAGCATTATTCTGAAGTAAGGGCACAGATAATACGGTAAGGCTATCATAGTGTTGAACGACCCTATCGAAATGCAGTGACTGATCTCACTTGTCAAGGTTGTTTGGTGACAACCTGGTGTAACACTGGGTGCTTGCTGTAGGCCCTAGTGTCTATGGAACAAATCCTCTAACGAATGGTGGTGCATGTGATCCTTAGACTTGAGATCACCAGAGCACCTTGTGCATCGATTGGTGTAGTTTGACACTAGCCTAACTAAGTTCTTTTCAGAGCTGTCAATACGGTGGTGATTGGCTGTATCAAGGAGTGTATCAAGACTATGGTGGATAGACAGAGGATTCATCACTCTCGAGTACGGGAGAAGTTATTTCACAACGTAATTCAGTATATGGCAATGACACTAAAACTGTGGCCATAGTGGGATTGAGTTGTTGCTCTATCCAGTTTATAATACAGGTCATTGGTCTAGAAATTGAATACTTAATATCAAGAGTAACCGAAGGTTGACACTATTTCTATACCTTTGTCTCATCGAGATAATGCATGATGAAAGGATCGGATTGTATGGTAACCATATCGTTCACAGGTAGCTACTTTAATGAATCCGAATCTATCTGGTGGCCATGATGCCTTGTTAGGGGCCAATCTTGGTCTGTGTATTAGTGAGACGATTAATTGGTGTTAATCACGATCCTATACACTGCCAGTATGATGAGGAGCCTAGGGTTCACACACATAGAAGATAATTTAAGAGCTAGGAAGAAAGAAAGGCATTTTTGTCTTTTTGGGTGAAAAGGTATTTTGGTAATTTCACAGTGCAATTAAATTTGCTGAGGTCGTAGCCTTTATTTAATTTGTTAGAAAAATTAAATAAGTGAAATTACGTTTAAATATGTGTTCGCATATATTTAAATATTTTATCATTATTGTTAAATGTTAATATATATATTAAATATCTATTAACTTATTTTAATTGAGATAATGATGAATTAAAATAATTATCTAATTGGGAGTGTTTGGAAACAATGGGTGTTTGGGTTGGAGCCCAAGCCTATTCCATATGGGAATAGGGCAATTAAACTTTACTATAAAAGAAAAGTTTTAATTGAAAAAGTTAAGAATTTTTTTTTTCATTTCATTCTTTCATTGAAAAAGGAGAAAAACACAGCAGCTCCTCTCTCTCACTCTCATGCCAGTTTTTGCTTTTGCAAAGAATCAAAGTTTTTCTTTGATTTTCTTCTTTGTTCTTAAGGCTAAAGAGGATCTAGCAAATCCCTCTCTAGTTCCTTGCGATTGTCTTCATGTGGGCTACATCAGTTTGATCCTACACTTGGGTCGGTAGCAAAATACATTCAGAGATAACTTGGAGGGTATGATTTCTTAAATTCTAGATTAATTTTTTGCAGATTCTTATTTTTGCATAAACTGTAATTTCTGTGCCCTGATTTTGGATTCTATGGAACGATCTGTGTTGTTATTAATTTTTGTTTTCCGCTACGTAACTGGATCATTTCCTAATAGTGGTATCAGAGCCTAGGGTACCGGATTTTAGAGTTTTTATGTGGATGGTTGATTACATGTATTTGATTGATAATATGTTGCCTTAAAGAATCTGCGTAAAATCTGCCTTAAAAGCATGTTTTAAGAAATCAATTAATCGATTAATTTTAATTTGTTGATGATCTATAAGTTTGGTATATTGAGTGCTGGATTTTTGTTGAAATCAGTGTGTATGATTGATTGCAAAATTCGTTTGGTGTGTTTTTTGTTACTGTTTGAACTGATCCGGAGCTATAGATCAATACGTGCTCGCCGCGGCGATATAACCCATCACCATGGCATGCGTGTTTGGCTTCAATCAGCGCTCGCCGCGGCAATCATCCTTAGGACGAGCGCTGTACGAAATCAGCGCTCGCCATAGCGATATAACCGATTGCCCTAGCGATCGCACGTTGAGCATGAACGTGAAGTTAACCAGTGCACGCTGCGGCGATCTAACTCATCGCTGTAGCGAGCACACTTCCGAGTGCATAGGGGCCAGATTATAAAGTTTCAAAACTTTTAGACCAAATTGGTAGATCTGCAAATTGTTAGGGGGTAGTTAATAATTAACCCACCAATTTCAAAAATTGATTGTTTTTTAAATGTATGCTATGTACTTGTTTGTATATTGCATGGTGCCTAGTACATGAGCCTTAGACCTATGGTGGATGTTTTAAAATTTTTTAGGTATGTATGGTTGTAATTTATTAAATAGGGTCTGCGTGTCCTGCCTTTCTCCTCTTCTCAATGTACATTCTCTTCTCATCTCATTCCCCTCGAATGTAAATTGAGGTTTCTAAATTTGTTGATGTAAAATTAGTTTAATATTAAATTTCTTCTAAATTTAGAGCGATGTTTTTGTAATGTACTTGGAGTCGAAACAAAGGACGAGGCAACCATACTTGAAGACTCAAGATATTTGTTACAGGATCCCTAGGTGACCATTGATTCTTCTAGGCTCGAGGAAATCGATTTTAGTTGGGCCATGTATCGGCACATTTTAATATTGTGTTTAGAATGCATGCTAAGGTTGAATGTTGAATAACATGCCAAACAATGTCATTCTAACAAAGATAATAATCTGCTAAGACATTAAATAACAAACCCTCAATTAAAGGATATTAAGTCACTTGGGCCTTCCATCACCATGGTTTTAATCAAACCACTATTCGTCGAAACCTTGTTCGCCAAAGTGAAGGGTACACTTCATAGGCATGTTTTGCTTGTGATGGTTTTGCTTGGGAGGTTAAAATTCATTGGAGTTTTCCTTAATGGTGATGGATCGACTTAAAATGACGGTTTTGCTTGTTCGCCAAAGCGAAGGTTGATAAACACATCATAGGCATAGTAGAGCAGTACATATATTATGTGTACATGGTGACATGTAGTGTCCACTCTACTGATACTGAGAATTACACTTGAGGACAATGGTTGGAGCCATTGGATTGTGTGATTGGCTTGTTGGCTTTTTCACATTTGAGGTTGATAGTAGGAGCTATCAACTGGTGTGGATTAAGTTTGTTGACCTACCTAATCAACTCATTTTGGCTTGTTCGCCAAAGCGAAGGTTTGAAATGGACAGGATGAGATCTCGGTCCACTAGGAAAGTCAACAGGCTTTCTCGAGTTAATAGTGAGGGCTATTGACTTGAGTAAAATACTGGGAGTATCGTTTAATAAAAGACCATATTAAATAATAATGGACTTTATAATGACTTTATTTTTCTGCAATTGTAGATTCACCAAAATGAGCATTATGAACCTGCGACCGATAATCGAGAAAGAAAACAGGTTGGATGGATCCAATTTCTCAAACTGGTATCATAATCTTCGAATTATACTCAAGTCAGAAAAGAAATTGTATATCCTTGAAAACCTATACATGGCTGAGCCTGATCTTGATGCTACTTAGGAAGTAAAGGATACTTATAAAAAGTTCCTTGATGATGCTGATAACGTTCAATGCTTGATCTTAGCATCGATGACACCTATGCTACAAAAGCAGCATGAGAATATGGACGCTTCTTCCATTATTCTACACCTCAAGGAGCTTTTCGAAACAAATGCTCGACATGAGAGGTACAAGGTATTGAAAGCACTGTTTGGGAGTCGTCTAACTGAGGGAGCCTAAGTTTGTCCTCATGTGCTCAAGATGATCGAGCACATAGAGAGGCTTGAGACTTTGGGATGTGGCTTGGATGCAGAATTACAAATGGATTTAATTCTGCAATCCTTGCCTGACTCTTATGCTCCGTTCATAATGAATTTCAATATGAACACGATGGAGAAAACCCTATCAGAACTTTTGAACATGCTGAGGATTGCAGAGCAAGACTTGAAAAAGTCCAAGCTGTTTCTTTTATCGTTCTTTGCCAAGAAAGCAAAGGGTAGCAGCAAGGGTACGGCCAAGGCCAAACCCAAGCTCAAGCCCAAAGGACAGGTTGCTCTTGGTCCTGAGAGTGGCATAGGGAAGGGCAAGGTAGTCTGCTTCTTTTATGGCAAGCCTGGCCACTAGAGGAAACACTGCAAGGCTTTCCTTGCAAGCAAGAAGAAGTCAGATGCTACGACTTCAGGTATTTTTATGATTGAGATTAACTTTTTCTCCTCAACATCTTGGGTCATTGACACAAGATGTGGTACTCACATTTGTACTGATGTACAGGGACTAAGGCAGAGTAGAGTGCTCGCCAAAGGAGAGCTGGACCTACGAGTTGGAAATGAAACACATGTGGCTACATTGGTTGTAGGGACTTACTGTTTATCTTTGCCTACGGGCTTGTTGTTGGAACTACATAACTGTTATCACGTACCTTCTATTTCTAGAAATATTATTTCAGTATCCGCTTTGGATAATATAGGGTATCATTTTGAGATATCTAATGGATTGTTCTCCTTTAGTTTGAATGGTATTCTATTTGGAATTGCAAGGTTATATGATGGATTATATGTTCTTGACTTAAACAATAAAGATATTCTCAATATTGAAACCAAGAAAGCTAAACATAGCGATCAAAACCAGACATATCTCTGGCATTGTAGATTATGTCATGTTAATAAGACTCGTATTGCAGGACTTTAAAGGGATGAAGTTTTGGACCCTTTTGACTTTCAGTCATTTGAGGTATGCGAGTCATGCATGTTAGGCAAGATGACCAAGTCTCCTTTCACAAGACAAGGTGAAAGGGCTACTAAGCTATTAGACATCATCCATAGTGATGTATGTGGTCCACTAACAGTTTAAGCCAGAGGTGGATATTCATACTTCATCACATTTACTGATGATTTTAGTAGATATGATTATGTCTACCTTATGAAACATAAATATGAAGCCTTTGATAAATTCAAGGAATTCATGAATGAAGTACAAAATATGTTGGGCAAAAGTATTAAAGCTCTTCGGTTGGATCAAGGAGGTGAATACTTAAGCTCAGGGTTTTCAGAGTACCTGAAGGAATGTGGGATAGTATCACAACTCACCCCTCTTTATACACCCTAACACAATGGAGTGTCAAAAAGGAGGAATAGGACCTTACTTGACATGGTTAGGTCCATGATGAGTTTTAGTTATTTACCTACATCGTTCTGGGGTTATGCCCTAGAGACTGCGACTCACGTTTTGAACTGTGTGCCATCAAAGCCTGTGGATAAGACTCTATATGAGCTATAGAGTGGGTGAAAGCCTAACTTATCTTATCTAAGGATTTGGGGTTGCGAAGCTTATGTTAAGAAATTGACTTCGAACAAGCTGGGCCCAAAATCCTGTAAATGTATATTTGTGGGGTATCCAAAGGAGACCAAAGGATACTACTTCTACCACCCAAAAGAGTGCAAAATTTTTGTTGCTCGTTCTGGTGTTTTCCTAGAAAAAGAATTTTTTCTAAGAAGTACTAGTGGGAGAAAAGTAGAACTCGATAAAGTTCTAGAACCACAAGATATACTAGACGAAGGACGGGATGACATGCCACAGGAAGTGGTTGAGCATCATGAGGAGGTTACTCTACAACTAGTGGATCAAAGTGAACCACCTCATGTAGCACAGGAGCTACGTAGATCTGGGAGAGTACGCCATGAGCCCGAGAGATACGGTTATCTCGTGACTCAACATGGTAACGTACTTGTCTACCAAGACGATGAACCCAGAACCTATGAAGACGCTATATCGGATCCAGATTCTATTAAATGGCTTGAAGCCATGAAATCTGAGATGGACTCCATCTACCAGAACCAAGTGTGATCTCTGGTGGAACCGCCTGAAAGGGTAAAACCCATAGGGTGTAAATGGGTCTTCAAGAAGAAGATTGACATGGATGGCAAGGTGCATACTTATAAAGCACGACTGGTTGCCAAAGGTTTCAAACAAATTCGTGGTATTGACTATGAAGAAACCTTTTCACCGCTTGCCATGATTAAATCCATCTGGATTATGCTTGCGATTGCTGCATATCATGACTATGAGATTTGGCAAATGGATGTCAAAACAGCTTTCCTGAACAGAAACCTTGAGGAAGATGTGTATATGACACAACCTGATGGTTTCGTTCTTGATAGGCAAGCTAATAGGGTATGCAAGTTGCAGAGATCCATATATGTACTCAAGCAAGCTTCAAGGAGCTGGAACATTCGTTTTGATGAAGCTGTAAAAGAATTCAGTTTTATCAAGAACGAAGAAGAGCCCTGTGTTTACAAGAAAGTGAGTGGGAGCACAGTAGTATTCCTAGTGTTATATGTCAATGTCATACTTCTGATTGGGAATGATATACCGAACTTGCAATCGATAAAGACTTGGTTATCCAAGTGCTTCTCCATGAAGGACTTAGGGGAAGCAGCCTACATCCTTGGAATAAAGATTTATCGTAATAGATCGCGTAAGTTGTTTGGCCTAAGTCAGAGTGCATATATTGACAAAGTACTGAAAAGATTCAGTATGGAAGAATCTAAGAAGGGATTTCTTCCGATGTCATATGGTGTTTATCTCTCTAAGGAATTGTGTCCTAGATAACACAAGATGAGAGAGATAGGATGAAGAGGATCCCATATGCATCAGTAATTGGATCCATCATGTATGCCATGCTATGTACTGACTGATGTCTCATGTGCTTTGAGCACTTGTAGTAGATATCAATCGGATCCAGGTGAGCGTCACTGGATGGCTGTCAAGAATATTCTTAAGTACTTGAAGAGGACTACGAATATGTTCTTGGTTTATGGAGGGGCAGATGATCTCACTATAAGAGGATACAGTGATGCTAGTTTCCAAACGCACAAAGACGATTATCGATTGCAATCAGGGTTTATATTTTGTCTCAATGGGGGTGCAATGAGCTGGAAGAGCTCCAAGCAAAGCACTGTAGCGGATTCTACAATAGAGGCTGAGTATATTGCATTGTCAGATGCGGCCAAGGAGGCAGTCTAGATTAAGAAGTTCATTACTAAACTTGGTGTGGTTCCCATGATTGTTGATCCAATAGACATTTATTGTGATAACAATGGAGTAATCGCTCAAGCCAGGGAACCACGATCTCATCAGAAGTCTAGACATATACTCAGACAATTCCATCTCATCAGAGAGATAGTTAAGAGGAAAGATGTGCTGATTAGTAAAGTGCATACTGTCGACAATCTCGCAGATCCACTGGCAAAGCCTCTGTCATAACAGAAGCATAAAAGGCACTTAAGATCATTTGGTATTAAATACATGAATGATTAGCTATAGTGCAAGTGGGAGATTGTTAGAGTAGATGTCCTAGAGCTAATCAATTATTGTAGAATTGACTCTTTGTAATAATGTTCATTAATCAATAATAAAAGGCATTTTATTCTATATCGTGTAAATCATTATTATTGCAATATGTATTGATATATTTCTTTAGAATGGTAGAATCGTGACGAGGGTATCAAGTGTTTCAAACCTTAATAGTGAGAACCCTATGAGCACATATGGTGGCCATTATCGAAACGTTCGTAGCCCCAGCATTATTTTGAAGTAAGGGCACAGATAATACGGTAAGGCTATCATAGTGTTGAAAGACCCTGTCAAAAGGCAGTGGCTGATCTCACTTGTTAAGGTTGTTTGGTGACAACCTGGTGCAACACATGGGTGCCTGCTATAGGCGAATACACCATAACAAGTTCACTGGGCTGACCCACCAAAGGATTCCATATGGATGGTAACCCTAGTGTCTATGGAACAAATCCTCTAATGAATGGTGGTACATGTGATCCTTAGACTTGAGATCACCGGAGCGCCTTGTGCACCGATTGGTGTAGTTTGACACTAGCCTAACGCAGTTCTTTTCAGAGCTGTCAATATGGTGGTGATTGGCTGCATCAAGGAGTGTATCAAGACTATGGTGGATAGACGGAGGATTCATCACTTCCGAGTACGAGAGAAGTTATCTCATGGCGCAATTCAGTATATGGCAATGACACTAAAACTGTGGCCACAGTGGGATTGAGTTGTTGCTCTATCCAGTTTATAATACAAGTCATTGGTCCAGAAACTGAATACATAATATCGAGAGTAACTGAAGGTTGACACTATTTCTATGCCTTCGTCTCGTTGACATAACGCATGATGAAAGGATAGAATTGTACGGTAACCATATCGTTGATAGGTAGCTACTTTGCTGAATCCGAATCTATCGGGTGGCCGTGATGCCTTGCTAGGGGCCAATCTTGGTCTGTGTATGAGTGAGACGATTAATTGGTGTTAATTGCGATACTATACACTGCTGGTATGATGAGGAGCCTATGGGTCACACACATAGAAGATAATTTAAGAGCTAGGAAGAAAGAAGGGTGTTTTCATCTTTTTGGGCGAAAAGGCATTTTGGTAATTTCACAGTGCAATTAAATTTGCTGAGGTCATAGCCTTTATTTAATTTGTTAGAAAAATTAAATAAGTGAAATTACGTTTAAATATATGTTCGCATATATTTAAATATTTTATCATTATTGTTAAATTACTTGATTTTAATTGAGATAATGATGAATTAAAATAAATATCTAATTGGGAGTGTTTGGAAACAATGGGTGTTTGGGTTAAAGCCCAAGCCTATTCCATATGGGAATAGGGCAATTAAACTTTACTATAAAAGAAAAGTTTTAATTGAAAAAGTTAAGAGATTTTTTTTTTCATTTCATTCTTTCATTGAAAAAGGAGAAAAACATAGCAGCCCCTCTCTCTCACTCTCACGCTAGATTTTGCTTTTGCAAAGAATCAAAGTTTTTCTTTGATTTTCTTCTTTGTTCTTAAGGCTAAAGAGGATCTAGCAAATCCCTCTTTAGTTCCTTGTGATTGTCTTTATGTGGACTACATCGGTTCGATCCTACACTTGGGTCGATAGCAAAATACATTCAGAGATAACTTGGAGGAGCCTCCAAACGTGCATATAATTTCTTAAACTCTAGATTAATTTTCTGCAGATTCTTATTTTTGCATAAACTGTAATTTCTGTGCCCTGATTTTGGGTTCTATGGAACGATCCATGTTGTTATTAATTTTTGTATTTTGCTGCATAACTGGATCTTTTCCTAACACCATTCGTTAGAGGATTTGTTCCATAGACACTGGGTTTACCATCTATATGGAATCCTCTTATGGGTTAGTCTAGTGAACTTGCCTACAGCAAGCACCCATATGTTGCACTAGGTTGTCAGCAAACAACCTTGACAAGTGAGATCAATCACTGCGTTTCGACATGGTAGTTTAATACTATGATAGTCTCACCGTATTATCTGTTTCCTTGGTCAGAATAATACTAGGACTATGGATATTTCTAGAATGGCCATCATATGTACTCATAGGGTTCTCACTCTCAGGATTTGAAATACTTGATACTCTCGTCATGATTCTACCATTCTAAGGACATATATCAATACATACAACTATCGTTTACATGATAAAGTAGATAATGCCTTTTATTGATTAATAAACATTATTATAAAGAGTCAATTCCACAATAATTGATTGGCTCTAGGGCATCTTCTCCAAGAATCTCCCACTTGCACTATAACCAATCATTCATGCATTTAACATCGAATGACCCAAGTGCCCATCATGCTTCTGCTGCAACAGAAACTTCAACAATGGGTTAGTAGGTATTCTGCAAATCTATACATTCTCTTTCTGATCGATCTCTTAGATCAGACTGAATCAACTGAGTAAGTGTTTGGATTACTGGTGAGACTGTGATTCCTCAACCACAACAATGGCTCCATTTTTATTGCAGTAGAACTTTACTGGATCAGCAATGCCTAGAACCACATCAAGTTCAGTAATGAACTTCTTGATCCAAACTGCCTACATGGCTACATTAAATAATGCGATATACTAAGCATCAGTTGTAGAATCCACTACAGTACTCTGATTCGAGCTCTTCTAGCTCACTATAGCTCCATTGAGACAAAATATACAAACCCAAATTGTGCACTATAATAATCTTTTATCTGTTTGGAAAATAGCATCATTGTATCCTCTTACAATGAGCTCATCTTCCCGTCCATAATCCAAGAACATATTCTTAAGCCTTTTCATGTACTTAGGGATGTCCATTGACACTCATCTAGTGTCACTCACTTTGATCTAATTGATATCTTCTACAAGTGTTGAATACACATAAGACATCAATCTAAGTACATAACATATTGCTCACTTAGATCCTATTGATATCTTCTGCAAGTGCTTAATGCACATAAGATATCAGTTCGAGCATGCAATCACAGCATCGCTCACTTGGATTCGATTGATATCCCTCACAAATGCCTGATGCACATAAGATATCAATCAGAGCATACAACATGGCATTGCTCACTTAAATTCGATTGATTTCTACTACTAGTGCTTAATGCACATGAGACATCAATCTGAGCATATAGGATGGATCCAATTGCGGACGTATATGGAATCCTCTTCATTCTATCTCTCTCATCATGTGGTTTAGGACACATATCCTTAGAAAGATAGACACCATATGCCATTGGAAGAAATCCCTTCTTGGATTCTTCCATACTGAATCCATTCACTATCTTGTCTATATAATCTGACTTAGGCTAAGCAATCTACTCGATCTACCACAATAGATCTTTATTCCGAGAATGTAGGCTGCTTCTCCTAAGTCCTTCATGGAGAAGCACTTGGATAACCAAGTCTTTACCAACTTCAAGTATGGTATGTCATTCCCAATCAGAAATATTCATTGACATACAACACTATAAATGTCACTACGCTCCCACTCACTTTCTTGTAAACATAGGCCTTAGCTTCGTTCTTGATGAAATTTAATTCTTTTATGGCTTCATCACAATGAATGTTCCAGCTCCTTGAAGTTTGCTTGAGTCCATATATGGACCTCTACAACTTGCATATCTTATTAGTTTGTCCATCAAGAACAAAACCATTAGGTTGTGTCATATACACATCCTCTTCAAGCTTTCCATTCAAGAAAGCAGCTATGACATTCATTCGCCAAATCTTATAGTCATTAGCTTGTCCATCGAGAATGAAACCATCGGGTTATGTCATATACACATCCTCTTCAAGGTTTCCATTTAGGAAAACAGTTATGACATTCATTTTCCAAATTTCACAGTCATAATATGCAGCAATTGCAAGCATAATCTAGATGGATTTAATTATGGCAACCGGCAAAAGGTTTTTTCATAGTCAATACCATGAATTTGTTTGAAACCTTTGGCAACCAGTCATACTTTATATGTATGCACCTTGCCATCCATGTCAGTCTTCTTCTTGAAGACCGATTTACATCCTATGTGTTTTACTCTTTCAGGTGAATCAACCAGATACCATGACCAGTTCTGGTACATGGAGTCCATCTCAAATTTTATGGCTTTAAACCATTTAACTGGATCCGATACAACATTATTGTAGGTTATGGGTTCATTGTCTTTGCAGACTAGTACATCACCATGTTGAGTAACGAGAAAACCATATCTCTCAAGTTCACGACGTAATCTCCCATATCTACGTAGCTCCTATGCTACTTGAGGTAGTTCACTTTGATTCACAAATTGTGGAGTAACCTCCTCGCGATGTTCAACAGCCTTCTGTGGCACGTATTCCCATCTTTCATCTAATGTATCTTGTGGTACTAGAACTTCATCGAGTTTTACCTTTCTCCCACTAGTACTTCTTAGAAAAATTCATTTTCTAGGAAGGCACCAGTACGAGCAACAAAAATTTTGTGCTGTTTTGGATGGTAGAAATAGTATCCTTTGGTCTTCTAAGGATACCACATAAATATACATATGCAGGATATTGGGCCCAGCTTGTTTGAAGTCAATATCTAGACATAAGCTTCACAACCCTAAATCTTTAGATAAGACAACTTGGGCTTTTGCCCACTCTATTGATTATACAGAGTCTTATCTACAGACCTTGATGGTATACGGTTGGTATACGAGTCACGGTCTCTAGGGCACAACCCAAGAATTATGTGGGCAAATCATAAAAAATCATCATGGACCTAACCATTTCATGTAAGGTCTTATTTCTCCTTTCAGACACACCATTATGCTGAGGTGTACATGGAGAGGCAGGTTTTAATACTATCCCACATTCCTTTAGGTATGTTTAGCTTAACTTGCCACAGTTGACATAGTTGTCATTTTGAGATTATCTTTATTGTCTATTTTAAGAATATATTATTATGAAACAGTTCCATAAAGAATATTATTTACACTCAAGGACAATAATTCATTAGTAAAGTAATATTCACATTTGTCCTATGTGGACACAGAAATATAATTTCTAGAAACTGAAGAAAGGTCATAATAATCTACAAGTTTCAAGAAACAAGCCTGTAGGCAAAATCAGATGATAAGATTCTATAGCAAATGTAGCATCATGTGCTCTATTTCCAATTGATAGGTCCACATCTCCCTCAGCGAGCAATCTACTTTACCGCAGTTCCTGCACATTAGAACAAATGTGAGTACCACATCTTGTGTCAATGACCCAAGATGTTGATGGGAGAAGTTAATCTCAATCACGTACCTATTGAACAAGTAACGTTCTTCTTCCTTTTTGCTAGGAAGGCCTTGCAATGTTTCCTCCAGTGGATGGGATTCCTACAGTGAGGACAAATGTCCTTCCTTTCTGCAATAGTTCTTTCCAATGAGTTCTGAGCCCTTTCCTTCTCACTTGAGCTGGCTTCAACTAATGTCAACGATTCTGACATTTTCATGCTTGACTCAGTAGCCTTCAACATATCTAGACGCTCGGAAAGGGTATTCTTCGTATCATCCTCAATGAAGTCATAGACAAATTGAGAGTAAGAATCTGGCAAAGACTGTAATATTAGGTTTATCGCTAAACCTTCATTAAGTCTGCATCCCAAAATCTCAAGCCCATTCATATACTCGGTCAACTTGAGTATATGATTGCCAATTTTGGTACTGTCTTCCACCTTGCATCTGAACAAAGACCGAGACACCATATGCTTCTCATTTCTTTGAAAAAAATGAAGAGTAGAAGCTAAATCCATTTCCCAGCATTGCTATCGCAATAATGGTGTCATTGATGTAAGCATAATATATCTAGTCATTTTTGCTTTTGCATCATGTGTATGCTTCACACATACATACCCAGTCTCATGGATAGAACTATCAGCAGGCTTTGGTGAAAAAGCCTACTCAATGGTGTATAATCTATCGCTTAACTGAAGTATATTATTTATACTTTTATACCAGTCAACGAAGTTCTCACCATTCCATTAGTTTCCGAGTTCAATGATTTGTCATAGTGATGTTGGGATCATTTTGCTCAATTTTAAGTGAATTTACAAGTGCAGAATAAGTAACCGTTATTACAATGTTTATTATTATTATTATTTAATAAGGCCTTTTATTAAACAATCGCTCCCACTATTTTCCTCAAGTCAATAGCCCTCACTATTAACTTGGGAAAGCCCACTGGTTTCCTAGTGAACTGAGATCTCATCTAGCCCATTTCAAACCTTTGCTTTGGTGAACAAGCCAAAATGGGTTGATTAGGTAGGCCAACAAACTTAATCCACGCCAGTTGATAGCTCCCACTATCAACCTCAAATGTGAAACATGCTAAGAAGCTAATCACACAATCCAATGACCTAGCCATCATCCTAAAGTGTGATTCTCAGTATTAGTAGAGTAGATACTACATGTCACCATGTACACACAATACATGTACTTCTCTACTATACCTATGATGTGTTTATCAACCTTCGCTTTGGCGAACAAGCAAAACTGTCATTTTAAGTCAACCCATCACAATTAAGGAAAACTCCAATGAAATTTAACCTCCCACTAGTAGAAGTGTACCATTCGCTTTGGTAAACAAGGTTCTGATGAACAGTGGTTTGATTAAACCCATGGTGATGGAAGACTTTCATATGATTTAATATACTTTATTTGAGGTTTTTTATTTTACGTCTCACTAGCTTTATTATCTTTGTTAGAATGACATCGTTTGACATGTTATTAAACATTCAACCTTAACATGCATTCTAAGCAAAATGCAAACGTGCTGGTACATGGCCTAGCTAAAACTGATTTTCTCGAGCCTAGAGGAATAGGTGGGTCACCTAGGAGTCCTGTAATAAATATCTTGAGTCTTCAAGTATGATTGCCTCGTCCTTGCTCCGTCTTCAAGTACATTATAAAATACATCATATTAAATTTATAGTGAAATTAATATTAAACTAATTTTACATCAATAAATTTAGAAACCTCGATTTACATTCGAAGGGAATGAGATGAGAAGAGAATGTACATTGAGAAGGGGAAGAAAGGCAGGACACGCAGGCCCTATCTAAAATTTACAATCATACCTACCCAAAAATAATTTAAAACATTCACCATATGTCTTAAGGCTCATGTACCAGGCATCATGCAATATTCAAACAAGTACATTGCATACATTCAAAACAATCAATTTTGAATTGGGTGGGTGAAATTACCAATTACCCGCTGAGAATTTGTAAATCTCTTTTGGTCCAAAATTTTTAAAACTTTTCACTTAGGCCCCTACGCACTCGAAAGCACGCTCACTGCGGCGATGGATTATATCACCATGGCGTGTGCTGATTTTTGTCACGTACATGCACCATGTTTGAACGTCGCGAGATGGGTTATATCGACGCGGCGAGTGCTAATTTACAATCAGCGATCGCACTAAAGGATGATCATCGCGAGGAGCGTTGAATTTTCAACTAGAGAGTACGCCAAACAATGATTGCTGCGGCGATGAGTTATATCGCCACGACGAGCATACACCGATCTGCATCAGATCAGTTCAACTAGCAACAAAGAACGCCAAACAGATTTTGCAATCAATCTTAACATTTGATCTCAACAAAAATCCACATCAAAACACACCAAACTTGCAGATCATCAACAAATTAAGATTTATCAAGTTCCTTGAATCAAATGATTACTCAAAACATGCAATCATCGCAGAATATATACAGATTTAACAAAATAACATGCTATCAATCAAATACATGTTATCAATCTCAAATTAAACTATATAATCTGGTACCCAAGCACTGATACCACTGTAAGGAAACAATATAACAAACACAGTGAAAAAACAAAATTTAAAGCATAGATCGATTCCTTTAAAGCCAGTATCAGATTACAGACTATATATTTTATAAGTTAAATAAAAAATTCTGCAAAATTATCAACGATTGAAGTAAAGATTAGAGTTCATATGCACGTTTGGAGGCTCCTCCAGACTTGTCTTTAAATCTTTTCACTACCGATCCAAGAATAGGATCGAACCAGCAGTAATCCACACGAAGATAGCCTGAAGATCTAAAGAGGGATTCGCTAGATCCTCTTTAGCTTCAAGAACCAAATCAAAATCAAAGAAAACTTTGATTCATGCACAAGGGAGAAAACATGAGACTTGGGAGAAAGGGCTTGTAACAACTGCTGTAAGCTAATACAATGCATGCATAATAACAATAGAAAATTGGGCCCAAAAACTTTCTTTTCATTATGAGTCATATGTCTTTTATACACAAAGAGTATTGTTTACAAAAAAATCATTTTAAAAGGCATAACAGGGGAAACAGTGTAGCTATTGCTCCTCACTTGCCGACGCCCCTCCGACTACATCAACACCTAGATCCTGCATCCACAAAGGAAAAATAAGAGGATAAGCACAAAATAATGCTCAGTAAGTAAAACTCTCTATCTGTCTGTCCCCGTATGTATTACTCTTAATTCTTTCCTTACACTATTTCTGTTTCTATTTCTGTTTCTACTAAACGTCATGGCCTCATCTTACTGGAGGTACGGCCGGATGGCGTTCACACAGCACCATCTCACTCTCCATGACTATCGGGTGGAATTCACAAAGTACCAACCCATTCTTAGTGACTACCGAGTGGGGATCACGAAGCACCTACCCGGTTTTTGTAACTATTGGGTGGAGACCACCTAGCACCTACCCGTTCCTCATAACTTTCGGGTAACGATCACTAAGCATTAACCCGTCTCTAATCACTGTCGGATGATGATCACAAAGCATCAACCCACTTCTAATAAATGTCGGATGATGATCACAAAGCATCAACCCCTTATCTAATAACTAACCGGGTGGTGGTCACAAAGCATCCACCCGTTTCTGCTACTTATCGGGTGACGATCACAAAGCATCAACCTATCTCTAATGGCTATTCGGGTGGTGATCACAAAGCATCAACCCAATTCTCATAACTGTCGGGTGATGATCACAAAGCATCAACCCATTTCTACTACTCTTCTCATTCACTCTATTCTAGCATTTTTCATTCTCTCTACCCTTAGAGTAGTTGCATCCACCAAGTTCTCTACTCATAGAGTAATGGCATACACAAAGTTTTCTACTCTTTCTTAGGTCACTTTTCAATGTACAATTAGTGCCTATGGATGGTTCATCTCCACTAATGCACTTATGAAATGCCAACATGCAATGTTGAAAGAATTAAGGTTCACTACTCATACTCAAACCTTTATTAGGCATTTCATCAAACAACTCAAGTGCATTATAAAACTCTACTATAGCAATGATTCTAAATCTTTCTTTAACCATCCAAAATGGGGAGAAATCCCCTCACATAGCCACATAACCTGCCAAAGAAAGACACTTCCAAAAAGGGTTCCACCATACCCCTTCAATTCCATCTCAAACTACCTTTCCAAACCACAACTCACTTCTTATATTTGAAAGGCATAAACAATCACAAGGCACTAGAAATCTCTATTTAAGCCTCAATAACATGGCATATAACATGTATATAACACACATACATAAGTGCTATCAAAACCCTAATCAAGAAAATTCCCAAATCTCAACTTGGGTTGGGGTTTACTTACCTTGTTATGGAGAGACTTCACTAACTCTTCCTTTCACTTGGTTTGCTTGACTTTTTCTCTACTCTTAAACAAAAGAACAAAAACCCTTAATATTCAATATACACAAAAACTCACAAGACTTCACAACCAAAGCAAGAATCCTTACCTTAGGATGCCTTAGGTTGATTTTCTACCTCAAATCACTCCAAAAGCCCTTTAAAACTCCTTGATCAAAAGAAAGAGAAATTGAGAAGAAGCAAGAGAGGAAAGTGGCGTTGGAGAAGAAGAATGAGGGGTTTGCAATGTCCTAATTCCTTTTAATGAAATTTATACCCAAGCATTCCCGTTTTGCCCTTACTCTTCTTTGGGAATTCTATCTATATCCTTTGATTCATTACAAACACACCCCCATATCAACATATTCTCCATGAAAAATCCTTACATTTTACTCCCCACTTTTCCTGCTAATTAGGGGTAGAATGGTCAAATTGCCCTTAGGGAAGAAAATATCTAAAACTTAACAAACATTTTGGTCGGCCTGTCGCCGCGGCCAAGAAACTTCTTTCGTCGCGGCGAAACTGTCCAGCAGCTTCCCCGTGGCTTCAACACCTCTTCGCCACGGCGAAGATTCTTCTTCACCCCGTCGAAGCTTGGAACACTAAACTTCTTCTATTTTCAACCAATTTCAGGGCAAGTATTCAACATAACACTCAATCCAAGGTCAACCAAACAATATTATCAAGAAACCAACTCAAATAAGAGCAAAAGAAGAAACAATAACTACGTACCTCAAGTGGGGCGTTACAGGGCTGCCTCCTTTCAATCAAAGAAAGAAAAATTGAATTCCATATTAAATCACAAAACACATGCACTTGTATAGTGCATGTGAAACCCTATTCCAATGAGGAATAGGCTAGGGCTCTAACCCAAACAACCCTTATGTCCAAAACTCCCAATCATGATATTTTATTTTAATTAAAATCAATTAATATATTTATTAAAATATATTAACATTTAATAATAATAATAATCCATTTAAATATATGTGTACATATATTTAAATAAAATCTCATTTATTTAATTTTAACATTAAATTAAATATAGGCAACAACCTCAGCAAATTTAATTACACTATGAGATTACCAAAATACCCTTTTGCCCTAAAAGACAAAAACGCCTATTGCGCAAACTGATTCTTAAATTATCTTCTATTTGTGTGACCTGTAGGCTCCTCACCATACTGGCAATGAGTAGTATAGTGATTAACACCAATTAATCATCTTACTACACATAGAACAAGATTGGCGCCTAGCAAGGCATCATGGCCACCTGATAGATTTAGATTCAGCGAAATAGCTACCTGTCAATGATATAGTTACGGTGCAATCAAATCCTTTTATCTTCTATTATCTCATTGAGACTGGGGTATAGAAATAGTGTCAACCTTAGTTTACTCTCGATATATTTGTATTCAGTTATTGGACCAATGACTGGAATAATGAATTGAATTGAGCAACAACTCAATCCCACTGTGATTACAAATTTATTGTCATTGTCACTAATTGAATTGCGCCATGAGATAACTTCTCCCGTACCCGAGAGTGTTGAATCTTCTGTCGATCCACCATAGTCTTGATACACTTGTTGATACAGTCAATCACTACTGTATTGACAGCTAATAGAACTGCGTTGGGCTAGTGTCAAACTACAAGAATCAAGCACAAGGCGCTCCATGATCTCAAGGCTAAGGATCACATGCACCACCATTCGTTAGGAGGATTTGTTCCATAGAACTGGGGTTACCATCTATATGGAATCTTTTGGTGGGTCATTCCAGTGAACTTGCCTACAGCAAGCACCCATGTATTGCACTAGGCTGTTAGTAAACAACCTTGACAAGTGAGATCAGTCACTGCCTTTTGACAAGGTCGTTTAATACTATGATAGCCTTACCATATTATTTGTGCCTTTGGTCAGAACAGTACTAGGACTATGAACGTTTCTAGAATGGCCACCATATGTGCTTATAGGGTTCTCACTATCAAGATTTGAAATACTTGATACCCTCATCACAGTTCTACCATTCTAAGGATATATATCAATACATACAACTATGGTTAATATGATATAGTAGATAATGCCTTTTATTGATTAATAAACATTATTACAAAGAGTCAATTCCACAATAATTGATTGGCTCTAGGGCACCTACTCTAATAGTAATACATATATATAAGTGAAGCAATAAACCACACGTCAAATAAGAACACTTTCTTCTATTAATAAGATAGAAATGTATATACAAAATATATACATTAACATATACATATACAAAACATAATACCTTGGAACCGATGACACAATTGATTCCTAGGGCATACACTAACAAAACTCCCACTTGTACTAGAGCAAATCATTGTGGTATCTAATACACATCTTCTCAAGATGATGATCTAATTTCTTCTATGTCATCGCTTTAGTAAGTAGGTTAGCTATGTTATTCGCTGAAGGTGTTTTCTGCACCAAAATTTCTCCAACTTTAATAAGCCCTCTCAAAAGTGATATTCACGCTAAATATGTTTTGATTTTTGTTGTTCTCTTGGTTCCTTTGCTTGTGCAATCGCACCATTATTATCGCAGAACAAGGTTAACAGATAACCAATGTTCGAAACCACGTCAAGTTTGGCTACAAATTTGTGAATCCACACACCTTCTTTTGCTGCTCCTGAAGCGGCAATATATTTAGCTTCTACAGTGGAGTCGGCCGTGGTCAACTGCTTGGAACTTTTCCAAATAACTACTCCTCTATTAAATGTAAAGATGAATCCAGAATCATCCACATCTGGATGAAAATCAGAATCTGAGTATCCCTGCATTTTTAATTCTGAACCTCCATAACTTAGTAAATCTTTAGTCCTTCTCAAGTACTTCAAAATTGTTTTAACTGTTGACCAGTGTTTCTCTCCTGGATTTGATTCATATCTGCTCACAACACTTACAACATAGGCTATATCAAGCCTTGTACATGGCATTATATACATAAGACTACCTATGGCTAAAGCGTAAGGTATATTACTCATCCGCTGTCACTCCTAATCAGTCTTAGGACTCATATCCTTATAAAGATGTAGTCCATGACCGCAAGGCAAAAAGCCTCTTTTGGAGTCTTGCATGTTGAACTTTTTCAACATTTTCTCTATATACATGCGTTGAGATAACCCTATCAATCCTTTCGCTCTATTTCTATAGATGCGAATTCCTAGGATGTAATTTGCTTCTCCCAAATCTTTCATTGAGAAAGCCTTTGACAACCACATCTTAACTTTGATCATCATGTCAATATCATTTCCCATTAACAATATGTCATCTACATATAATATGAGGAAAATCGAGACATGTCTTTTACACACTTATATATATATGGTTCATTCGGATTCTTTATGAAACCAAAAGTCTTGATCGTTTCATCAAACCGGATATTCCAACTTATGGAAGCTTGCTTCAATCCATAAATGGATCTATGTAATTTGCACACTTTATGTCTTTTAGTACTGGATACAAAACCTTCAGGTTGTTGCGTATATGTTTTCCTCAATAAATCCATTGAGGAATGCGGTCTTGACATCCATTTGCCAAATTTCATAATCATAGTGTGTTGCTATGGCTAGCATGATTCTAATAGATTTAAGCATTGCAACTAGTGAAAAAGTTTCCTTATAATCCAAGACTTGTTTCTGAGTATAACCTTTCGCTACTAGTCTAATCTTATAGGTCTCTACCTTTCCATCCTTGCCAACCTTTCTCTTGAAGACCCATTTACAACCAATAGGAACTATTCCCTGTAGAGGGTCAACAAGTGTCCAAACTTGATTAGTGTGCATGGATTCTATTTCATAATTCATCGCTTCTAGCCATCTTCTAGAATCGATATCTAATATCGCTTCTTCATAAGTTTTAGGATCATCTCCATGATCAACTTCTCCCACTGAAAAAGATTCAAAAACTTTTTCATGAAGAAAACCATAATATCTCTCTGGAGTTCGAGATATTCTAGAAGATTTATGGGCTAGAACCGTTGTGTCATGGGTTAAAGGTTCTTGATCTAGTTCACCTATATGAGTGTTATCGATTTGAGACTCTTCGGAATATTTCTTGAGTTCAAATTTTTTTTCTCTGCACCTCCTTCTTCCAAGAATTCTTTCTCAAGGAAATGTGTGTTTCTACTGATTTAGATTCTTTGATCAGTAGGGAAGTAAAAATAATATCCTAAACTTTCTTTAGGATACCCTATAAGCTTGCCTTTTTTAGATCTTACATTCAACTTATCTGTTTTGACAGTCTTGACATAAGCTGAACAACCCCAGACTTTTAAATAGTTAAGACTATCTGGTTTGCCACACCATACTTCATATGGTCTTTTTTGGATTGATTTAGATGGTGCTCTATTTAAAATATGCACTGCTATTTGTAAGGCATACCCCCACAAGTAAATCGACAAGTCTGTAAAAGTCATCATCAATTGTACCATATCCAATAAAGTACAATTTCTCCTTTCAGATACACCAGTGTGTTGTGGTGTAAATAGAGGAGTTAATTGTGATATAATTCCATTTTCTTTTAAGAAATCTCGAAATTCCATACTTATGAATTCACCTCCATGATCTGATCATAGAATTTTAATACTCTTTCCAGTTTGTTTCTTTACTTCATTCTCGAATTCTTTGAACTTTTCAAAAGATTCTGATTTGATACAAATACCCATACTTGAATAATCATCAGTAAAGGTAATGAAGTAATGAAAACCTTCTCTGGCCATTTCATTATATGGTCCACATACTTCTATACGTATTTATTCCAATAATTCTTTGGCCCTTTCCCCTTTACCCTCAAAGGGTAACTTGGTCATTTTTCCTTGAAGACAAGATTCATAGGTCGAATAGGGTTCTGAACCCAATGAACTTAAAAGTCCACTTTCTCCTAACTAGATTACTCTTTTGTCTCATATATGACCTAATCTATGATGCTAAAGTAATTTAGGATTAACTTCATTTCCAGTTCGTTTATTAGTTATGGAATTCATTATGTTGTGGCCATTTAATTCTAGCACATGCAAACCATTTGTATTGATAGCTTTGCAAACAAGTTTATTTCCAAAATAAACTAAACATTCATTTATATTGAACTGCACACCATAACCATATTTACATAATACAGAAAAAAAAAATTATATTTCTAGTGGCTTTTGCAAAATACAAGACATTGCACAAATATAAAAGGTGTATGGTGGAAGCAACAAACTGCATGTTCCCATGGCTTTGGCAGCAACAATTGCTCCATTCGCCATTCTTAACATGACTTGATCTTTTGCTATAGCAGATCTATTTTCTAGATCTTGCAAACAAACACAAATGTGTGAAGTAGCAACTAAATCTAATATCTAGGATGAATTATTTGAACTAACATTTAATTCAAATTCAATGACATAGCATTGGGACATACTTGATCCAGTCTTCTCAATGAGAAGAGCTTTAGTCTCCTTAAGACTTCCTAGATAGATAGGAAAATTCCTCTTCCAATGCCCTTTTTCTTTGCACCAAAAGCATTGGCCCTTTCTTTAGATTTATTGGCTTGAGGTGCAGTCTTTTTCTTAAACCCCTTTCCCTTGGGTTTTGTTCCCAATTTCTTTTGGAATTTCATTGGGTTTTTTCTTCTTTGTCTTACTGGAAGAAACCATACTAACAACCTCCTACCTTTTTCCTTTTCTTTCTTGATCATAAAACTATTGAATCTCATTCAAGAAATCAAGAAGTTTTCTCTCAAACCTATTGAGATGGTAATTATTGATGAAAGGTGTGAAACTTGAAGGTAGATATTGAAGAACTAAATCCACCTTGAGGGTCTCTGGCATGTAATTGCCCCAGAATATTAATCATTTTCATGACATGTTCTTTTGGTGGCATACCGTCTTTCAACTTCATTCCAAATAAAGTTGAACTTAATTCATAATGTCTTATCCTTGAATTTTCATGGTACAACTCTTGTAACGCGAGGTAAATTTCATTAGCATTTTTCATCTCTTCACACTTTCTCTAGAGCTCATCACTCATCGATGCCATCATATAAGAGCGAGCTTTAAGTTCATCTTCCTTCCGTTTTTTATATTCATTATGCTTATCAGAAGGAGCATCAGAAGGAGGAGGTTCAGGCATGGGCATTTCTAAAACGTAGGCTGCGTTTTCTAAATTCAATATTATTGTCAGTTTCCTCAACCAATCATTGAAATTACTACGACCAACTAACTTTTTGCTCTAATCCAGGATTTTCAATAGTAGATTATTCATCTTTTACGATTTAATATTTTAAGAGAGATGCTGCAACGAATTAAAAAAATTATGAGTGTTTTGTCACATATGTCTTTTATTAAGCTAATTTAATTAGCTCCCACTAATTTAATTAGCTCCCACTATTTTATTCAAATCCTATGCTTCCCTGGATAAAGATTCGGAAATTTTTCTGGATTAAAATTTCTAGTGGGGAATCAAATTCTTATCAAATTTAATAATCTCACATAATAGAAATTTTGGTCCATTAAATTCAATAAGTAGGAAACTATTTCCTTTTATATCACCATATAAGCTATGATTCATTTCCTTGCCTCTAGTTTCGGATACCTCACATAATAGAAATCTTGGTACCCTAGACTAGTTAAATCCGACCCATTATGCTTTCTTAAAATAGAATTCCTATTATACCCTCACATAATAGAAATCTTAGGTACAATGGGAATTTCTATCCAAGAACTAAGATAATCAATTCAATGTCATAAATTAGCATCCCCACATAATAGAAATCTTGGGATTTCTAATTCTATGGGAAAGAATTAATTGACTAATAATGGAAGGCTTAGACTTAATATTTTTAACTAGGGAAGATTTAAAGATTAGGTTTTGTTTTAGGTTAATGTTTTAATATCTACCCTATACATATCCACCATATGTATCAATGAAATATTAAACATAAACCCAAACTACAAACCTAAAACTAAATGTCATGCCATAAAATTAAGTTTCAACACTTCATATAAATATCAAAACTTAACTATAAACAATGGCATAATTAATATGCATAAATCATACAAACATATTAGATGCTTAAATACGGCATCACATGTTATCAAACGTAACAAATATGCACTGCATTAATATAACACATATATACCCCATTTATCAATTATATATAATAAATTGCCCATTAATAATCATTAATGAAACTTTAGGGGATAATGTAACACTTACATTAAATGAGCAATTATACAACCAATATTTGGCAATGAAAAGTTGGCAGAGTAAATTTATGCTTATCTTATCACATGGAATATCAATATACATTAATGATCAATTCAATTAATCTTATCAATAACATAATAAACAGTTAAATTGTGTTCACATTACCTTTCCATGTTTTTGGCACAAAGACAATTTTATCCTTAACTCTTTAAGGAAAATTATCTTAATACCCTTAATGTCCATTAAATCACATATTCAACAAACATAATGTAGTATGACAAATTACGCTAAAGAAGATCAAACAACCCTTTTACACCTAATTAAAAAACATGCAATAATCTCTCACATGAACAAAATTCATCTCAATGCATCCATGAACATTCTAATCACTATTAAAACATTAAAACTTTTAAATTGTCTAAACAATTATGCTAATTAATCAACAATTAATTTACAAACTTGTCATGGCCTAAATTTCACATAATCAAAATTATGTGAACAACATTAATTTTCATCAAAATTGACATATTAGCATCCATACAATGTCCTAATCACCAAGAATCATGTTCTTCAAGCCGTAAATATTGAGCAACCAAAATTTTAACCCAAAACTCATTTGGCCAACTTCAATCAAACACTAAAATTTCAATTAAATCTTGATGTTTGTGCCATAACCATCATGTTTTTAAAACAAAAATCATAAGAACATAAAGTGCAATTAAAGATTTTAAAAACTTATGCCATGGCCGAATTTTGCAAGTCAACCCACATGATCGAAAAAAAATTTTTATGGCATATAAAGGATACACATGCATGGATCTACAACTCCTAGAAAGCAAGTTAACATATAACTTTACAAATCAAAATTTGTAAAATTACACAACATTATTTAACATATGAACATGAACTTTTTGGCCAATTTTAGACAAATAAGGATCAAATCCTTGGCTCTGATACCATTTGAAAGATGGAATGCATGGAAAATAATGCATGTGATACTATCACATGTATATTCTTATTTTGGAAAACTTTTCAACCAAATTGAAAACAAATAAGGTATAACTTGTTACCTTAAGTCCTTAGAAACCTTGGAGACTTTTCAT
Organism: Pistacia integerrima; assembly: GCA_026225825.1. NCBI lineage: Eukaryota > Viridiplantae > Streptophyta > Magnoliopsida > Sapindales > Anacardiaceae > Pistacia > Pistacia integerrima. Next base: position 25,638,419 of record CM047747.1, read on the forward strand.
TTCAAGAGAAATTAAACAAAAGAGTATCCACACTAAGGTAAAAGAAGAATTAGGCCAACAGAGACATTTAGGGTTCTTAGAAATTTCTTATCTCTATCTCAAAATTGATATATCATTTTCTTTATATATGTAGCCTTGTAAACAATTCAATAATTGTTTTGGACTTCCTTAAACAATTCCATAATTGTTTTGGAGTTGTAAATAATTCCATAATTATTATGAAGTAAACTTCTTTAAATAATAACATTGGATTAACATTTAATTACAATTAACAATTTAACTCTTAAATTGTTTACATAACAATTTAACCCTTAAATTGTTCATATGTTTACAATTAGAACCCATTGTTAAATTCAATTTAATATAAAGAAAATGATTAATTATGAATTGGAATTCCATTTAATTCCAATTAGCAATTTAACTCTTAAATTATTCATAATAAATAATATAACCCTCCATTGAATCTAATTCAATGATAATAATATAAATAACTTTATTACCCTTTGTAGGTGCTAGCCAACCTTGGATAATCAACTCTCTTTGGCTATTTCTCCATTCTCCTTAGTTTTTACAGAAATACTATGCATACTGCTAATTTTACTAACCAACCTACGACATGACATGGCGTCGGACGTGGCAGTGCCAATTCATCAGCCACGCCAGATAGTTAAAAAAAAAAAAAAATCTTAAAAAATTTTGCACTGGGTTTACACTTTACAGAATGAATTTTTGCCTCCCTAATCTTTGCCTCTGTAATCTCCATCTTAATAACTTAAAATCTTCTCTCCCAAATCCCAATCTTAATAATCTAAATCTTGTCTCTCAAATCCCAATCTTAATAACCTAAATCTTCTCCCAAATTAAATCATACTCAAAACCCACGTCACCCATCCGAATTTGAGCATCTGAACTGCCGACTGTGACATCCATTGTCGCCGCTGCATTTGTCTCTGTCGTTGACCAGTGAGAGTTCCTTTTGAGTGGTAAGAGCTTACTCACTCAATGGTCTCTCTTACTTACTTGCTGCTGGTGGGAGAAGTGGAGCACAGCACTTGCTTGGTGCTTTTGAGTTGAGAACCATGTATAAGTGTGTATAAATTTCATGATAAACAATATTATAGTAAAAAGGAGCTATGTAAATCCAATAAATTGAGGAAATTTTGTGCAAATGTAAAACGGTGAAAGGGAACTGCACAATTTGGGGAAGAAAAGATGAAAATTGGATGACTTGGTGACTGGTTTTAGTAACGCCTGGAACCTTTTTCTTGAGGACTAATAATGTAGTTTTCAGCAAGACACTTAGAAATCTTTTATATTAGTTATCATAATGGCTAAAGTAACCATCTAGACTGTCTTTCCCCAATTTTCAAGAGCACACAAGAAACATCTTTGTTCTGTCATTTTTGTTTCCTTCGATTTAGGTAACTCATAGCAAATATCCTGCTGTAAAGGCACTTGTCTTTTTGCCCCTTATTTCATAAGGATGTTTCTTCCTATTTTCTACCTTCTTGTTAAAAATTAGTTTCTTATTATATATCCAGGAGAGATGTTCCTTGGTATCTTACAAAACATTTAGTTCTTACAACTAGGAGGTTAGTTGTTACTACTTTGATTTGATGTGCTAGCTTATATGGTTTGGATTGTTGTGTCTTTACATATAGTTGTTGCATGTGGATAAATGGGAATCGTAGAGAGTACCCGTGTACTGAAACATGAGTGATGAATAGAACTTTCTGCATAAATGTAATAGATTATCTTCCTGATTTAACTGTAATTATTAATTATTTTTTTCTTAATTATTAATACACAAGTTTAGTTTAGTTCATTGCATTCAAAATGAATTTAAGTTGTTAAGGGTTTTGCAGAGGAGGCGGAAACAGGGGCTGATAACATGCAGGAGCAGACAATGGAGGAGATAAATGAACAGTTAAAGGCTTCAGTTTCTAATACTGAAAGGGTGAGCATTGTAATGAAACGAAGTTATTATTATGTACCAATGAGTACACATGTTTGTATGATAAATGATAAATTTTTGTATACGCACAAGTTAAATTTAGATGGTTTTGTTTCTATCATGTTTGTTATCTTATAATATTCTAATTCTGGGTATTATAATATAAATGAATCAGGATAATCAATATGATGAAGTTGAAGATAGAGGAAGTGCAGATGAGGAATGGGAGCCAAAACCTGGGATGGTTTTTGATTCAGTTGATAATCTTCTCCAATACTATAGAAGTTATGGGAATAGAATGGGGTTTGAAGTTATTATAAGATCCTCAAGGAAAGGAGATGATGGAGAGATGACAAATGCAGCACTAGCTTGTTCTTGTATTGGGAAGTCGAGTAGTAACACCCAAAATGCTTTTAAATTATACCCAGTGACAAAGACGGATTGTAAGGCTCGGGTTGGTGCAGCCATACGTGGTAATGGAAAATGAAAAATATGTTCAGTGGGGTTGAATCATAACCATGAGCTCAGTAGCCCAACGAAAACTAGATATTTCAGGAGCAATCGTGGTATACAACCATACTTGAAAAGGAGACTTGCAGTAAATGATATGGTCGGGATTAGGTCGAATAAAAATTTCAATTCCATGTTAGTTGAAGCAGGCGGTCCTGAGAATTTGACTTTCTTGCAAAAAGATTGTAGGAACTATATTGAAAAAGTTAGAAGGATGCGACTTGGTGCCGGGGACGCTTATGCAATCCAAAAATATTTTTTGAAGATGCAAAAAGATAATTCAAATTTCTTTTACATGATGGATTTAGATGAGAAGGGTCAATTACAGAATGTTACATGGGTGGATGCAGAAGTAGGGCTACATTTAAGGAATTTGGCGACGTTGTCACATTTGACACTACATACTTGACCAACAAGTATGATATGCCATTTGTGGCTGACCAGCAGTTTATTTGCCCGTTGGTGTTGACCATCATGGGCATTCAACACTCTTAGGTTGTGGGTTAATCTCCCATGAGGACACGGAGACTTTTGTTTGGCTTTTTGAATCTTGGCTTGCATGTATGTGGAATTGTGCTCCAAATGCAATAATCACTGATCAAGACAAGGCAATGCAAAATGCAATTGAAATTGTGTTTCCTGCTACACGGCATAGATAGTGTTTGTGGCATATAATGAAGAAATTACCAGAAAAGTTAAGGGGTTACAGCGAATACGAACGTATTAAGTTTGCTTTGCAAAATGCTGTGTATGATTCATTGACACGTGAGGAGTTCGATCAACGTTGGACTGGATTCATTGATAAATACAACCTTCACAACAATGAGTGGTTACTTGGACTGTATAATGAAAGACAACGTTGGGTGCCAGCGTTTGTAAAAGACACCTTTTGGGTAGGTATGTTTACCACTCAACGGAGTGAAAGTATGCATGCATTCTTTGATGGGTATGTAAATTCTAAAACCACTTTGAAATAGTTTGTAGAACAGTATGAGAATGCACTGTGTGATAAAGTAGAAAAAGAAAGGAGGCTGATTTTAGATCATGGAAATCATGGATTCCTTGCATAACCAGTTATCCAATGGAGAAACAATTTCAGGAGGCACACACGACTGCAAAATTCAAAGAGTTTCAGCAAGAGCTTACTACTAAGTTGCATTGTGAGATATCTTCTTTCTAGACCACTGAATCTGAAATAGAATATATTGTAAAGGAAGTTGTCGTGGTTGGGGAGACATGTCGTAGTGTGCTTTTTGTGGTTTGCTATAATGGTCATGGTTGTGATGTTCGTTACAACTGTCGATTGTTTGAGTTTAGAGGGATTATTTGTCGACATGCAATAGCGGTGTTGCTTCATAAAGAGATTTATCATATACCTGAAAAGTTCATTTTTAAGAAGGTGGAGGAAAAATGTATATAGATGTCACACGAAGATTAGAGTTAGTTATAATTGCTGGAGCACGACTGCTGAAGGAGAACGGTTTGATCAGTTGTCTAATTCATTTTCTGAGATGGCTAATTTAGCCTCAACCAATATTGATGATAGTAATATGGTGATGCATATGATTACTGACATGAAGAAGAAATTACTATCAAATGAATGTGCTGACGGGATTGATAGACATGGTGACATGTCATGTCACAGTGGATCAAATTTTGATAGTGTTCACGCTAATTCCACAAAGGCAAGCAATAAAATTTTAACTCCCCGGGCTGTTCGTTGCAAAGGTCAACCTCTATTCAAAAGGAAGCAACCGAAGCTCGAACAAAATGCATGTAAAGGTAAACAAAAGAAATTTCATGAAAAAATGTGTGTTGCGACGTCCCTAAATCGATTGTATGATAGGGTTCCCAAGAAACCAAGCAAGCAAATGAACCTTTTCAAGATACGATTAACTTCCAAGGATATGAAGAAGTAGTTCATATATTAAGTCAGGTATGATTCATTAACTCTCTGCCCTTTTCTTTTTGGTGTACAATTAATTTCTTAAGTCTTTTTTTTTTTTTTTTTTTTATATTTTCCAGAATTACAGTGAAAGGTCAGTCGCTTATAGGCCGTATCCAGTAGATTCAAACTCGTGAATGAAGAATAATGGGTGAAGACCATGGTGAAAAGAATAGACAGTTTGAAGATGTTATATCATAAAGTTGTATTATATAATTTATTTTTGTTCATTTATAATCCACGCTGAAGATATCATGCGGTTCTTGGATAATATTTTGTTCTTGTATCATATATTATGCATAGTTTCTTACCCTTGTATCATGAACAATATATTTTGTTCTTGTATAATATTTTATACATGCAAGGCATCAATTTAAAAGATGCAAGATTTACTATAAGCAAAAAAACACTTTATTAATACAATTGTTGGTATTAGCCATTTCTTGTACAATATTTTTACCAAAACAAAACATGACCCCACAACATAACATTAAGGACAGAACATCTAAACCTTGAAGCATTTGAAAACCTAAATTAGAAGCAATAAATTACATCAGTGAGTTGCAAAAATATGGTTTTCTTTAAACAAGTTGAGTCCAATGAGCTGACTTCTTGATTCTGAACAATCAATTTATGTGATTTTCTTGATGGCTGTGGGTGGTTGTAGGGGTGCTTTGGGAGTGTTAGGTTGGTGAAATCTAGCTTGGGCAAGGCCAAGAAAGGTGGTTGGGGCGCGGGGAGGGCAGGGTGGCTTGGGTACAGTGGGGGGCAGCTGTGGTGGCTGGTGATAGCTGGGAAGAGATTGCAGTAAAGGGGGGCAGTGTGTGGTGGTGGGTGATGGCTAGGAAGTGACTACAGTGGACAGAAAAAGGGGGTAGTGTGTGGTGGGCAATGGCTGCAGATGGTTACAGGGGTGCTGGCGGTGTTAGGTGTGTGAAATGTGGGTTGGGCAAGGCCAAGAAAGGTGGTTTGGGGGACTGGGAGGAGACGTATATGCGCTGGGAGCTGCTTATGTGCGCAGGCGCTTGCTTGCTTATTCCTTGGTTTTGGTTTTGGAAAATGGTTGAGCAGGTGGTGAGCATATTCAAGTGGATATCGTGACTGACTGACTGGATGGATAGGGAAGGCCAGAAAACAATACGCCAATCAAGCTGCCATTCCACCATCCATTCCTCTCGTAAGCCAAACCACAACATTTAGTATGAGCACCAGCACTTCGAAACATATCTGACTTAATGAGAATTCTGAAATTTTAGAACTCTCAACTTCAGCTTGCAGACCATTCAAACTCTATTTTCAAACAAGTTTCCACATTTAATCTGCAAATGTACAAGCAAATAGAATAAGGATTCCAAAGTTTAAATAAGATTAGTTCTGAAGTTGGTTGAAATAAGATTTAGTTCTGTTTAGTTCTCTTTTGAAGTTGGTGTCAATTACTAAACAAATGAAGCGGTTTAGCCATTTAGGATAGAGTACCTGCACTCCCTCAATAAGGAAGTACATGTTTTGAGAGCATCAACAACACCAACTGATGGAATAATAAAAAACGTGCACGCCAATACACCAGCTACTTTCATCAACTATAACCAGCTCTATTCATTCAGAGAATTTGACATAGCTTGTACCATAAATTCAAATGCCTCTTTTGCCTACATGAAAATCGAACAAATAATGAAATAGAAAACAAGAAAATGTAGAATGAAAAGGAATAATAAAATAACCTTTATGATTATTAAGGAACCAAGGAGGAAGAAATTAGAAGTAGACAATATTTAAGAGCCACCTTAGGTATTCTTGCATTAGCACTTGACATTGAAGAAACTTGGTCTCTTCTGCCTAAGAGCAGATATGAACATCTTGAGCCTAGGTCATAAGTATAAGACCTTATCAATTGGGAGTGTGTCAACTTTCTGCTACTGGACCTAATTTTCACCACAACTTTGCCTCGAAAATAGACCAAACCCTTCTTTAAAAGCCTTTCTTTAATTATAAGTCCATATCTGCTATACGGTTCACTGATACAGGGAAAACAGATGGTATGTGTAGCAAATGCCATAATGTGGTGGGAGCTCTAATTGCAACCTAAATGCCATTGAAATATCTTAATCAACCAAGACTAATTCAGCATATTATAACATATAATACTTCTTTCAACTAGAACCCAACTTATAACTCAACAAAAGTGACCCAAAAAGCATTGTAGCCAAGATACACCAGATTACTCAACAATATTGCAAATTATATATATCAATGAATATACTTTAGAACCCATATAAATTCATGAATAAATAGTAATCAAAACTGTGGCATATATGCAATTCACTATCACACAAAAAACTGAAAAGCGTCAATCTTTTACAAGTATCCATGAGCAGACAATCAATGCACAAGTTCTGAAATGAACTCCTAGTTCTAGAAATTATTGCAGTCAAAAGCATTAATCAATACACAAAAACTATATTCAATAACCACACCAATACAGTCCAAATTTCAAAATCAATTCAAGACTCTTCTTAAGAAAGAAATTGTTTACATGAAAAACAATTTGTGTAAATTATTTACACACTTTTTAAGAAATTTACAGTAAATTAATTACACCCCAGTGCACAGAACCAAATCCACCTTCAGCCAAAAAATTTCTTTTCAATTTGGTTTTCAACGTTTTCTTAAGAAATCTATTAAATGTCACTGCCTGTTTCTTATTTTCCACATGTTATATGTAATTTTTTCAACTTCAATTTATTTTAGAAATCGCATTTGCAGGGTTCATAATTTTAATTGTACCTGGAGAGAGGGCATGCTAATCGAAACAGAATCCTTCCTGTGATGATGAGATTCTTTGCTCTGGCTTTGCACATCAGCAGTGTCAGTAACCTGTCAAAGATGAATCTAAAAACATTATGATATATAGAAATATATAAATTTGGTTTTCCCCCTCCATTAAATAGCACTATGTCATTAACCCACCTCAGAAATTATTCCAGAAACTGGGTTTTTAATATTAACAAAAACTAAAAACAGCTACTTTGGAAAAAATGGCAATGTAACAACCACCATAACAATACAATAAAAATAGCAAAACTTGAAATAGCTACCACAACAACATCAGTATATTACAACAAAACCTCTAGTAAATGCTTAATCTAACAATCAGAATCGTGTAGTCGAGCCACATATTTCGTGCCCTATTTCTCCTCTTTTCTGGAAGCCACCAAAATAGAATGTATTCTTACCATAGCTGATGAATTCAGAGGTTTAATTTCACTTGGTTGACTCTGATTATTTAAGCCTTTTTTTCCTCCAACAATGTCAAAGCCCTCAACTTCATTTGATGATAAGAACTGGCGGAGTGATGGAATTTCTTCAGGGGAATTCTGCTTTGCGTGATCCATGAATTTGTTGTTCTCCATTACCATTCAAAAACCACTTGAAACACATAACATGTTAATTAAAAAACTCTCTCAAGTCCCGTTATGTGTGATCAACTTTACAGAAAGCATTTAGAGAAATAGTAAGATATTCAAAAACTGTCGACTAATTTGGAAATAAGGAAACAGCATCAACCAACTAATCTCTGCCACAACTGCTTCAAGGAAAAAATGCTAAACATGGCTACAACAGCACAAAATATGCATCTCATGTTATCTAAAGAATTTTTTCAAGCGTAGACAAGAAGGTGCTTCAAGATTTCCACAGACAGTTACCATGATTCATATCCATATAACCACACCAGCTGCAAGAGGATCCCCCAAGTCACTCCTTAGTTCTGCACAAATTGGTTTTACAAAGCATTGTTTTCCAAAAGAAGTTCCAACATTTAATGAAGCCAAGGATTGATTTAATTGACGAACATAGTTGATCCATGGAGCTGTAAACCAAAAAGAAAAATGAAAAAAAAAAACATTGCAGTTAATTGAAACAATCACAAACCCAGAAAACAAGTTCAAACATTGCATTGGTGGGTGATCTTCGGTGGGGATGATAGGGGTTTTTGTCAGGGGAGGCCAGTGAGGTGAAAGGTGGCGTCAGGGTAGATTTTCGATGCCGAAATAGACCGAAAATTGGTTTGAAGAGTGCGAACCCTGGATGAGCAGCGACCGGCGATTGGTGGGTGATCTTCGGTGGGGATGATAGGGGTTTTGGTCAAGAGAGGCCGGTGAAGTGAAAAGTGGTGCCGGAGTTTATTTTCATTGCCGGAGTGGTGGTTGGCGATTTAGGGGAGAAAGAGAAATTCGTAAGCGGGAATTTTGTTGGGGAATTTTTTTTTTAAAACTATCTGGCATGGTAAGTGACTGACGTGGCAGATGAATTGGCATCACCACGTCAAACGCCACGTCATGTTGTAGCCTGGTTAGTAAAAACCAATAGTATGCATAGTATTTCTATAGTTTTTATATGTGTCCTCTTAGGTTCACTATGGCCTAGCTGTGGGCCCAATATCATAGTCTATTTCGATATGTTTTGTTATAACTCTTTATGAACAAAACTCTCACTGATTATGGTAGGCATCTAGCAATGCTCCATAACCCCTAAGTCGCAATGAAGATATACTCCAACCAACCTTTTTATAATCATACGCGCTGTATAATCAAATCGTTCCGTTGTCTAATCCCAATTAAGAATGGATTCATGGTATGCCAAATCCTTATCTTAATTTTATATCAAATTGACGATCAATACATATGGAACGTGTCACCATGAAACAACCTTTCAGGTAACATTTTATATACCCCGACCAGAGATTTCCCTTTTCCAGTGTATCTTGACATTTGTCTAGGAACTTGATATCAATCTATACCATGTCAACAGATCTCATCTTGACTATCACTTGTCCTCACACATAAACAACACATGGGCAAAACAACTTATTAACACATGACTTGATTAGCCTCGTGTTTATACACCATATGAACCATATGTGCTTATGCAGAATTCAACCGTGATATCTCAAGTCTAAGGATTAATAATACAGTAGTACAATCTTATGATGAATCATTGACTACATTTTAAATGTCCTTGTGATTCATCATAAATTGTCATATTCGATAAACAGTTCACTAACCGCTTATCCATGCTAATGCCCTAGTGATATAACTTTTATAATCACCCACACTAATACCATCACATGATATTCTACAGAGGCATTCAACATTCCTACTATGTAATAATATTGCCCAATTAATATTACCTATGTAGGGAATACTTTGATGATTTTGATTTTCTAAAGATTTGTATCATCCAGCCATTTCACATGTAATACATATATATAAATGAAGCAATAAACTACATGTGAAATAAGAACACTTTCTTCTATTGATAGGATAAAAATGTATATACAAAATATATACATTAACATATATGTACAAAACATAATACCTTGGACCCGATGACACGATTGGTTCCTAAGGCATACACTAACAGATACAATAGGTAAAATAGAATTGGATGAACAAGTAACACTTTCATTATGTAGAGAAGGTAAAGGAGAATAAAACAGTCTAACTGAATTGTCATCACAATATGATAAAGAAGAAGTAAAGCGATCCCTGGGAGTAGAAAATGAAGATGAAGCAAAAGGAAAACTAGACTCATCAAAGTTAACACTTTGGCAGATATAGATCCTACTATTGGAATCCAAACATTTGTATCCTTTGTGATGCAAGCTATATCCAACAAAATTACATTTGGTGGTATGGAAATCAAATTTATGAGAGTTGTATGGCCTAGTTAAAGGATAAATTGCATAACCAAAGACTCTAATAACATCATAGTTTAGAGCTTGTTTAAATAAGACTTGAAAAGGAGAGAGGTTAGATAGACAGGTGTGGGCAGTCTATTGGTCAGGTAGGTAGAAGTTTGGAAGGCAAACTACCAATATTTCAAAGGTGTGCTAGCTTGAGCGAGTAGGGTTAAACCTTGTTCTACTATTTATATGTGTTTCCTTTATACTCTTCCATTTTGCTGGTAAGTATGGAGACATGGATGCCTAATGATAACACCATGATCAAGAATGTAAGAAACTAAATCCTATATTCAACTCCCCAATCAGTTTGAACACATTTCAAGGTTGCGTTGAATTGTCTCTCAGCTAATTTGTGAAACTATTTGAAAATAAGTTATGTTTTAGACTTTGCTTTCAAAGGAAAAATCCAAGTAAACCTGCTGTAATCATATAAGAATTGAATGTAATACTTAAAATCTTCAAGAAAGGGAACAAGTGATGGTCCCCAAAGATCTGAATGGACTAATTCCAGGGGTTTAGAGGCTCTAGAGTTAGACTTAGGGAAAACAGACCAGTGAAGCTTAGCAAATTGACAAGCGATGCAAAAATAAAAAATGATTGCAACAGTATGATTTATGTTCAAAGAGTGTAGGATTTTAGCAAGAACAGTTGAATTAGGGTGACCTAATCATTTATGCCACAACATTCCACTACTTTTTGCAACTGAAAAAGATTGAAAAATGCTTATTTTATTATCAGTAGTAGCATTGGTACAAAGGGATACAAATGCAAGAGAATTAGAAGTAACACTAATGTCACTTAAACCCTTACTTTCATAAACAGCAGGAAATCGAGAAGACAGAGATTGTGTGAACTGAGACTTATTAAAAAAAGCTCTAGTTGAGGAGTTGAAAGCTGAAACAATGGAAGTTGAATGCTCAATAGGCAGGTTTAAGTTTGAGGTAGAAAGAGTGACTGGAATTTGAAGTTGATAAAGACTAGCCTTAAGTCTTCCTTGAAAAAGAACATATTTGGATTGTTTGTCCTTAATCACACAATGGTCAGCAAAGGACTCAACAATTACACTATTGTCTCTAGTAAACTTAGAAATGCTTAACAAATTTTTAGCAATGTAAGGTACACTTAAACATGCTTAAGGTAAAGTGATCTAGAATCACAAGGTAATGAAGTGAAATCGGTATAAGATATAGGAAGTAACTCACCATTTCCAACCTAAAGTTGCTCATTGCCAGTGCAGTTGGAATTTACTGTAAGTTGAGATAGGCCTAATGTCACAAGGTCTGTAGCTCCAAAGTCCATGTACCAAGATGCATCCTGCACTATGGATGGTGTAGTAATGTAGTTGGTAGTAAGATTGGAGCAATGTTGTGACTGAGTTTGGGACAGGAACACTTGATTGTGAGCACAAGGCACGGATGAGTGAGATCTAGTGTTTATATGAGATTGTCCTGAAGTTGGATTAGATCTTGTTGAAAAACTAGTTGGAGTATGATTTTGTGCTCCTGAGTTAGAGTAGAGTGGTGATGGGAAACCACCTTGAGTAGGCATTTGAGTGCTTAAATTGGGGTTATAAGGAAACTGTGTTGAGGTCTGAGCAAAGTATTGTGATCCTTGAAGGGTTTCAAGTGTTCTGGAATAATTTAGAACAAAATTGTTCCTAATCAATAAGGAGTTGTTTCCTCCTGTAAAGCTTGTAGCAAACCTATGATAGCAATTGAAGGCAAGGTGTCCAGTTTTACCACAAACTTGACAAATGAACTTGCCTCTTCCAGCTCTTCTACCTCTTCCTTTGCCACTAGTGAATTGTGCAAAATAAAGGTAACTTTGTGGTGTGGAATTCATAAATTGATTAGAAGCAATGACAGATTGGTGAGGTTTGAAGTTATGAGATGTAAAATCAAGAGTCTGCATAAATTGAAATTGGGACTGTCTAGTGTTGAACGAAGGTTGTTCACTTTGGTATTTCTTATTGATCACATCAATTGTGAGATTAGCAAGATGAACCGAACCTCCATGAAACTTAGTGCTAACAACTGAGTTTACTGCTAAATTAGCTTTTTCTAACCTTAATTCATATTTTTGCAAGATAATATGTGCTTCTTGAATAGAAAGTGGATCTAACCTAGACTCCAATCTTGTAGTAATGTTTACTACAGTAGCATCATATTTGGAACTCGAGCCATCAAGAATATAATTCATTAGCTCTTCATCAGTAACTAGTATCCCACTAGTTGATAGACTTTCAGCGAATCCCTTCATTTTAACAAATAATCGTGAATGCTAAGCTTATCCCTCTTAGTATTTTGCAACAAATTCTTAACATGCAAAGTTTTTGTTCTTGATTCAATGAGAAGTTCCTTTTCTAGGGCAATCCACATGTCAGCAAAGAATTGACACTTCGAAACTACAATGAACATTGATTCAGATATGGATCCAAGAAGCGAACTTAATAACAGCTTGTCAATCTTCTTCTAGTGATTGTATTCTGGATTAGGTTTCTTTTCCGTTGCTCCATCAGAACCTTCAATTTGAACTTTGATGAATGGAGCTGGACATGAAACCAATCCAGTGAGATGCTCCTCTAAATCATGAGAGCCAATAGTGAATAATACTTGTGACCTCTAGAATCTATAGTTATCCCTAGTTAATTTACGGGAAATGATAAGAAAAGCTGAGGAAGACATTGATAAAGTGTTTACGAAATTAGTTGACTCAGTGGTAAATTTGTGACCAGAATGGTTTTAATTAGGAGAAATTTGGGAAAAATCAACCATCCTTGATGTTTGTCGATGGCTTTGATACCATATGAGGTTTCAAGTAAAGAGAAGAAAGTCTGAAAAATTCGATGATATTAAGCTTAATAGTTCCAGTACAGTGACAACAATTTTATAGTGTGAACAGCAACTGACTGTTGGGCGTAACAGAATCTAACACCAGCTAACAAAATAGTACTCAAATCTAACAGCAGCTAACTTTGACCAGTAACCTTTGACTCTCTGACCAGCTAACTTTCACTCTTTAGTCTTTACTAACATCTTCCCTTGAACTAAACAGGGAAGGTTTTTCAATCACGCTTAGTAGCGTGATTAGACAAACCTAACCATCTTTTAAGCATTTTCTTAACTAGAAAACTAATGTATTATGTATTTATACAAACTAAAAATTTAAATATAATTTAGTATAGAACCTATGGATATGATTTAAGTTATCCTTTCACTCCATGTGAACGCTGTTATTATTTAATATTACTCTCTTACAATATTAATACATGAGTTGGAAGAATTAGTTTTCTCCCGTTAACACTTGCTTTTCCTTTTCTTTCTTTTCTTTTTTCTTTCTTTTTTTTTTTTTTTTTTTTTAATTTTTTAATTTTTTTTATAAAGACTACCAATTTTGAGTCAAGTAATATTATAATTCAACTGTAAAATTTCCTACCAGTCAATGCCATCAGAAAGTCGTTAAATACCATCCTCTTGTCTTTGGAAGTGTGTGTAAGTTACTTCAGTCTTTCCTGGCCTCCGGTCAATTCAGTTATTGTCTTTCTTTCTACATTTATCTCCTAAAAGACCCCAAAAGAGGTTAGTCTTTTATCGCAGTTCTTAATTTTTTTAATCACTATTTCGGGATTGTCATGTATTACTCAATTATGCTTTTTCCGGCTAACATTGTGATTCTTATTTCCATGTTGGAAGTATAGTAGACAATATGGTATTGAAAAATAAGCTAAGATTTGTAAGCAAATCAAACTAAATGATGATGTCAACTGTAAGATCTACACTAATCTTGACATAACAAGTCAAACTTCAACTCGAAGTCAATCAATTTTTTTTTTTTTTTTTTTTTCAATCTAATTCACGGTGTATATATTCAACGAAAAGTTAACAAAACACACTATTGATTGTAAGAACCTGAACTCGTAGTGAGTGATGCCTTTTTCACTCGCAATTTAATGAAAAACTAAAATGTTTAAACACTCATCTTTTCCTAAAATTGTTATATTCTGTTTTAGAAGAAATTTGTGTAATTTAAAATAATAGTTTTGGAAAGGGCTTAATTGCAACAACCATCCCTGAGGTTTTAAAAAGTGAAACCTGGATGCTAGTTTTGGGTGTTTTATACAAAAACCAGCTCTAACATTTTGGGGTGCGTTTGTTTGAGATAGCATTTTTGATATTTTTAGAGTTGGGTGGGAATAACGAGGTAGGATTTGAAAATTAACAAAAACACTCCTTAAGTTTGGTAATTTACTAAATACCCATGTAATAAAAACATTAAAAATTACAAAAACACCCCCACCCACCCATTAAATACCTACAACTGACTACCACCGTCGGAAGGTGGCCAGAGTTGCCGTATCGACGTACGACCAATGGGATTTGGTTGGTCATGCGTCAAGATGGCCTTTTCCAGCAAGATTCATCGTGGATCGGGCCGAAAAAGGCTAGATCTAGGGCAAGATCTGGTCGTTGATGGCCAGATCTAGTCATGTTTGATCGTCAACGATAGCCATATCTTGGCCATCGTTGAAGACCAGCTACAGGCAAAGATTTGGTCTTCAACGACCAGATCTTTGGTCATAGATCTTGCCTTTTCCGACCAAATCGACGTGGATCTAGCCAACAAATGATAGATTGGCGCACTACCGGATAGATCCAGCCAGTGTGCACCATTATACCATATTCCAACTGTTGACGGTGGTGGTTGAAATGTGGCAAATGTGGGTGGGTGAGCGTGTTTTTATCAATTTTTAAAATTTTTTTGGAGATGTTTAGTTAAATAATAAACTTAGTGGGTTTAAAACTAGTTAAATAAAATATAATAGTATTTTTAAAATAGGGAAACACATATGTATTTTAGAAATAGTACTAATAGAATAGGGAAAAATATTAAATCAAACAGACCCTTGGAAATTAATTAATCAAATACCGCCCTTCTGTCACATTCCGTTACAATTTCTATCACAAAACAGTGTAAAATGACATTTTTATCTTGAAATTTGAGTTAGCATTATCTTTTCTGAAATTGAAAATTACAACTTTTTTTATCTATTTTTCTTTCTTCCCCATCCCACCTACGACTCTCATCTTGTCGCCTCTTAGCCGAATTCTACTCCTTAACAAGCTTCAGGTAAATGATATTTTTTCTGAAAAACAAAATGGTGTGGCGGAGATCTTAACCCTACAGAAGCACGACCACCGAACCCCATTCCTCCCTCACGCCAATCTGTTTAAGAACTGGCAGTAGCGTAGTGAATTTTAACAAATAAAGTTAGGTAAGTGCATGTGTCGTTAAAATTTGAATTTGTGATGTATGGAGGGGATTTTCAGTGGGCGTCTTTGATCTTCTGTAAGATAGTTTTGTTGGTTGACTGGGGAAGTTTTTGGTGGCCTTGAGTTTGGTGGTGTGTTAGATTACCGTTGATGTTAGCTAGTGTTGTTTAGTTAGATTTTTTTTTTTTTTTTTTTTTTTTCAAATATGTGATTTATTATAGATTTGTATGATGCGGAGTTGGATGGGTTGGGGTTAGGATGATTGTTGGAACGGGGTTCTGTTACCCATTTTTTTTCTCGGCGGGGGAATGTTGTAAGTTATTGTGCTCGGCAAGGGTCAAGGTTTTTAATTTTATTTTGGCTTAACTACATTTTCTCACCAGAAGTTTGTCCTAAAGACAGTTTAAAACTCTAAAAATTTGAAAACGATAATTACCCATTTTCCGTTAACATCAACATATATTACTACTCAAAAAGGCATAGTTTGGTATAAATTGTGTTTATATCAACATAAATATGAAGTAATTTTAACAAACAAGATACAAGAGTAGTGTATATATATATCTCCATTTTATTCCTAATTAATAAGATTCATACTTCTATTCCTTGTAAAACTCTTGTTCCATGTATCAACTCTACCCTCTTTGAACAACATTTCCTAAAAGAGATACAAAATTTCAACGAAATCATGACTAATTTCATTGGAACTGTGTCGTCTGATCAAATTAAACTCCTACATGAAGTTTCTTACAGGGTTTACCACAAAAATGCGGATTGATGAAGTAAGGGTTGACATTCCACTAGAAAATGATGAGTTACACAAAAAGAAGGATAAGATTGTGACATCTCTTGAAGAACATAATGGTATGATTCATTATTATCTTATAATTATATTTTATATTACATAAGTGCATAATTAGTGTAACAAAATATTGACAAATGAAATAGTGAGGGATACAACAATTGCATCACAAGATGAACCATTTGCTCAGGAGAAAATTAAGAAGACATTTCCTCCTCAAGACCAAGCTGGTGGGGTTTAATATTATCTTGTAGCCTAGTATTTCATTTTATACATTTAAAGATGCATTTTTTTTTTAGTATTCTTTAATTTTTACGTCTTTAAACTTCTTATCGCGTAAATTACATCTTATACTAGTTCGTGTTATAAAAATTAAATGTTTGTGCATCCTTCCATATTTTTGTACTTCTTTAACAAATGCTTTTCTTTTACTACAACCAAAAGAAAATCAATTGCTTTTATCTAGTATTATACAAGCGCACAAGATTAATTCATAAGAGCTTTCGACTAATGAAATAGGGAGGACTGCAATAGTTGCATCAAAAAAGGGATCATCCGAAGAAGTAGTTGAGAATGGGACATTTCTTTCACATAAAGACGAAACTGGTACGTTTTTACATTATCTTGTAAATTATATATTACTTTATTTTATATATATATATATATATATTTTTTAAGATGTGTTGTTTTATATAGTATCCCAAGAAGTGGTGCTTATAAACTAAATGTTATCTTATCTTATACTTTAATTTTAAGATGCAATTTTATAAATCCTTTCACTTAAATCTTCTTTAACAATTACTTTTGTTTTCGTGCAATAAAAAGAAAAATAATTTGTTTATGTACGAGCATTATATTTATAATTAAATTTTGACTAATAAAATAGTGAGGGATACAAGAGCTCCATCGAACAATGAGACACTCGAAGAAATAGTTGAGAATGAGAATTCTCTTCCTCGTGAAGACCTGGTTGGTATGTTTTTGCATCATGTTGTATATTATCTATTATTTATTTTATATTTTTAAAGATGTATTTGTTTAAGTATTTTTTTTCATTTTTCACGTCTTAAACTTGTTATCAAGTAAACATGTTAAACTATTTTATAGGGGTACTTAGAATAAAAACCGAATCAGTTATATGATTTAACCGTTATAAACCGAACCAAATACATGGTTCGGTTCACCGATTAACCGGTTTTCAAAATCCGAATAACTATTGACTAAGAAAGTTTGGCCACTGACCACCAGAACTTCTACTCTCAATTTCTAGCCAAATGTAGGAGAAATTTAAATTTACACCAATAAGTTTTGATACAAATAATAAAATATTAAATA
This sequence comes from Pistacia integerrima, assembly GCA_026225825.1. Lineage (NCBI taxonomy): Eukaryota > Viridiplantae > Streptophyta > Magnoliopsida > Sapindales > Anacardiaceae > Pistacia > Pistacia integerrima. The sequence goes on from CM047747.1 coordinate 25,655,978, forward strand.
CACCTGAAAGGCCAAAAGTGATAAACCACCCAGTACCCATATAGTTATTCTTCATCGAAGAAGTCAAATTAAACCATCCAAATTTCTTAAATCTTTATAAATTCAAATAAACTTGAAGATTGGAGAAAAAGACGAAAAAGGAAGAGAAAAATGGGAGAGAAGAAAAGGAAGAGAAGGTAAGATGGAAAAGAAAGATAAAACTGATGGAGAAGAGATGGAGAAAAAGACAAAAAAAAAAAAGTAAAAAGAAGAAACAGAGGAGAAGAAGATGAAAAAGGAAGATGAAAGAGAAAAGTGGAGGAGAAGACAAAATATGAAAAAGGAAGATGAAAGACAAAAGTGGCGGTGGCGGTGGCGGTGGGCTCTAGGAAGTTAAGTATAATTATATGTAGGGTTTTTATTTTTTCTTCTTTTTTTTTAGAATCTGGTTTCGGTTAACCGGTTTAAAAAGACTTGGTAAACCGAAAACCAAACCGAATAATCGGTTTATAAATTTTTCAAACCGAAAACTGAATTGATTTTCAAAAAAACTGAATTTTCAGTCTGATTTTTCAATTTGGTTCGGTTTTCAGTTTTTTTTTTTTTTTTTCCACTCCTACTTTTTTGTATTTTGAAAGATTAAATTTCATTTTCTTAAACTTCTTCAACAATTGGTTTTGGCTTTCTTGTTATGTTTTTGCCTTTTTTTTTCTTTTCTTCCTATAAACCAATCTTCTATAACTTTGATAGCTTCAGTAACTTTTATATATGAACATGAAACAATATTAAACTAACAACATGATACAACGCAAGCTAACACAAGGGAGACTTTTATTATTTTATTCTTTCTCGATACAAATTAACAAACACACTCCTTTATATAAGAGACAAACCCTAATTCTATTCAAACTAGGAATCCTAATACTAAATTTATCATAAACTATAACAAGTCCGACTTTAACAAGAATAACAAAACTAGACTCTTAATAAAATTGAGTAAGCTTAGTTTAATCTCCAATAACCTCCCTTAAACTAAGACTTTAGAGATCATTAGGACATTATCCATGTACGGACATAACCATAACCACCAAAGTATATCTTGTTGATTGTTGAAATTATTTCTTGAAGGCACTCGCATGATCTTCTCCTTGGAACCATGTAGAACTTTTTCTGAACTTGTTCTACTTCAACCTTGAGCAAAAGTATCACAACTGTGTTCTTAGGGATCTCCTTTCCAAGAATCATGATCTTGCTCTTCATGATCTCAACGACCTCCAAATTCTAAATCGGATATGACTCATCCAATTTCGTCGATTCACCCAATTTTGGATGCCTAGCCTCTAGCTAAGGTCCATCATCTTCTAGTGATCTGACGATTTCTTCATCTTCAATAAAGACATTTTACTTTCTTCATTTTGTTAGATATCCAAAAAACTTTGATCTCCCATAACTTCTAAGGCTTCAAAGGAACCTTCAACACCTCTTTTGTCTACAACTTTTAGGACTTTAGTTGAATCTTCAACATTTTGTATATTTTCATTAGAATGTCTTATGCATTCTTTGATGTTTTTGTGCGGGCAATCTTCTTAGAAAGAGACACGTCTTCGTAGATATTGATCTAAAAACGAGCCTTCAAATCTTTTTTTAATAGCATCTACCAAACTATCTTTTTTGCTCGTGTTGATTTTGCTTGTTCTGCTGGTACCACAAGTCCTTGATCTACAACCTCCAGAGATTTTGACATTCCAAAAAGGTTGCATCTAAACTCCCCCTTCCCCCACACCCCCACACCACACCACACCCCCCCCCCACCCCCCACCAATACCCAAAAAAATAAAAAAATAAATAAAATAAAATAAAATCCATCAAATTGTGGAATTTCAATAGGGAATATTAAGAATACTCAAAAATCCACTTCAATAGGGAATAAATAATCTCAAAAAAATAATTAAAATAACATAAATATGATACCAACTCAAGTTAACACAAGGACAATTTTTATTATTTTATTCTTTCTCAAATATAAATTGATAGACACAATTCTTCATATAAGAGACGTCCTAATTCTACTCTGACTAGGAATCCTAATGTTAAACTTATCATAATCTATAACAAGTCGTACTTTAAAAAGACTAACAAAACTAGATTACTCTTAATAAAACTAAATAAGCTTAATTTAGTCTCTTACTTTATTAACCAACTTCTATAGGTTGATTAGTGTTTGAACATGTTTCAACTGATTTTATTTCTTATCAAAATTATATTTTGTATTAAATTAAAGTAATTATATAAAATGAAAATGAAAAATGTTAGCCATTGGTTTATTGAATAAATGGGCATAGAGATCGTCTTATCAAAGTACAACTAGTTTAACACCTTGTGTGTATGAATTTTGTACAAATAGTTAATATGTTTAATATACTCTACCAATTTTCATCTAAATCAGTTTGAATGAATTGGTGTTTATATATAATTCTTGTCCTTGTTTCATCTTGATAGAGGATCCGAGGATAAATGAAGACTTTAAAAAATTGTATAGAGCGGCATTGAGGAAAGAATGGGACTCGGCTTATAATGATATATTTAAGCAAGATCCAAAGAATAATTCAATGTATTTAACTGCTTGGATATCAGACAACCGGGACAACACTCTACACATTGCAGCTGCGGCGGACTCCTCTATTTTGGTCAAAAAACTCGTATGTTATATGTTGATGCGAGATTCTAACACCAACTAATCAACACGTGCGTAACGTTGATTGGTCAAGAGACACACGTGATTATGGGTTGAAAATACGAAATAAATGCAATGAGAGCTTTTTAAAGTGGTTCGGATGCTAAGGTAGCAAGTCTTACGTCTACTGATTTGTATTAGTATTGTGGGTCAGTCGCAATAGCGGACTGACTTACAAATAATTGGGAAAAGTAAATACAAAGTTTTTCAAAGAGAGAGTTCAAGTGTAAAATGGCCGAATCCCCTTAATGAAGGGGTCTTCCTCTTTTTATAACGGGATGAATGCATGTAATCATCATGAAATTCATGGGTTGGTGTGAATGTCAGGACATAATCCGGCTTTACGTCCCATTGCCCACTTCCCAAGCTTATTTCTGATGCGTGTTTCTTACAACATGCAAAACTAGCAAGTGCACTAGTCGCTCAAGTAATAAAATGATGGGTAGGATATCATTCCCACGAGGACTGTTAGCAAAGCACTAAGTTTCCTAACGTTATCAAGTTGAAGTAATCGAATTCTTTGGATTGGTGGGAGCAAATTGTAATGAAAAAAACAACAATGAAATTAAACAAGGAATTATAACTTAATTAAGAAAGCAAGATGAAACGCAGAATATCAATTCAAGCAAAACGGGTAGGGTTTTGACTTCGTTTGGACTTTTATGGGTTAAACCTAAAAATTACACTATATTCACATTCATACGCAATGGTTGTAAATCGAATTCACTAATATGTTAAACATACCCTCTCGGGCTATGTTTTCCTATTCATCCTTATTAACATTCCGCACCCAACAAATTGAAGGTTAATAATTCTAAATTCATTAAGCACAAGAATCCTAAATTGATTTCATTAATTCTTGAATCTATCTCTAGCATCCAATACTATAATGGTGATTACCCAAGAAGCCTAACATGAATTGTTTCTCAATCTCATCATGTTCATCACATACAACATTTAATTTCAGAGTAACACACACCCAAAGCTTATTCACATGGAAATAACACAATCAAACACTTAACCCATTTAAAATCCAAACTATAATCAAAACCCTAACTCATAAAAGATTAGTTCATAGCTAAATTAATACTACAAAAACGAAAAATAGAAATAAACAAGTTAAACATAATGAAACTAAGATAAGATAAGAAATCTCCCCAAAAGATGAATCTTCTAGTCAAAATCTGAACCTTCTCCCTTAAACAATCCGAAAAACTCAAAGCTTTACTCTAAGAAAAGTGTAAAAACGGCTAAACCTAAACAGCTCAAGCTCCTTTGGAAAAGGTTAAGTTTTTCTTTTATACTTAGTCCAAAAACCCAACCAAAACACGCACAACACGAAACTGTGCGTTTAACAAAACTGAATAAATTGACTGTCGCCGTGGCGAAGAATGAAACAGATAAGTTCGTCCATGGCCTACTTCGCCGCAGCGAAGACATTTCCTTCGCCGGGGCGAAGCTTCTTCCTGAGTTCTGAAATTACAGAATTGCCATTCCGCTTGCTTCTTCGCTTAATTCCTCGATTCTCGGTGCTCTTCCTTGGAAACAAGCTTCATCGTGCTTAATCCTACTCCGGTACTCCCCTATCTTCTGAAATCCGCTAATTTCTGAGTAAAAAATATCCAATTTTGTGCTTATTTGCTCAAGATGTCCATTTTAACCTAAAATACGAAAAGTAACGAATTAAGAACCAATTAAGGTCAAAATGCACCAGAAAGTACCCGGAATCCGACAAAAAGATCTAATAAAAACTGTATAATTTACGGATTATCAATTTCACGCGATTTGGATTAGGGAAACGGACACGTGGGAGCTCTATAGCATTTGGCAGACCTGACGTGCGCTTACCGTTCTGACGGAAGCAGGTCACACTTCATCACGTGACTCCCCACGTCAGCTCTTGATTTTCCAGGCATAACATTATATGACAAAAGAATAATTGGCTATACAAAATCGTGATGGCAATAATGCTTTTTTTCTTGTTGCTGCATCAGGAAGAATGGAACTGGCCACAATAATGTTAGCGAAAAATGAAGAATTACCGAGTATTCGTGGATTTCAGTATATGTTACCAATTCACATTGCCGCTAAGCACGGCCACAAAGAGATGATAGGGTATCTTTATGAAGTCACAAAAGAAAAATTAGCGGAAGAGGATGGCGTGGATTTGCTTCACAGTCTGATCAGTAGAACTGACTTGTTTGGTGAGTATATGCACTATTTCTGATATAATTGCACATTTAATTACTTGATCATCTATGTACTAATTTTCTTAATTTAATTATCACGTAGGTTATGATTGGAATATATATATATATATATATATATATATATATATATATATATATATATATATATATATATATATATATATATATATATATATATATATATATATATAAAACACAAACACTAACTTAATTATATGTCGATATAAATCCAACAGAAATTATTTATGCGCACAATTGTTGCCTAAACAAAATATCGATAGTTAAAAATATGATAAAAATGAAAAATCAAGTATGCCTGGCCTTCAACAACATCAATAATACCAAATACATCGAATAAACAAGCAGGTGTCAGCTAGCAAAAGACACCTTATGTTTTCAAACAGGTCTAGTGTTGTAACTTTGTTTTTCAAAACTAATAAAACGTTTTATAAAACGATGACTTCTCAAAGCAGCTCTTAGTTTGGCTTCGCATAAGACAACGCCATCTACATTAACATAGCTTCCACCAATTTTGGCACAATGGCCAAAGATCAGATGTCATTTATAGCTGATTATTCTATATGGAGTGTTTCTAACGCATATCCTATTTATAAGAAAAAAAATATATATTATAGGATATATTGAAAAAGCCAAAATCTGATTAATTTTCTATTAATATTTTTAAAATGTTCCTTCTACATTATTCATAACATTGGTCGTTGTTTCTTAGATGTTGCGCTGACGTTGCTGAAGGAACGCCCAATATTGGCCACCGTTAGTTTAACTAAATGGTGCCTGATGGAGACAGCATTACATATCTTGGCTGGAACAGCTATGATGTCTCCTGACTTTGCCAATCACAATCAGCAAGGAATCCTGAAGACATGCTTTAAGCTATGTTAGTCTCTCTAATCTTTAACAAGTCCGGCCCCTGTTATTGATCTTTCTCCTCAAATCTTTCAAAATAAAAATAAAAAAATAAAAAAATAAATAAAACTGCCCTATTGGATAATTAACAACTACTTCGAACTTTTTTAAGAAACATCTCACAATCCTCACAATTTAAAATTATTAGTTCTAACTATGTTGTTGGTATGAAACTCACAGTTTCTAGTAGCAACAAGTTGCCCCATGAAAAGCTTCCTCCAGAAGCACTTGAATTACTCAAACTACTTTTGGAAAAAATAGATTGTCGTGATGACTGGATCGATGAAGTAATATATCTTTCTGTCGAACAAGAAAACGTTGAATTTTTAAGCTTAATTATTTGTGATTATCCTGAGTTGATACGTAAAGTCAGAGGAGATACATGTAGCCAAATATTTCGCAATGCTGCTTTGAAACGCCAAAAGGATATCTTCAAACTCATAGACACCGTAGGTCCATCATTTAAGAAGACAATACTTCAGTACAAAGATGATGATTACGAGAACATCTTGCATTTGGCTGCAACGTCCGCTCCATACCAGGCGTAGCCCTCCAAACGCAGCAGGAATTGTTATGGTTTAAGGTAAATTTACACAACTTATTTTATTTTACTTTTGGGTAGGACTGCACAATTTCTATTTTCTTAATAGATAAGATGTTTGATAACATTTAATATAGGAAGTGAGTAATGTACTGAATCCATCGGCTGCTCAAGCGAAAAATAAACAAGGAAAAACTCCAAAAGCTTTATTCAACAAGGAGCACAAACGGTTAAAGGAAAAGGGGGAAAAATGGATGAAGGGCACTGCAAATTCATGCATGATTGTGGCCGCACTTATTGCCACAGTGGTCTTTGCTGCAGCTTTCACAGTACCAGGTGGAACCAAAGAAGAGTCAGGGACTCCTCATTTTGTTCATAAAGTGTCCTTCACAATTTTTGTCATATCAGATGCAGTATCTCTGGTAACATCCGTTTGCTCCATTCTAACCTTCTTATCTATTCTCACTTTCCGATATGCTGAAGAAGATTTTCTTTTGGTGTTGCCTAAAAAGTTGATTGTGGGGCTCGAAACACTTTTATTATCCATAGCAGCAATGACGGTAGTTTTTTGTGCAACCATTTTCATTGTCTTTAAAGATGGAAAAATGTGGGTTCCAATTCTTGTTACAGCGATTGCTTCTTTACCCGTCATCTTGTTCACCAAGCAGCAGCGACGACTCTTGTTTGACGTAGCGCTTTCAACCTACAAAATAAGTCAGCTTTTCGATGATGAAGGGAAAGCAAGGAAGCACAGTAAGTTTTTTGGAACATATTATCGGCGCTGTTAATGAATCTTAACAGACGACAAATAATAGCACTTATTGCTCATTTGGGAATGACATTTTTATTTCTTTTATGAATTTTTTTTTTTTTTTATGGGGAGAATTCCAAGATTGTTATTATAAAAATACTTTTGATAACATAAACTCATGTGAGTTTAAAAATTATTTTACGTGGTAGGATGAGTGAATATTGTGAAACTTCAGAAAACAGCAAAGAAATTTCCAGAGAATCAATGAGCCTTATTATTGCTTAGAAGCTAATCTGAACTGATTAGCATTTTATAATTTATATACAAACGCATAGACTTAGAGCACAGTAACTATTCAGTAACTAACTTTACAATTGATTTTTGAAACAGAACAAAACGACACCGGCTCGAAGAATTCTGACTTAGAAAAGTAGCTGATCTGGCACCTCTGACTTTAAATGGTCAACAAACAACAGCCCCCTCAAGCTAAACTGTGTCACAGTTTTAGCTTGACATGTCATCACAAACAATTACACGCTATAAAGTAACCATATTAAGTTTACAAAGAGTCCTGACACCAACAATTCTGAAGTACAATTACCATAACAGCAGCAACTTAATTGACCTCAAAACTAATCTTCACATCAACTTTAAACTTTATTAACCTCAAACCTGACCTTTACATCTAACAAATCCTCACATCAACACTTCAACGTAATTCTGCAAATCTGAACTTCACATCAACACTTTAATATATCTGCGAATCTGATCTTCTCATCATGAAAAACTGAACTGAATTTCACATCAATATTTCATTAAACTCACAAGACATCTGTGTTAGAATTTGAGAGCAATACAATCAATTGTCCGATATCATGTCAGAATTTGGAGGAGTGAAAAATAAAAGAGTTATTTCAAAATAAACCTCATATCTCAAATTCACCCCACCAAAGGATCGGTGATTTCAGGCCAGTCCGGCCTATTCTCAGCGTAGTTGATCCCCCCCCACCAAAACCACACACACACCACCATTACAATCCCCTCAACCCCCACATCAAAACCCTTAATTTCCCTATCTGTTTGAAACCCCAATCGACGGTCGCCGCTCTTAGTTTTGATCGAGCATTTGATACAAATTCCAACTGATCCCAACACTGGGAACCACCCCGACACCACCAATAGCATCACCATCTTGTCCCTACCAAAACCCTCAACATCGTTGATCACAAATGCTCGCCGATCGCCATCGCCTCTACCTGAGGGTTTCACTTGGTGGTCGCACCTTTCCAACCAAATTTTGGTCGATATTTGTGCCAGAAATCACTCCTGACACCACCCATAGCACCACAGGCATCCCCCCTCCAAAACCCCCAACACTCTCGACCATGGTTGCCTGCCAATCGCCTCTCGCCTCCCCCCTTAGGATTTTGCAAAATTTTTGCTTTTGGGTTGATTCGAGGTTGATTTGGAGTTTGTTTTGAAAGGAGAATGATTGGTTTTGAAGTATTTTTGGTTTTTTGATTGATTGTAGCTTTTTTCCAACCATTTCACCTCACCGCCGACCACCGCCAGCCTTACCATTAGGATATGCAGGTTATTTGAGAGAAATTTGAGATGTGGGGGTTGAGAGAAAACTAACGATGTTAATTTAAAGGTGGGAATTTGTAATTTATGAAAGCAATAGTGGAAACTTGCAAGTTTGCCAAACCTTGGATGGGTAAATGTCGTTTACTGAAAATAAAATAAAGAACAACGACATGTGAAGAATATCACACACTCATAAACACGATATTTACGTGGTTCAGCATAACTCGCTTACATCCACAAATGAGAGAATTCTACTATAATTTCATGAACACGATACGAGAGTGTATAACACCATCGACCTATAAGGCGAGAACTCTACCATATGGTGTTTAACACCATCAACCCGTTACATAGGCAAACATTATATTCCTATGGTGTTTAATATCTCTTCTCACATCTTATCATTCACTCTTTCACATAGTTTCTCTTATAGCAATGAATTGGTTCTAACCCATTTATCATAAGCATAATAGGACATTCTTTTTCTACTATGATTCATATTTCAAATCCTATTTTAATTTCATTCTCCTACTTTAACTCAGAGTAAAGTCCTAAACCAATTCTATTTCCCTAAATCAACTCACAGTACAAGGAAAACAAATATTCCCAAACTCAAACTCCTAAGATAGGTTTAACTCAAACTCAATATCTGCATCAACAAACAAAATGTGTTCATATTCCAACAATCTGCATATCAATACTTTAGTATTTCTTCAAAGCTGAACTTCACACTCCAAGGCTACTCATTAGGAGCTTCAACAGTTAGTTTCTTCTTCAAATTAGCAAATTGAGTAGAAGACAAAGCTTTAGTCAAAATATCTGCAATCTGCAATTTAGAAGGCACATATTGTACTATAATCTTCTAGTATTTTCTCTCGTAAAAGGTAGTCAATTTACTAGCTTATTGCAAAATATTCTCCAGTGCAGGTTAATTGAAAGAATGAATTCTAATGAATATATAGTTTTTGGATATTAACTTCATACCAACCTTGGAGGGATCGATTTAATTTCAATTTGTTGTAGTTGTATTTGAAATAAAGAGAGTTTTGAGGAATCATATGATTGTATATTTTTGTGTATTATAAACTATACAAAGGAGGCCTCTATATATAGTGGAAAAGGTCAAAGTTAATAAGGAAATACGCTATATGGAAAGATTCTAACCTAGCATAATTACAGGAAATTATAGCATAATTACAGGAATAATCATATATTCTAGGGATATAATAAGATACTAATATATATACTAACTTCCCCCCTCAAACTCTTGGTGGCGAAGTCAATTGGAGTTTGGAAACAAGATCACCAAGTCGACCAAGTGGATGGGATTTCATAAAAATATCAGCAAGATTATCTTCAGAAGAAACTGAATGTAACTGGAGGACACCCTGCTGAAGATGGTAGCTGATGAAGTGACAATCAATCTCAATATGTTTAGTACGTTCATGAAAAATATCATTATGCGTAATTTGGATGGCACTACAATTATCATAGTGAAGAGGAGAACTTATTGATTGAGGAACACCCATATCTTTCATAAGCCAGTGTAACCACAAAAGTTCAGATGTCGTATCAATAAGAGCGCGATACTTAACCTCAGTGCTAGAACGGGCAACAACAAACTATTTCTTACTACGCCATGAAATCAAAGAAGTACCAAGTAAGAAATAATAACCAGTGGTGGAGTGATGATCAGTAGGATCACCAGCCTAATCTGCATCAGAATAGGCCTGCAGCTCCAAAGAGAAGTGGGATGAGAAGTGCAGACCATGAAACAGAGTACCGTTGATGTAGCGTAGAATTTGAAGAACCGCAGCAAAATGGGTAGATCGAGGTGCACTCATAAACTGACTGACCAGATGAATAACATATGAAATGTCAGGCCTGGTGACAGTAAGATAAATGAGACTGCCAACTAACTGTCGATAAAGAGTTGCATCTGCAAGTGGAGAACCGTCAGTGGCCAGAAGTTTAGTATTATACTCAAGTGGGCTGGTGGCTATCTTACTGTTTGTCAACCTAGGTTTGGAAAGTAAATTAGAGGCATATCTTGCTTGAGTGAGATAATAACCATCCTGATTTGAAGTAACTTCAAGGCCAAGGAAGTAGTTAAGATGTCCCAAATCCTTCATCTAAAAATTCTGACTAAGAAAAGTTTGAAGATCTCGAATACCAGCAATATCATCACCAGCAATAATCATATCGTCTATATAGAGAAGAAGAAGGATAGTACCTGCCCCAGTAGTGTGAAGAAAGAGTGCAGAATCATATGGGCTAGAAAGAAAGCCTTGTTGAGAAACCACTGACTGAAATTTCTCAAACCAAGCTCAAGGAGCCTGTTTGAGCCCATAAAGTGTGCGACAAAGACGACAAACTTTATGTGGAGGATGCTCATAGCTACTGCATGTAAACTTCTTTAGTAAGACCACCATTAAGGAAGGCGTTTTTAACATCCATGTGAAAAAGTTCCCAACGCCGGACAGCAGCAACTGCAAGTAAAGATCTGATAGAGGTAAGTCTATCAATAGGAGCAAAAGTCTCCTCATAGTCAATCCTATACTCTTGGGTGAACCCCTTAGCAACAAGTCGAGCCTTGTAACGTTCAACTGATCCATCTGCTCGAGTCTTGATTTTCTAAATCCACTTGCATCCCCATGCAGCTTTACCATGAGGCAAGTCCACTAGATCCCAAGCATGTGTTTTGACAAGAGCATTCAATTCATCAAACATAGCTTGCTGTCAAAGAGAGTCAGTACGAGCCTCACGATAATTGTGAGGTTTGTGGAAGATGGCAAGGATAGAGAAACGATGATAATCATGAACATGAGTAGAAGGAACACTTACCCGACTAGAACGACAAGGTTTAGGGAGTGGAGAAGACTGAGGAATGGGTGGTGTGGTAGGTGGTCCATCAAACGCATCAACTAGATTGGGTGCAGTAGTGAAAAAACTGTCTAAGGAGCTCGAAATCTCTGTAGAAGAACAAAAAAATAGAGCGATAGAGGGATCAGTGAATATGAGTGAGTGGTTAGAGGGGGAAGGGGAGAACGTGGATATGCTAGTAAATGGTTTTTGTTCGCAAAACTCCACATGATGAGAGACTCGAAGGCGTTTGGAGATAAGATCATAACAACGATAACCTTTTTGAGTTAAGCCATAACCAAGAAAACAGCATAACCGAGAACGGGGTTTAAGTTTTGTCTGTTCATGAGGAGGAAGAGTAACAAAACAGGCACAAACAAAGACACAAAGTAAGGAATAGTTAGGAACCATACCATAGAGAAGGCCATAAGGAGATTTGTTGTGAAGTATAAGTGAGGGTACAGATTGATTCTGTACATAGCAGTAAGAGAAGCTTCACCCCAAAACTTTTCAGGTAAAGAAGCAGAAAGTAAAAGAGCTCTCACAGTATCAAGGATATGACAATGTTTTCATTCGGCATGACCATTTTGTTGAGAGGTATAGGGACAAGAATGATGTGACAATATGCCTTGTTGATTCAAGAACTCAAGGAGAGTTTTGTCATTGTATTCCATGGCATTATCTGAACGAAAAACTTTAATGGTACGAGAAAATTGAGTTGTACCATTTTGTGAAAAGTTTGGTAAACAGAACAAGCTCATATCGATGCTGTAACAAGTATAGCGATGTATAACGAGAATAGTCATCAACAAAGATAACAAAATAATGAGATCCCCCTTCAGTAGGAGTGGGGGCAAGACCCCAAATATCAGAGTGAATCAAATCAAAAGGTGTAGTCGAAAAAGAGTCACTTATATTAAAAGATAAATGAGTCTGTTTGCTAAGTTGACAGGAAACACAATCAAAAGACTTAAAACCTATAGAACCTAGGTGACCTTGGGAGGCCAAAAGACGAACATGAGGTATAGAGGCATCACCTAGCCGAGAATGCCATAATTGGGAAGAGATGGCAGGAGTAACAATGGAGCGAGACAGATGGGATGGAAGATGCAAAGAACCAAGCTCGAACAGACATCCAATCATACGGCCTGTCCCAATGAGTTGACCCGTCTGTGAATCCTGCACATCAACCAGCATTAGAAAAGGTAAACTGAAGACCTAATTCACAAAGTTGACCAACTGAAAAGAGATTTACAAATAACTTGGGAACAAGATAGGTGTTGTTAACAAATAAGGTAGGGGAGGAAATAGACTCAATTTGACTACCAAATAAATGAGAACCATCAGCAGTATATATGATAGGATTGGATGACAGAGTAGATTTTTGTGAAAAAATGGTGGAATCAGAGGTCATGTGATTACAACATGCAGAATCAAAAAACCAAGGAGATGTACCTAAGGTGACAGACAAAGCACTAGAAGACTGGGATAAAACCTGATGAATTAATGCCTCAATGTCAGTAGCAGTAAGAGTAGTGGACACTAAAGAAGGCTCAACAACAGACTCAAGAGTAGAAGGAGCAGTTGGAGCCACGTTAGCAGCTTGCAACAAGGGGGCCCCAAACTGATTTTTGTTCTACAATTTTTGACATTCTGTAACAGAGTGACCTGGATGTTTGCAGTATTTACAGTATTTGCAGAAGACGGTCTTTAAGGACTGAGAAGGGAAACGGCCCAAGGTTGGAGAAGATCCAAAGGTAGTTTGAGGGATGCCAGCAACAATTGAATCTGGAGTTTGCATCTTCATGGTTGAATGATGATTTTCTTCGGAAATAAGTTCAGCAACTGCAGTCTTAAGAGTGGGAAGAGGTGTGCGATGCAAAAGAGAGGCCCGAGTAGATTCAAAATCCTCACGAAGTGCCATCATAAAATGTATAAACTTACGATGATCATGGTAGGTTGCAAACAATGCAATGTCATCAGAACATTTGAGGTGAGGATCTACGGCAGACGTTGTTCCAAAAGATTATCAACTTGAGAATAGAAATCAGCAATGGATTGACCTGATTCCTGACGCACCTGATAAAGCTTAGTCTTAAGCTAGAACTGCAACGAAGCATCATGAGTGTAGTTGTATGATTTAGCAAGAAAATCCCAAGTAGCTTGAGCATTACCAAGCTTGAGAAGTAGGCTATGGATGGATGGAATAGAAGTATTGATAAACCAAGACAATATTTTATAATGAATACTACGCCAATCTTCAAGCTGACATGCAAACTTATCAAGATTCTCACCATCTTGTTGCTTGGGGGCAAGAATATCACCAGAAACATAACGCCACAATTTTCGTCCTCTAAGAAATACTTCTATATTTTGAGCCCACATATTATAATTTGAGCCATCTAAAATGTTATCAATAGGATGAACAATGGTATCAAGGTTAGGAGAGGAGTAACACATACTGTTTTTTTTTTTTTTTTTTTGGTGGTCAATAGTCAACGAGTCAATAGGTGGACTTGGGTTGGACTTTTAACCAAATGGGCTGATTTATAGAAGAAAAAAAATGGGCTGGGAAGGCTTACTTGGATTGGGCTTGAAGTTGGTTGTAACAGGCTTGATATTTCTGCTCGAGATGTGTGGCGCGTAGGGGCATGTGCGAAAGCGTATCAGGAAAATCTTGACATAGAAACACCGATAAAATTCTCAAGATTCTGTTTATGATCAGATTTGATAAAAAAAAAGGGAGCAAAAATCGGATGTAAAACCACGAAAATCTCACTATCAGTGTAGGGAAAGCCAAGGTTGGTGTGGAAGGAAACATTAATGAAACGGCTTGCACGGACATGAAGATCAGAGTAATGGCTCTGATACCATGTTGAAATAAAGAGAGTTTTGAGGAATCATATGATTGTATATTTCTGTGTCTTATAACTATACAAAGGAATTCTCTATATATAGTGGAGAATGCCAAAGTTAATAAGGAAATACACTATATGGAAAGATTCTAACCTAGCATAATTATAGGAATAATCATATATTCTAGGAATATTATAAGATACTAATATATATACTAACAGTTGTCTATGTCATCAAGCTAGATTAGGACATTTAAAGTACTTCTATATATATACTATGGAACTCCTTTGTTGTAGTTTATGACCATAACATGCTCTCTTTATTGTTTTTTTCCTGTCTCTTCGTTGCATCGATGTGAAGCTAAATATGAAACCTCTTTTGAGAAACAATTATTTAAGGTAACAAGTGGTTTCTTCAGAGTTAAATATAATGTGATTTGGGACAATTTAAAGGTGCAAGTGTTATAAGTTAAGATCAAAAAGACAATATTTTATGGATAAATAACTTGGTATTAAGTGTTACAAATTTATGATGCAAAACCCTCAAAAAATATGTGAATGGAGGGCATGACTATAAGGGTCCTAAGACAATGAAATTTATTGTGGGGTAAGTTCTGAACCGTATGAAAGATGTTACGATCTAGGCACCCTCTTGAACTTGGTATCAAGTTTTACTAGTTTTTGATGCACAACCCACAAAAATTAAGATAATGGATGTTGTAACTACAACCTTTCCAAGGTAGCGATTCCTTGTCACAGGTAAGTTCCCACCTGCACAAAAGGCTTTACGATATAGTTAACCTCTCGGAAAGAGGCTCAGTGAGGTTGTCATGTCTATGAAGATAAGAACTACTTGGTCCTAGATAATATCTTGCTGATTAGCATATTTGATATATTCCTATAATTAACATCAGAAATGTTTATCTTGTCATTTTTTTTTTTTATTATTTTAGGGAAGAGAAATCGGAATTAATAAGAAAAACAAAAGAGATAATCCTTGTTTTCTGATGGCTCCTTCTTTAAAAGTTCTGATCCCTTAAACTCGAATTTGGAATCTAGATTGGACCATCATTTTACCTCGTCATGGCAAGTGAGAAAGAAATTTATCTAGTATTAGAACTCGAGAAGAACAACAAAACCCTGGTGCCCTACGGAAACGGAAACTGATCCTCATAGAGAATCAAAGTTATTACAAGGGATACAAAACTGTTTTAATATAATGGAGTCTATCAAAATTTTGTTGATCAAATTCAAACTCCAAAAACCTTGAGTTGCTTTTATAGATAGTGTTTTGGGCTTGAGTTGAAGATGCAAATGGTGATATATGGTATTAGCCTTGTGATCTTGAATAATAGAAAGTTCAGTTGGATTGGAGAAATAGATGTATTTGATTAATTGATCCAACATGTCTCGGAGTTTAAGAGCTCAACCGTTGTTGACACGGCCAAGCTCATTTTAGCTCTTAAAAGATTCACAAATGAATTTGGCATTGATATAATTTCAGATGATTATTTTGTAGTGTTTCATGATTCAAGTTAGCTTTTCTTCAACCCTGATCTTGGAATTGAGCTGCAGTTATGTAACGCCCACATGGAGGTACGTAATTTAATTTATGCTCTTATACCTTTAGTTGATTTTTGCTAAGGTTATTTTAAGGAAAATGTGAAGAAAATGCCTTAAAATTGCATTAAGGGTAAAATGATCTTTTCACTCAAAATTAGTTGAAATTGTGAGGAATGAAAAAAGATAGAATTTCATGGAGAATGCAATAAAAATGAGGGCATTATGGTAATTGACTAAGGGACATAGATGGAATTTTAAAGAAAGTGCAAGGGCAAAAGGGAAACTAATATATAATTTTATGTTATATCAAGAATTGAAGAGTGAAACCCTAGCCACTCTTCAACCCATTTCACGCCACCTTCTCCTCCAAATCCTCTCAATTTCTTCACTTCTTTTTCAAAAGAAATTTATAGATCTTGGGTATTTTTGAGTGGATTTTTAATCTCAACCATCTATAGGTAAGATCCTTGCACTAACAAGTGATTTTTTATTTTTAAAGTGTTGAATTTTGATGGTTTGTGCTCATAGGATTTGAGAGGTAGAGAGTTTAATCAAAGAAGATTCTTAAAGGGTTGAATTTGCTCATATCAAAGGTAAGTAAATCCTACCCTAAGTATGATTTAAGTTATGTTGTGTAGAGAATTTTCTTTATGTATATATATGTGTTATACGTACAATTGTTGATGGATTTGGTGTTGAATAATGATTAGAACCTATCCATGAGAAGTTGTGTTGGTGGATTGATACTTGATGAATGTTTGGATGAAATTTGGAAGAATTGAAGTGAAAATTTTGAAGTGTGTATTTTTGGCAGATTTGGTGTTAATTATGGAGGATTTTATTCCAAATTTTTGGTGCCTAAAAGAAGACAGAAGTGTAGCCAAATTAGTGTTGATTTGTGCACATGAATTGTTCGATGAAATGTCAAAGAGAAGTGCATGTATGAGTATGATTATGTGTTACTTTGGGATGAGTTTGT
This sequence comes from Pistacia integerrima, assembly GCA_026225825.1. NCBI lineage: Eukaryota > Viridiplantae > Streptophyta > Magnoliopsida > Sapindales > Anacardiaceae > Pistacia > Pistacia integerrima. Next base: position 25,672,966 of record CM047747.1, read on the forward strand.
AGATGGTACAGAATGACATGTTTGCATTCCATAATGCATAATTGCATTTAAACATGTGAAATTAGAAGGAATTATAAGCATGAAACCATCTACATGCATACATATTCATAAGAGCATGAAAAAGTACTAAAATATGTTAAAGAGAAAATAGAAAGAAATGAGAATATTAAAGATATTCAAATCTGAATTTTTCGTTAAAGAAGTGTAAAAAGATAAAAAGAAGAGAAGGTTATTGCGATGGGGAGCCCGTGAGTGACATAGCCCCACAAGCATGTCGCCTTGGTGAGCGGCCTCAAAATTCAGAAAGAATAATTGTACAGTCCGTTAGAAGTGTGTGTGGATGAGGACTTACCCAGAATTAGAGAATTCACTCACACGGTCAAGGCTCCAAATCCATGCCTCAACCGAGTCCGATCGGCAAGAAAAGAATAGAAAAGAAAGAATAGAAAGAAAGAATAGAAAGAAAGAAAGAAAGGAATAAAGAAAAAGAAAAAGCAAACAAAATAAGAAAAATAGAAAAGAAAATGCATAATTTATGCATTTGTGCATTTGCATCATGTATATGCATAATACAATGCTCATTATTATAAGTAGTGAAAAATTAGAAAATTGAGAGAAAAACAGAGAGCAAAACCGAGAAAGAATGAGAAAGAATAGAGAAAGAACAGAGAAAAAATAAAGAATAATCGGGAAATGAGATGTAAGGAAAGAAAATTCAGAACTTACGCAACGGAGAGAGAAGGGTAGCATAGCAGGTTTACTTACTGAACAATTAGTGCTCAGTTCATTGTTTTCAATGTTTTTGCAGGTAATAGGTGAGTTGCAGTTGCCCGAAACGTCACGCAGTAGAAGGGTTGGGCTACACTGTCAAGTTGTTCTTTTGAGTATATTTTGTAAATATTTGTATATAAAGAAAAATTAAATATGAGCCATACTTTATTACTCATTTATATGTGTATTTTCTTATATATATTTTTAATGAGTTTTACTGATTATAGAAAGAAAGTATTACAAGTTAGCAGATCTTTGATTTCCATCTCAATGGAAATTATTCTATTTGTCTGTTTGTCTGTATGCTGAAGATTGAATCAGTATTTTTATTTTTATTTTTTATTCATTTTTAAATAGTTTAGTTATTTAGGTATGGTGTTATTTATGTGCTGAAATTTGTGGGCGATTAATGCATGTGTGACTATGTTCAGTTTGCGATTAAGTGGTTTTAGATTTTAAGCTCTATTTGGTAGGGCTTATTTAAGTAGAGTTTATTGAAATAGAGCTTATGAGAATATAGTTTTTATGAAAATATTGTTACTTGTTTTGTTAGGAAAATGTCGATGAGCTTTTTAGTAATTATTTATCAAAAATGGTTTTAATATACAAGAATATATCAAGTTAAATTCATAAAATAGAATAGATATATTTTTTAAGTTTCAACACTTTAAATAAACTCAAAAAGATCTTACGAGAGCTCAAAATTTCAACCTTCCATAAACCGCAAAATAGTTTATTTAAAATTTATAAGCATTTTTCAATTACAAACGAACAGTCTAAGAAAATTTCAAAAGTGTTTATAGCTTAAAATAATCTTTTTTCATCTAATAAACAATCACAACCAAACATGCTCTTACTCTCAATCATGGAAACAAGCACATTAAAGCAGTGTTAGGATCATTCTCAATATTTGAAATAATTCATTAAGTTTCTTTTACATACCTTTTTTATGATAAAAAAGTAATAAACTTTAGTAAGTTTCATACTATTTAATAAGATTAACGATTTAAATTGCTTTAATCACATTGTAACGCCCACATCGCGGTACGTAGCTTTACGTATTCCCTAATACCCTTAGTTGAATTTTGTTAAAGGTATCTTGAACAAGTGTGAAGAAAATGCCTTAAAATTTCATTAGGGATAAAATGGTCTTTTCACTCATAATTAGTTGAAAAAGTGGGGAGTAAAAAGAGATAAAATTTCATGGAGAAGTTAATAAAAAAGAGGGCATTATTGTAATTGACTAAGGGACATAGATGGAATTTTATAGAAAGTGCAAGGGCAAAATGGGAAAGTAGAAGTAATAAATGTGATATTTTGAGTTCATTCTTGAAAACTCTATCATTCTCTACTCCCTCACACGCCAATTTCATCTCCAAATTCTCTCATTTTCTTCATCAAATTTCCAAGGCAATTTAGAGGATTTTTGGTTGGATTTTGGTAGATATTCAATCCTAACCACCCAAAGGTAAGAGTTCTTATAATATCATGTGAGATTAATTTTTAAAGTGTTGAATTCTTATAGTTGTATGCTTAGGGTTTAAGAAGAAGAGGAGATCTACCCAAAGAGAGAGTTTCTAGTGTGGAACTACCCAAGATCAAAGTAAGTAAATCCAACCCTAAGTTTGATTTGAGTAAGTTTGTAGAGATTTGTACATGTATGTATGTGCTTATGTTTTTGAGAAGTTTTGATTGATCCTTGATGATAATTAAAATTCAGCCATGAGAATGTAGACTTTGCCTATGTGGTGATTGATGGAAGTTTGGTGGAATTTAGAAAGAGTTTGAGTAGACTTTATGGAGTGTAGTTTCTTGGCCAGGTTTAGTGCTGATTTAATGAAGTTTTGCTCCAAATATTGGTGGCTTGAGAAAGAAGTAGAAGTGAAGCCAAATAGAGTTTGAGTATGCATGCGATTTGTTTGATGAAAATCCTAAGAGAAAACATGTTACCATGGTTGCCCTGTCACAGCCGTGATCTTCTGAGTGATTTTTGGGCATCTTACCGATTGAACTGGTTGAGACCTAAACATAAAAGTTGTAGCCCTGTCTCTAAGCTTTAAACCAAGACCAAGATTGTAGCAATCCGATGTGTATAACTAGAGATAGGCCTTCTTGAATATGACCTGTGCAGAATGACTATCTCAAAATATTTTTTAGTCTAATAATCTATGATTGATTTCAGGTATGGGAATGTTGTTGGTAAAAAATACTAGTTCTCTAATGATATTTTTATATGCCATAATGCATTCTCACGTTCTCACATTTGTATTTAGAAAGAATAGCAAAGAATGAGCATAGTTCCATGCCATACACATGGATGAGAATAGTAAAGAATAAAGAAAAAGAAAGAAAATAATTAATTGTAAAAAGATACGAGAAGAGAAGGTTGTTGCGATGGGGAACTCATGAGTGATAGAGAAGAATAGTCCCACATACATGCCGCCTTCAGTGAGCGGCCTCAGATTCAGAAATAAGTGTACAATTCGTTAGAAGTGTATGTGGATGAGAACTGTACCAACAGAATTTACCTACATGCACGTCGTCTTTAGTGAGCGGTCTCAGAATCAGAAAGAAGAGTTGTACAGTCCGATAGAAGTACATGTAGATGAGGACTACACCCACTCACATGGCCAGGGTTCTGAATCCATGCCTCAATCGAGTCTGACCAGCATAGAAAGAAAGAAAAGAAAGAAATAATAGAAAGAAAGAAAGAATAGAAAGAACAGAATAGAACACAGAAAGAAAGAAAGAATAGAACACAGAAAGAAAGAACAGAACAGAAAAAAGAAAGAATAGAGCATAGAAAGAAAGAACATAATAGAAAGAAAGAAGAGAAACAGAAAACAAAAAAGAAATTGCATTCTTTATGCATTTATGCACATGCATCATGGCATTCATATTATTCAGAATTAGTTTCTCCAATTGTGCTTACATGTTAGTAAGTGAGAAACAAGAATAGAGAAAAAACAAAGAGAAAGAACAGAAAAATAATAGAGAAAGAACAGAGAGAAAGAATAGAAAAGAACAGAGAAGAATAGAGAAGTGTGATGTAAGGAAAGAATTCAGAATATGAGCAATGGAGATAGAAGGGTAGCATAGCGGGTTTACTTATTGAGCAATTAGTGCTTACCCCGTTGTTTTCAATGTTTTTGCAGGTAGTAGATGAGATGCGGTCACTTGGAATGTCAAGATACGGAAGGGTCGGGCAACACTATCGAGCTTCTTGAGAAATTTATTTACACTATGTATAGTTTTGTATATATAAAAAAAAAATTGGGCTCATTATTTTATACTCATCTATATATATATTTTTGTAATATATATATTTAGTGAGTTTTACTATTTATTTTACGAGTATACTAGCTAGAGAGAGAGTCATTACACACACACACACACACATATATCTATATATATATATATATATGAATTTTCTTTTACATGATAAAAAGTAATAAACTAATGTTATCTTAAATCTTTAAGCTTTAAAAATTTACAGCTACACACAACAAATGGATTCAGAAAACGAAAAATTAAAATAATAGAAGAGATACAGAAACAATTTAAATTATTAATCTAGATCTATAGAAGTGTTGGGAACCATCTCTCTAATCCATTAAATGTAGGCTATATTACTCAAAGCCAAATATATTACGAAATTAATTTGTTTATTAAATAATTTTATGTCCAATAAACATACAAATATCAACAGAAATTCATCTGCCTTATAAATATTGTTATTTGGCTCTCTCATTTGTTATTTTGGAGTATATAAATGAGTTGATAAGTGTTTGTAGATAGCTTTACGATCATGAATCTGTGAGTATACGTTTAATGGGTTTAAGAGTAGTTTACATATTTTTTTTTTTATTATTATAAAATTGTAAATAAAAGGATTTTAATTTGGGACTTCAGCTTTATGCATATGATGACCAAGTTGAAGCCTTTTCTTCAAACATTTTTGAACTTTGTGAGAGCAAATCAAAGACATAACTGCTTGATTAACCACTGATGGGTAGACTTAACCGCTTAAAAAACTTTGATTTCATATTACTTTAATAGCCGAAGCAACAGAAAAAGGGAGCTTCCCTATTAATGCCTCTTCAGAACTTTTAGAATTTGTTAACAACAATTTTTAAATAACGTAATTTATATCCCAATATTGAACAATCCTCGCAATTTTGTTCATGGTCTAATGAATTCATATTTGAATGAGTCATCCCTAATTGTAGCTACACTTTTCAAATAAGATCATTTTATTGTGTAATATCTTGATTGTTTGACTACCTCTGTATATCGGTAAGAAAATAATCAAATATGATTCATTCTTAGATGACAAATAACAACCAAAGGGTTAATTTCATCTATCCGAGAGATTGTCAAGTTTAAGTATTAAGCACCCAATAAGTTTAAAAAACTATTAAATATCCCTCTAAAATTAACATAGATCCCCTCTGAAAATATTAAATAAAATAAATAATGTTGGGTAGAGAGTTGGAGATTTAACTCACGTTAGAGAGTGTTGTTACTCATTTTAAGTGCAGCGGAATATTTACCAAGTAGATTAAACATTTCCAATTTGAACACATCAAATACAAGTGCAGAAAGTAAAGAACACAGTCATATACGTGGTTTGGCTAAATCCACCTTTTGCTTACATCCATGGGACCTTGTCCAAATCAAAGCAATCCACTAAGTTAAAAATACATTACAAGATATAGTTCAAAACTGATCTAAGTTACAGTAAAAAGAATTCCCTATTCAACTTTACACTTACCACCACACTCTGAATCATTAACATGTAGCAACTCCTTGGACCTTCTTCACGCCAAGAAAACACCTGTGAACAGCTTGTGAACCACCAAGCTTCAAGCACCGATGCCACGCACCAACATCAGCAAAGGAACCACATTCCAAGAGTCATCAATAATGTGTTTGATATGGTGAGGTTTTAGCACAAATATGGAAATGAACCTTGAACCTTAAGAAAGAAAAAATACTCTAAGAAAATCAGAGTACAATGAAACAAAATGTCAAAAAGGTTCTAATTCATGCACGCAAGAAAGAGGTGTTATATAATGAAAGATTTCTTGCTCAGCAATATAGTGTCAAGTCAGCAAACAAGGGACTGACGCATGTTTGTTCAACTAAGAAAAGTTTTCCTTCTTTTGGTTTGGACCACAAAGCAAATCAAGAAAAGTACTTTATTCTCTAGGATCACTTAAGGATGTTATGACACATGTAAAAAGGTCATAAAAAGTGAGAGATAAAGATAAACAATATCTTTTTCACTTATCATACATGCAACTCATGCCGGGTTGCAAATATTTGAATCGAGAGTGAAAGCACAAACTGTTGTACACACACACTCTAAATGAAACAAGCCAAGACTCAAGTCTAGCAATTAATGCACACGCATAACATATGTGCACACATACAATTCATAAGTTTGACAAATATGAGTTTTGCAACCCCCTTTGTCAAACTTATGAACAAAGAACACAAAAGGATTAAGTGCAAACTTGATTTAATCAACCAATTAAACCTGTAGATTTGCAAAAATAACTTACAAACAAAAATAACCAACAAAACAACACAAATGTTAACTCAAGGTTGGCACATAAAACAAATAGAACATCAAAGTAAGATAACTAAAAGGTTTTGTAGAAAAAAAAAAAAACAAAAACAGCAGCAAGGAAAATAACAAACTCACCCATGGAGAGATAACAGTTCAAAGTTTAGCAAAAAATTAAAATTATTAAAATCACTCCCCCATGCTTCTTACTCCCCCTATTTGTTCATAAGTTTTGAGGAATTTTGAGAGGGTAGGGAAGAGCGACCAGCTTTCCTCTTGGTTCTGCGCTTTGGAGGGGCAATGATGGTGACATGAGAGTCCTCCACTTAAACTTCTGGAACAATAGCAAAGGAGGTGTCAGGAACTTCATCTTAGACTGGAGGAGCATCGTGAGTGCGCACATGGGTATCATCTTGAGTAGTTGCAGTCTGTTCTTCATCTTGAATCACAGCTGCATCAACTTCAGTAGGCATGGCAAGAGTAGAAGGGGAGCAATTAGAGTAGCAGAAGGCACCTCATTCTGACCAACAAGTTCTGTCAAAATAGGGGAAACAAGTTTCTTCTTCTTCTTTTGCTTTTTCTTCAAATCAGCCTCCAATTTGTCCATTCGAGAACTGAGGAAAATGTGAATTTCCTTCACATACTGGAGAACAGTCTCCATTGAAGTTTCCAAATCTTGCATTGCAACAAAAAGCTTCGACTGCCAAGTGTTAGTTCTTGTTGGATCAGTTGAGGAAGTTGAGGGCAAGTTCCCCATAGTTCGTCTAAAAGACTTCTTGGTGACAGTCTTTATCTTCAAAACAGGTTCCACTTCATAGAACTTAGGCTTGTAAGTGGAAATGATCTTGTAAATGAATGAAGGAAAACACATAATCTGCAAAGAATGAATGGATTGCGCTGCCACCATAACATTAGTAAAAATCAACTCAGCCAAATCAATCTTTTTCCCTAGAGCAATTCCATAAAGAAGTTGTGCTTGTTCTGGTTGAACAATTGAATTGTGCATGGAAGGTGACCAGTTGGTCAAAGACATCTTAAACAACAATTTGTAAAGTTGTGTGAGCACACCGGGTTGCAGACCAGTTCTAAGTCATATTGTATCAGAGCCACTAGTGATAACCTTTATAATTTTGTCTAAGTCTAAACTCTTCAAGTCAAAGTTCTTTTTGCTCTTCTTCAGACCAAGAGCATCCCTAACAACATTCTCCGTAAACATGACCCAATGTTCTCTAACATAGACTCTATCATTGTGCTCATTTGAATTCAGTTCAGCATTGTCCAAGCCAAAATTGGCGTAAAACTCTTGAACAAGAGTTTAGACAGGGACAGTCAAGCCTGTAATGGTTCTTAGCCATTTTCTTTTCTTCATCATGGCATGGAATTTATTAAAATCTTCTAACCTAACATTGGCTTCACTCATAATTGTCTTCTTGACAATGTGGATGTGGCTCTTAAATCTAGTTTTAGCAGCATGCAGAACAAATGTAGAGATGTTACCAGATGAGGATTTCTCCATAACATCCTTTTCGTTCTTCTTAGCCAACTCTGTTGGAGTCAGAGGTTTTGAAGGCACGACTTTTCCAGAAGCTTCCTTGTACTATCTGAGAGTGGCTATCGAGGTGTTGTCAGAAGTGCTGTCAGATGTTGAAGGAGATTTTTTCGGCGACTTCTCTAGTGAAGCAGGGGTTGACTCTTCTTGTGGGGGCTCCGAGTTTTGGTGATCACTGGAAATAAGGGATGAACTAGGGGTGGTTAAGTGGTTTAATTCATTATCTTGACTTCCCTCTTTAGAATCTGAATCACTTGCTAGAGGAGCAGGGTTTTTCGACGACATTTGACTACGCAATCTAGCCTTCTTCATTAGGAAGAATCCTTTTCCCAGAGATCCTTCTTTTCTTTTTGGGGTCCTCCATTGCTTTCTTTCTTGAATCCATGAGAAAAAAAAAATTCAATGAGAAAATTTGAGAGAAAAAATCGTGAAGGCTGAAAAAAACTCAGGCGGCGCAAAATAGTTATGGAATGTGATGATTGACATGCAAATGAATTAGGGCTAACATTTATGGTATCTGTTGATTCTGAAGCCCTAAAAAGAGTTATGCCAAAATTAGAACTCTATCCTAAGTGAGTGTACATATGCAATCGTGTGAGTGCACAGCATCCCAAAAGAACATCATAAATTTTCAAAAGACTGGACTTTATTGAAACAGTTTTTAACAACATAAAATTAAAATGATGAAATGCTTCACATGAATTTTTGAAGGTCAAGACAGTCAATATGTGCAAATCATCCTAATAAATCAAATTTTCAATCTTAAAAGGCACAAAAACTCATACGGAAGTTGTCAACATAGTGCAATCAAAACAACACTTCCTCAATCACACACTGGTGAGATAAATTTCCAAGAGCTTGTCTTAGTGTGTGATAGTGTCCTTAAGGGGGTAAAATGACACATTGGTCAATTTTAAATTTTACAAGAAAATCTATCCCTTCCCTCATGCCCTACTATATTTTGTATTTTTCTTTTTCAACATAGAGAATAAAGATTTTTCTTTTCATTTTGAGCAAAGGCCAAATAACTCTCATAAATGTAACAAAGATGTAGCTTTCACACTTGCAGGAAGGTAGTCCTCTTAATGGTAGATTTTCCAAAATATTGGGGTCTCTACAAATCAAAAAATTGCTCAAAATAACTTTCACACTTTAGGCAAGGTAGCTCTTTCATAATGGTGACAAGAGTGGACTATCAACTCATGATGAGATAAGGTCATGTTAATGAGAGAGTTTCAGTGGACACAACATACTAGAGTTAGCACACAAATAAGAGAAAATAAATAGAGATGACAATGGGCCTGACATTTTTGGGTACCCAGCCTAGCCCGGCCCAAAAAGGTCAAGCTTTACCCAGTGTTCGCAGGCTTGGGTTTGGGCCTCGGCATGATTTTAAGGCCTAACCTCGAGTACGGGCCGGGCCTGGGTATGCCTTCAGGCTCGGCCCGGCCCGACAATTTTAGTATTAATTTTCCTAAATTATCTTTATACTATATATTTAATTACAAGATTATCCTACATATATATACCCATTTTTCCCAAACCCTAATCTCATCTTATTTAATGAGTATTAAAAAATAAATTAATATTTAAAAACTATTTTTAGAATTAAAAATATAAAAAAAAAATTTGAAATTTATTAATATTTAAAAATTCAAATTATAAAAATGGGCGGGCTTGGGCCGGGCCTGAGGTTACAGAAAGCCCGGAGGCCAAGGGGTACCCGATCCCGGCCCGGCCTATTGCCATCACTAAAAATAAATGACAATTAGAGGGCTAGCACATATCAAAGAATCTTGACAAACAAAGATAAAAGGAGCATGTTCATGCTTTATTCATTAACAGAAATGAAAAACTATTCAAGTTAAAGTAGTCCAATGAACTTCCTCAAGAAAACAAAAGTGTCACAGTCATGTTCTTTTGTAAATAAATCAGCCAATTGGGATTTTGTGTTCATGTGAGCAAGTGTGATTATGTTCTCCTCAACTAACTCTCTAAAGAAATGATGTCTTATGTCAATGTGCTTAGGCCTAGAATGCTGGACTGGATTCTTAGAGATGTTAATGGCACTCGTGTTATCACCAAAATTTTTTCACATAATCTTGACCAACACCATAATCATTCAACATTTGCTTTAACCATAAAATTTGAGTGCAACAACTTCATGCAGCCATGTACTCAACCTTAGCAGTGGATAAGGGAATTGCCTTTTGCTTCTTGCTGTATGATGTGACAAGATTGTTTCTAAGATAGAAACATCCACCTGAAGTGTTCTCTCCATCATCCAAACTTCCTGCCCAATCCGCATCACTATATCCAACCAAACACCTGTTAGAATCAAATGAGTACCAAAGGACAAAATCACATATACCTGAAACATATTTCATGATTCTTTTCACTACATTCAAGTGCAACTTAGATGGATTAGTTTAAAACCTAGCACAAACACCAACACTAAAGCAAATATCAGGTCAGCTTGTAGTTAAGTAAAGAAGACTTCTTATCATGCTTTGGTACATCTTATTGTCTACCTTTTTACCATGTTCGTCTTTGCACAGCTTAAGGGTAGCACTCATAGGGTTTTGCATTCTGAATACAAAATCTTTTTAACATCTTTCTAGCATACCTTGATTGAGGAAAAACATGCTATTATTCATTTGTTTAATTTGAAGGCCAAGAAACATATTCAATTCCCCTACCATACTCATCTCAAACACATTTTTCATCAAGCTAATGAATTCAAGTGCATGTGAATGAGATGTAGAACTAAACACAATATCATCAACGTAACTCTGTACGCACATGATCTCATTGTTAGCATGCTTGATAAAAAAAGTTTTGTTGGCATTACCTTGTCCATAGTTATGCTCAAGAAGGAATTGCCAACCTTTCATACTAGGCCCATGGGGCTTGTTTTAAACCATAAAGTGCTTTCTTCAATTTGAAAACATGATTAGGTTTGTGGGGGTCTTGAAAGCTAATCGGTTGTTCAACATACACTTCTTCGGTGAGCATTCCATTCAATAAGGCACTTTTGACATCCATTTGGAACAATTTGATCTTGAGGCAGTAGGGAACAGAAAGCAACAAGCGGATTGATTCAAGTTGAGCAACAAGGGCGAAGGTTTCATCAAAGTCGATTCCTTCAACTTGAGTATATCCTTGAGTTACAAGCCTAGCTTTGTTCCTAACAACATTACCAAACTCATCAGTTTTATTTTTGAAAACCCATTTGGTACCTATTATGTTGATTTCCTATGGTCTTGGTACAAGTGTCCATACATCATTCCTTTTGAATTTTTCTAGTTCTTATTGCATGGCCTCAATCCAGTTTTCATCTTCCAAAGCTTGCTTGGCATTCTTTAGTTCTGCAAGAGATACATAACAAAGATGGTTAATTTCATTTTGTCCTCTCCTTCTAGTACCCATTACCTCATTTGGATCTCCAATCACGGTTGAAGGTAGATGAGCTTTTTGAACCCATGTTGGTGGATCTTTTCTTTTTTTATTTCTCCTTTGAATGCTTTCATCAAAAAGATTAACAATCAACTCTATCCCTTCATTTTGCAATGCTGAATCAGTAGATGATTCTTTGCATGGAGCAGATCCTATTCTGTAGCACCGGAAGTAGGTGACAGCATATTTGTCGAAGGTTTAGGTTTAGGAGATCTTCAGAAGTGTTCATATAATCTTGTGTGGGCACACGAGGAGCATATATGTCTTGAATTTCACATTCTTGAGAATATTCTAAAAATCTTATGCATCCCTAAACACAACATTAATGGATTCTAAGACTTATTCAGCACGCATGTTATATATAGATCCCAAATGCATAGCTATTAGATGAATAACCAATGAAAACTCCTTAATCACTCCTAGAATCAAACTTACCTAAATTCTCTCTATCATTCAAAATGTAGCATTTGCATCCAAACACAAGAAAGTAAGAGAGATCAGGTTTCTTACCTTTCCACAGGTCATAGGGAATTTGAACAGTACCTTTTCTAAGGTAAACTCAGTTGGAAATATGACATGTCATGTTGGTAGCTTCTGCTAAAATTCTTGTAGGAAGCTTTTTGGTATTAAGCATCACCCTAGCCATCTATTGAAGCATTTTGCTTTTTCTTTCCATAACACCATTTTGTTAAGATGTTTTTGGTGTTGAAAATTCATGGAATATGCCTTACACATCACAAAAATTTGTAAAACCTGCATTCTCAAATTCCTTTCCATGGCTATTCCTAATTCTCACAATTTTTGTAGTCTTTGAACTCTTCTCAACAAGCAACCTTTTAGCCAATTTCTGAAATGCATTGAAAGAATTAGATTTCTTACGCAAAAAATCAATCCAAGCATACCTTGAAAAATCATCAACACAAATAAACACATACCTCTTAACTCCCAAACTCTCTGTTTGCATAGGACCCCTTAGATCCATATGGAGCAATTCTAAAACACATGAGGTATTGAGATTTGATAAAGCTTTATGAGATATTTTGGTTTGCTTACCTTGCTAATATGGACCACACATATTACCGTTGGAAGTTCAAGTTTTGGTAGTCCTTTAACCACTTCCTTTTTTGAAAGTCTTACCAAGTCTTTGAAGTTCATGTGACCAAGTTTCTCATGCCACAAGTTTGTGGAATCTATTTTTGAGTTAAAACATGACACACGGTTAGAAAGCAAGTAACAACTAGCTCCCTCAAGTAGAGAGACACCTTTACCATTCAAGATTTGACACTTGTCCTTTGTGTATTGAACCAAAAAATCTTTGTTACAAATTTAACTAATACTAATCAAATTAGCTTTCAAACCATCAACAAGTAAGACATCTTTCAAAATAGGAAAATCAGGTAGCACAATTGACCATTTGCAAGAATTTTACCTTTCTTTCCATCTCTATAAGCGACATGTCTACTTTCAACGGATTCAAGTTCACTCAAGAGAGATTTATTACCTGTCATATACCTTGAACAACCACTGTTTGGATACAAAGTATCATTTTGACATGCAAGCAAAGAAGTATGTGACTTAAAACAGTTCAAATCAGCCTTAGGTTTCCATACTCTTTTGGAAGAAAAACCATTGTTAGCATTATAATTCACATCAGCAACAAAACTATGGTTTTTTAAAACTTTCTTCAAATAAGCAATGAACCTGAAGCATTTGGGTCTGATCTGACCTTTCTTGTTACAAAAATGACAAATAGGAACGAATTTTGATACCTTCGTAACCTGTCTCACAACAGTTCCTTCAGCAGCAGTTTCAACGGCCTTCACAAACGTGATTGCACCAGCTTTTGATGTGCTAGCACCAAGACTGAAGCCTAAACCATATCGATCTCCAAAGAATTTTCCTTGACCAAGCACTTCATCAAGTTTAAGAGAACCTGTATTCAACTTATCAATGAGGGCATTAGCCTCAATTAGTTTAGGAGTAAGAACAGCAATCCTTTTGGACAAGGCTTTCTTTTACTTCGATAAAGTAGCATTCTCAATACTAAGAGATTGCAACTTTTTCACAACCTTTAGCCATTGGTCATACATTTTATCATACGCCTCATGTTGCTCAGCATAGATATCAATAATGTCATTCGAAACTTCACTCTTACCATCTTCTTAGTTCATAGTGAAGGCTAAAACATTCTCATCATCACCTGAATCATCATCATCACTCTCATCATGCTCACTTTCACTCAAAGTGGCAGCCATAACTTTACCTTTCTTCTTTTTCAGTGTGTTAGCACACTCACATTGTATGTGCCTGAAGCCCTCACATTCAAAACACTTGATACCTTTATTTTTCTTTTCTGTTTCTTTTGAAAATTTCTTTGTAAAGGTACCAAGGGTTTGATAGGTATAAGACTTGTCCACAAAAGGTTTTCGGCCATAACCACTATTATGAGGGTTTTTCATGTTTTTCTTTAAAAACTTTGCAAAATTCTTTGTAAGTAAAGCACAATTTCCATCATCCAATTAACTTAAATCACAATCATGAAAAGGATCATAATCAACCTCATGTTTGAGAGCCAAACCTTTGCTCAGTTTCTGTTTTTCCCAGCATTACAAATTCAACTCATAGTTTGGAGAGAGCTAATGAGTTCATCAATGTCTATAGCATCCATCTTGGCATTCTTCAATGGTGGTGACCTTTGACATAAACCTCTGGGGCACAGAACAAAACACTTTCCTAACAAGTTCAACATTAGAATACGTTCTTCCCAAAGTAAAACACTTATTAAAAATATCACAAACTTTACCATAAAAATCAGCTATACCCTCTTCCATGTTCAAATTTTCAAAATCACTGACAAGTCTTCTAAGCCTATTTCTTTTAACAGTACTAGTTCCCTCATTCTTGACTTAAAGCCTATCCCAAGCATCTTTAGCAAGCACACAATTAGCTATGATTTTCATTTGGTTCACATTAACAGCATTAAAAAGAGCATGAAGGGCTTTAAAGTTATGATTTGCCAAAGTTATCTCATCAGTAGTCCAACTAGCAATAGGTTTTGGTCTAGACAATTCATTTTCAAAAATAACTGGAGCTGTCCAACCATTCACAACCATAGACCAGACTCTTTCATCTATAGACTTAAGAAAAGTACGCATCCTAGGTCTCTATGTGTAAGAATTAGGTCCTTCTAATAGAGGTGGTCCATGAGTAGATCTTCCTTTAGTAAAGAAATTCATAATGAAAAAACAATCAAATAGATGCTAACACAACAAACGGAAGTGCACACACAGACACACAACAGATCTAAAATGAAAATGCGACACAAACCTGGTTTCCTCCAACAGTCAAACATTCAGATGCACACGAAAATAATCAAAATAGGTAAGGATCAACTAAAGCAACTTATCAGAACACGCTCTAATACCACTTGTTGGGAAGAAAGTTGGAGATTTAACTCACGTTAGAGAGTGTGGTTCCCCATTATAAGTGCAGTGGAATATTTACCAAGTAGATTAAACATTTCCTATTTGAACACATCAAACACAAGTGCGAAAAATAAAGAACACAGCCATATACATGGTTCGGCTAAATCCACTTTTGGCTACATCCATGGGACCTTGTTCAGATCGAAGCAATCCACTAAGTTAAAAACACATTATAATACATAGTTCAAAGCTGATCTAAGGTACAGTAAAAAAAACTCTCTATTCAACTTTACACTTAGCACTACACTCTAAATCCTTAAAATGTAGCAACTCCTTGGACTTTCTTCACGTCTGGAACACACCCGTGAACAGCTTGTGAACCACCTAGCTTCAAGCATCGACCCCACACACTAGTATCAGCAAAGGAACCATGTTCCAAAAGTCATCAATAACGTGTTTGATATGGTGAGGTTTTGGCACAAATATGGAAATGAACCTTAAGAAAGAAAAAATACTCTAAGAAAATCATAGTACAATAAAAAAAAATGTCAAAAAGGTTCTAATTCTTACATGCAAGAAAGAGGTGTTATATAATGAGGGATTTCTTTCTCAACAATATAGCATCATGTCAACCAACAAGGGACTGGGGCATGTTTGTCCAAATAAGGAAAGCTTTCCTTCTTTTGGTTTGGACCACAAAGCAAATCACGAAAAGTACTTTATTCCCTAGGATCACTTAAGGATGTTATGACACATGTAAAAAGGTCCTAAAAAGTGAGAGACAAAGATAAACAATATCTTTTTCACTTTACGAGACATGCAACTCATGCTGAGTTGCAAATATCTGAATCGAGAGTGGAAACACAAACTGTTGTGTGCACACACTCTAAACGAAACAAGCCAAGACTCACATGTGGAAATTAGTGTACATGCAAAACATATGCGCATACATATAATTCATAAGTTTGACAAATATGAATTTTCCACAAATAAATTAAAAAAAAAAACTCCTAATATTTCAGGGCACTTGATAATTAAAAAAAAAAAAAAAATTGTATACCCACTAGATACTTAAACGATCTCTTAGAGAGCAAATGAAACTAACCCATTGAAAATAATCATACCTTAAAATTCCATATTTTGCTTATTTAACTATCCTTTCAAGGACAATTGCTACATGCCATATGCAATCTAACATCAGTTACATTGACTTATTCATTATGAACTTTCCACCCTACACGCCACCACTAATTTACATTAACAATTAAAAAAAAAAAAAAACCATATTTCTTCAATAATAAAAAAAATTTGAAAACTATATTTCTTCTATAATGCGACCAATAACAAACAAAATTGTAACTGCCACTAGCATTCTGTAATTTAACCTCCACTATTTTATTGTATATTCAACTATACAACTGAAAATAAGTATAACAAAGAGATCAGCCGACATGGACACTTGAGCAAGTAAAGTTTAATGTTTTTGATGCCATGAAACGCTCATCCAAACTAGGTACATGTCTTGAGATTGGTGTCCTTGATGACATAGTGACTATGTTAGTAAATAGGCTGCTTATGGCCGTTTGCCTACTGTTATAATCACTGTTATCTTAATAGTTAGTTAGCCATTTCAGTTAGCAGTCTGTTTCTGAAAACTCTATAAAATAGCTCATCATTGTACACTTACTCAACTTTAATCAAATACAAGCATTTTCCAGAATTTTCTTTCTGTTTTTCCTCTATATTTACTCAAACATCACATGGTATCAGAGCCATTGACCAACATACAATGGCTAATCTTCACTTATTTTCTTCCTTGTCCAATAATTCTGAAACAAATACAAACTACAGAGTTAGTTCTAACTCACTCAATTTCGTGAATTCTCACTCAATGCCATCGTTGGTGCTTCCAATCATTTCTCCTAAACTGAAAAGAGACAATCATCATTTTTGGAATTCACAAGTTATGTTTGCTATTGGATCAAATGATCTTGAAGATCATCTCACTGGTCTTGCTGCTTGTCCAGCTCAATTCATTAAGGTATAATTTGAAGATACAAGCTCAGATTCAGCTATAACAACAAAACCTAATCCAGAATATATACTTTGGAATAAGGTTGACAAGTTGTTAGTAAGTTGGCTACTTGGTTCTACATATGAGTCTATGTTTAGCATTATATCAAAATGTCAATACTCTACTAATATTTGGCTTACCTTAGAGAAAGAATTTCTCGCTGAGTCAAGGTCAAAAACATTGCATGTTAAAAGCTTATTACAAAACACTAAAAAGGAAAGCCTTAGTATTCATGCTTACTTTGTTAAAATGAAAGGATATGCTGAACAATTATCAGCAAGTGGAGTCATATTTTCTGATGAAGAGTTGCTGAATTACATATTAGATTGTCTTGATTCTAATTTCGATGATGTTGTAGTCAATATAACTTCTAGGTTAGAATCAAGAATGGATCATATTTCAATTCAAGGAACACAAATTGTGTTGCAAAGACTTGAACTTAGGTTGGAAAAGGCAAATTCAGTAGTAAATTTAGTTGTACAAGCTAAATTTCATGGAGGCTCTGTCAATATAGCTAATCTTTCCTTTGAAAATACAAGCTCAAAATCACAAGTGGATAGTTACAAGTTTACGGAGGTTTATCTCAATACAAGAATTTACATAATTTGCAGACTTCTACAGTCCATGGTTTTACCTCTACTCCTCAGAAGTCTATCAATAGTCAACTTCAATTATACACCACTACACCACAGAATTAGTTCTATGTTACTACACCCAAAATCAATTTTATCAATAGCACTTTGTTGGTGGCAGAGGCAGAGATCGAGGAGGAGGTAGAGGCAAATTTATATGGGCAAAACTAGACGTCTTGCCTTGAATTGTTATCACATATTTGATGTTAACTTCACCACAAATAAATCATTGGATAAGACCAATGTTGTGCCACTGAAGTATTCTAGACCACCATAATACTTTTCGCAAATACTCATCCATTTCCTATCACTTAAACTCCAACCCACGGTCCCAATTACAATACTAGTTTTTTAGCTCCAACGCCAAATTACTCCATTTTTGGTGCACAAAATTCACCAACTCAAACTCAAATTGACTTCATTTCTCAAGCTAATCTAGCCTTGGGTTGGTCCTCAGTTAACAATCGTTCTCATATAGCCTCTCACATGCCCAATCAAGCACTCTTAGCTCAAGTGTAATAATAGATTCATCTTGTCTCTCTTGCCCGGCTATGTAGCTACACCTTCTACTATATAAGATGCCTCCCTGGTTTATAGACTCAAGAGCTACGAATCATGTTACTTCAGATTTATCTCACTTGACCATGAACTCCCTTTATACAGGCACTAAGCATCTTCTGGTTGGGAATGGTGAGTTGCTACCTATCTTACACACTAGCTTTAAATCTTTACCTTGCTCTTCTAGATCTCTTTATCTTAAAAAATTTTTATGTGTTCCTTCTATTACAAAGAATCTCCTAATTATATCTAAATTTACAAAAGACAATAATGTCATTGTTGAATTTTTTGCTAGTCATTGTGTGATTAAAGAGAAGCATTCCAAGAAAGAAGATTTAAAGCTGGTCTATATCGACTTCAAGTTCCTAACAACTCGACCAATTTTCCTTCTACTATTCATGTTACTTCGGTGTCTCTCATTTCCAAGTGTCTACTACTAGTGTCAATGTACTTTCTAATGCTTCTAATAATGATTGTCTGAAGCTTTTCATGCTAAGCCTTTGAGTTGTGAGTCGAACATATTGATTTTACATGTTTTGAGATGTAGATGTCTCCTTACGTAATTAGTTGTACCGATGACGCAACTATAGCAAATAAAATGAGCGTTTTCATTCTTTTCAAGTTTGAAAAAACAAGTGCCATATTGTGGCACAAATGGCTAGGCCATCCTAATGCTGGTGTACTTTCATAAATTTTAAAATCTCTTCAAAATAACCCCAGCCATTATGTCGATTTAACATTTTGCACACATGTCAATTAAGAAAACTTCATCAATCCATTTTTCCCTGTGGCCTCTATCCGACTTACGCCTCTTTAGAACTCATACACTCGACCTTGGGGGACCCTCTCCTATAACCTCACCGAAGGTTTTCGATACTACATCTAGTTTCTTGATGACTACGGTCATTTCACTTGGATATTTCCTTTAAAAGCCAAGTCTAAAACTCAAACACTCTTCAAACAATTTCATAGGTTAGTCGAGACAATTTAATACTAAGGTAAAGTGTGTGCAAACTAATTGGGGAGGAGAGTTTAAAAGTCTGGTTTCTTACTTTCAAGATCATGGCATATTGTTTAGGCACCTTTCTCCTCATACTCACCAACAAAATGGTATAGTGTAGAGAAAACATAGACAAATAGTTGAACAAGGTTTAACTCTCTTAGCTTAGGCTAGCATGCCTTTAAAATACTGGTGACTTGCATTTCAAATTGCCACTTACCTTACCAACGAATCAAGCTTTGCTTTCCTATCAAATATGTCTCCTTTTCAAGTGTTGTTCAACAAAATTACACATTATTTAGCCCTTAAAGTCTTCAAGTGTGCTACTTATCCTTTTCTCAGGCCTTACAACTCACATAAATTTGATTTTCATACAAACAAATGCACATTTTTTGGCTATAGTTTCCATCACAAAGGGTCCAAATGCTTAGATCCTAATGGCAGGCTATATGTCTGCCAAAGTGTAAAATTTAATGAACTTCATTTTACTTTTTGTAAACAACCTTCAAGTTCTAATTCCTCTAATTCCTATCAAACTTCATCAACTGAACCTAATTCCTTTCAAACTTGGCATAGTCCTCACCATAAAACTTCTTTAGTGTCTACTGGTCATATGAATTAATAATAAAAGGGGAAGTATCCCTAGATGTAAAAGATAAGTGATGTGTTAATAAATATGTTTAAATAAAGATCAAATAGTACATTAAGAATGAAACGGATCATTCCTTACTGAGCGATTAGCTTTCACCCTTTCATTGTTGATTGTTTTGCAGGTAGACTAGAAGCGAGGGATGCTAGAGACAGTGGGACTACACGTGAGGGGAGATGAATTATTGTTATCTTGATGTTTTATCTTGATGTAAATAATGTAAATGATAAATATTTGTGAAATACCTTTGGAAGCTTCCACCCTCTAAATATGTTTTGATTGTATAATTTCTTAAAGTTTGTAAATTATAAGTTTGGATCCACCTCAACTTCCTCTTTATCTATTGATCCTACACCACCTGAACTTCCTCTCCACCACCACATCTATTGATCAAAGTAATTGTCTATAAGTGTCGTGCATAAAATCATCCAGGTATTTAGACTAATGGTCTGTGGTTGTATGGATGTTCTAGGGTTGATAACAAAAATGGAATTGATGTTTGCGTTGTTCTTCAGTTTAATCTTTTTAATTATTCTATTTGTTATGTGTATGTGCAATTTTTGAGACCGCTCCATGAATTAATCCAAGATTTTTGTAGTTTTTGTTTTTGGAGCCAAGGATAGGTTTAGTGTAGATATTTGTGGGTATCATCGATGGAAACCCTCATGAGACTACAACTTGTCTAACTAGGGCTTCCTAGGGGTTTAAAGGCTTGTTGCATATGCTAAATGCAACCGTGTCAATCTACGAAAGTGATTTAGGATAGTCTAGATATAGGTTTTAGTTTCTTTGTTTTATTTTCAATCTAAAGGACATGTTTTATCGCTTAGCTTGCTAAGGGCTAGCAAGAAGCTGGTTGGGGTTGTGATAAGAGCTTGAAAATACATGTTAATTGACTGATTTATTAAGATTATTTGTGGGTAAATTAGTTTAAATTGTGAAATTTGACTTAATTATTTCATAAATATCTCTTATGGATCACGGGTGTGTTTTGAGTATTTTCATCTCATAAATGACTAAGAAGGATACTCAGATAAAGAAGATTGATATCAATGGAATTTGTGATGCTTAGGAACAAACAGATCAAGGATCGGAGTCGAAACGAGAAAGTTATGGTGCTTTTAACATGAAATTCGAATCCTCGAAATCTTTTCAATTATGAATGTGCTTTGGTATTTTGATCATAACTTAAGCTGTGGACTTTGGAATTGGATGATTCATGTGGCGTTCAAATGTGGATTCAGAGAGCTACAATTCTTATCTTATTACTTTGTCAAATTCTAAAGATATCAGGCTCATGGGAGGAGCAGAACGCAAGCCGTAGTAAAGATTTCTATAGCCGCAGCAACAACAGTTTCTTGGGCCTATATGGGCTGTGTTAAGCCTAGTCCGAATTTACTTTATTATTTTAGAATAGAATTTGTCCTAATCAAGCTCTTAAAATCCTAGTGATATAAATAGATGTCTCTAGCTATTATTTAGGGAGAGGGGAGAGAGAGAAGATTAGCCACTCTTTGGAGATTAAAATTCTTGGAGTTTTGGTTCGCCAATTCGAGAAGTTTTTCTATTTCTTTCTTGTTCTCATGTTTATTAATACAATGGTTGATTTTATTGAAAGTATGAACTAAATATATTTTCTACAGCTAAGATGTAGCCTAATTTATGAATATGTATTGATATGGTTATTGTTAATTTTAGTTGAGCATTGTTTTAAGTTTTATTATTGCACGTAGTACTTTCAATTCTTATAGATCTGAGAGTTGAAAGATTTGATGGGTTAGGTTGAGATTGAGAGACAAAGACTAATTAGTCTAAGGTAATAGAACCATAGATTCAGTGAATGCTAAAGATAGGTTACAGCGATCTATGAGGCTCTGGTAAATTCCATAAAACATAATGAACTTTTAGCTTCTAAATCCAATTTAGAGATATCTTGGGTTGATGATTAAGGGTTAATCCGGTAATTTTCGAGAGAAAATTAGCAGAATATTAGGGAATTTGGCCTTTAGAATAAGCTTAATTAGGTTAGCAACAATTGTCAATGTATATGATTAAATTGGTGTGAAATTTGTGCCCTAGGTTTAGTCATATTGATTTTCAACCAAAGTTTTAATAAAAATTCTGCTACTATTTAATTTTTCATTTGTTTTAAGTTTAGTAATTCTATTTTGAGAATTATGATTAATCAAATAGTAATAAGATATGTTAGTTTTGTACGTGGTAGTAGTAGTTCTCTTGGGATTCAACATTCTTTATTCATCATTTATTACTTGTGTGATTTCGTACACTTGCGAAAATCCTATCAATATTTTTTATTGAATTTTTTTTTTTATTTTACTGGAAACAACTTTTTCTACTTGTAATTTTGTAATTTTTTTTTGAGTTAAAGTGCAAAGTGGAGGTGGATTTGAGCCATTGGGCAAGTGGGAAGGTTGGTATTAGTTTGTTGGCTTGATGGTTGAACGTTGATGGATTTTATTTGTTTTTCTAATTCATTTAACCTTAGGAAAAAAAAAAAAAAAAAAAAAGAGGGTTTTAGGTAATGGATTTTTTAAAATTAAGGGGTGAGTTTGATTAAAACAAGTCTGGTCATATTCTAGATTATAATAAAAAAATATATATTAAGATAATACTTAGGCTGCGTAGTAAGGGTGTAAAAAAAGCCCGAAAACCGAACCGAACTGAAAAACCAGACCACCAAAAAACCACACTGAAACCAATCCAAAAATTCAGTTTTTTTTTTTTAAAACTAGTTCGTTTTTTATTTACCAAAAAAAATAAATTAATTTACCAGTTCAGTTTCGGTTCAACAATATATTATAACCGGTTAACTAAAATCGAATATGTAAACCAGTTTTTTTAAATAATATTTTTAAAAGCCCCAAATACAATAATGATTAAACCAAATTTTACCTTGAGCCATCTTTAATTTTTCGTTTTTACTTGTTCCTACTGCGCTACGCTCCTGCCGACGACTGCCAAGATCCTTCACTCTCTGGTCACTAGTTCTCGAAGCATTCATTTAGTCAATGTCGCTCGCCGGCCCGTCGAACGGTCGAAGTCACCGCCTTTATTCACTTATTTAGTCTTCAACTGCTTCAAATCAAAACTAGCTTCTACGGTTTGTGCTTTTATGATTTCCCCTTTCAATCTTTGCTTTTACCTCATGTTTATTTCTTCTTCGAAACACTCTCTACTCTTCATCACTTTCCTTCGATTTTTAGGGTCTCCTTTTCATCCAAATCATGTTCTCTTCTAAACCACCTCTCTTCAACTCTCATAAACAGTGTCACTTCAAAAAAGTATACTAAATCTTGAGTCTTCTACATATAAATCTATTGACAGACAAGTAACATTGTGTCCTATTGGATATGGATGGGACACCCATGATAGGATCCACCCAATTTGAATATTAAATGGATTGTGTTGTGGTAATCTCTGCCATTTAGTATAAGAGTTTTGATTGAAAACTCCTAACACATCTACCATACACAAAAACCACTATTCTTTCTATTTTTCACAGAGCAGTGAACATACTCTCTAGTTACGTTTTGTCAATCTGTGTGGTTTTCAAGAATTACTTGGGTATCTACAAGAGGTATTTTATGTTGTGATGTTATTTAGTGCAATTAGTTAATTATGTTAATGTGATTGCAATGATGATTATGCTAATAAGATCGTGGGATAGAAATAGAATATTTGTTATTCTTAATTTTCTAACAATGGTATCAGAGCCATGGCTTGCATTTTTTAATTTTCGTGCTATTATGTTAAAGCATTCTGCATTTTTTTAAAGTTCAGTTTTGTATTTTCCTTTTTTTCATGTCTAAAAATTGTTTTCTGGTAATAATAATTTGAATATTAGATTCCTTATGGTATTATAAAGAGAATGGTTTTTGAATCACAAAAAACGGAGTTAAAATGGCTTAGTTATGGTTCTTTAAAGATTCCGGTTTGTAATAGGTTATTTTCCGGGTTGGGTACCAATTTGCAGACCTAGATAGAGGTTGAAATGACCATATTGGCCGACATGTTGTTTTATTTTCAGCCTTCCATACGACATGTCATTTGTATAAATTGTTGAAGAAAAAATGAGGTTGGTGAGACTTGAACCCAAGTCTCAAGTATAAAGCCCAACTCCTTAACCACTGGACTACAATTTGCTTTCTATTAGACATTCTTACAAATCCATTATATTTCAATCTAGGCCCCACCCGGGTCAAGTTTACCAGAGTATTCGGCCCAAAGCCTTAAAAGGGTTAGTCAAACCCGGTAAATGGTCAATTAGGTCAACCAACCCAGTAAATACCCGACCCATATAACCAAACTGGTTAATCAAACCTGGTCAAAGGTCAACTAGGTCACCCGACCCGCATAGTAAAATGGGTTGGTCAAATAAGTCAATGGGTTAAAAAGGTGAAACGGGTCAAACTGACCCGAAGTTGAGATGAGGTGCGTGGCGGCTCCTAACTAGGGCGTGGGGGCTTCTGCCGGTGCCTGCCAACGTGTGGTTGCCAACGCGTGGTGGCTCCTACAGGCGCATGGCGGCACTTGGAGAGTTCTAAAGGTGTCATTTCCTTTTCTTGAAAGAATAAAATGCATACTTGGTATGATATTGTGAGTCTATTTTTAGTTATTGAGCCATAAACACATATAAATATATTATTTATCAAATATAGTTAAACTTTATTTGATAGATGAATAGAATTTTTTTTTTTTTTTTTTTGTTACAAAAAAATGTTAAGTTATAGATGTGCAATGGCTGCTAGAACACTTGCCCAGAAAGAAAGGGTTATGAACATGATTTGAACTCAAGAAACTCACACCTTAATATTAAGAGACACAAAGGATAAGTTGGTGCTACTAGTAAATCATTTCATTCATGTGAATGAAAAGATACAGGAAATTCTTTGGAAAGGGGATTAATTAGAGATGAGTTGAAATATAAAGTCCTTAAAGAGACTCTTATTTACTCTAGTCTCATTGGTCTCCTTGATCTGGTTTGGAACAAGCTGAAAGTTTAAAACCCTAAAGATGACAATAAAGATTATAGATGTTTAGTCAACAACTACATCAAGGAGTACATAGATTGGGGTGCCAGAAAGACGGCTGGTGCATCTATTGAAGTCTCCACTCGTAAAGGACATCACAAGAAATTAGGAGTTCCCTTGCCTAGGATTACTTACAAGTTAGATAAAGACCTTAGGATAAGGCTTATCAGATCCTTCCCAGTTTATGGGATGCGACATTACATTTAGTTTTTTTTTAAGACATTTGTTTGTTTTAATGTCACTACATGTTGAATTCATTTTATGTAATGGAATTAGTTCTATTTTCTTTTAATAAAAAATTTGAATTATTTATTCTATGTCTTAATATTATTTTAGAATTGCAATTAATTATATCTATGATAATTGGAAATTAGAATTTTGGATGATGATTGTTGACATAGTTAAATTTTGATTCCAAATTTAATATACAATTATTATTAATATAATTAATTAAATATATGTATGTTCTAAGCATTGAATAACATGTATTATCCAATGTGTAATTTTTTCAGAAATGGCATCTGTACCTAAGAACATTGTCGCCAAACTTAATAAAGGAGAAAAATTTAATGGCAAAAATTATGAGATATGAAGCATGAAAATCCAATATATCTTTGAAGAACAAGAGGTTCTTGAAGCTCTTACCATGACCATGGAAGAGCCTGAAGAAGGAGTCACGGCTCAACATAGAAGAAACTGTACGGCTTATGACATGTGGAAGAAGAAGAATTTCACTGCTCACATCACTTTGTTGAGCAGCATAGACAACGATATCATGAAAAAGTACTGGGAATATGAATTGGAAAAGGAATGTGGTCCACCTTTGCTACAAAGTTTGGCGCTATGTCCATTACCAAACTCCGGTTACTTACAATCAAGTCTGACACATATAAGAAAAAGTTTGAATATACTATGAGAGTACACTTAAGGCATTTGTCAAACATGTTTAGTGAGTTAAGAGATGCAGGTCATGTCCTAACTAATGAACAACAGGTTCAAGCTGTCATAAGATCATTGCCTCAAAATTGGGAACACATGAAGATACACCTTACCCACAATGAGGGCATCAAAAATTTAAAAGATGCTACACGACATATGGACCTGGAAGAAGATCACCTTAATACGAGTAAGGCAAATACTGATGTATATATGACTGGTTCCAGTTCACATGGTAGAAGGAATTTAAGTGTAAATTCCAAGGTGGATCCCAAAGAAAAGGCAATACTGATAAGGCTCAAGGGAAGAAAAGAAAGTTCTAAAAACACAAAAAGGAAAGCATCCTACTAGGAAGAGAAACATGGCTAAGGTGAAATGCTATAACTGTGGCAACAAGGGACATTTTGCTCGCAATTGTAGCGAGCCGAAGAAGGTAAATTACTTGTTTGAACAAGTAAGTTCTATAATTGTTTTCAGTTCTATTTTTCTAACGGAATCTCATCCTTTGTGGACTATAGATTCAACGGCAACAAACCACATAGTGAAAGACAGGAGTGCTTTCGTGGAGTTTTGATGAATACCACAAGAAACAAAGTGGATATATGTAGGTAACAATTCAAAAGTATAAGTTAAAGGGATCAGCACATGCAAATTGACCATGCATGGAGGTCGAATCCTATGCCTACATGACGCTATGCACCCGATATTTGTCGAAATTTTATTTCCAAGTTAGAACTCATTAAATTAGGTTTTAATTTAAACTTTTCCAGTACTAGTCTCCATTTATTTTTGAACACAACATACTATGGTTGTGGTTATATTTCTAATGGTTTTATCATACTTGACATTGATTATAATAATAGTAATGCTTGTTTTTCCTTCGTTACGTCTTCCAATAATGATGATGTGAATGCACAACATGCACGGCTTGGCCATATTGGTGAACAACGAATAAATATACTAGCAAGAGAAGGCTTGTTAGGAACCTTAACAAAAGTAGACTTGTCTACTTGTGAACATTGCCTAGCTGAAAATACAACAAGAAAACCATTTGGAAAAGCGATAAGAGCTAAAGTTCCATTGCAATTAATTCATTCTGACATATATGGTCTAATGAATGTGAGGGCTAGACATGGGACTATTTATTTCATCACATTTATAGATGATTTCACCCGATATGGTTGTGTCTTTTTTATCTCTCATAAATCTGAAGCTTTAGAATGCTTTAAGAAGTTTAAAATTAGTTGAGAATCAATTAGATAAAAAGATAAAAGTTCTACGAACCGAACGTGGTCATGAATACCTATATGATCAGTTTAGAAATTTTTGTTATAAAATGGGAATAGAACATCAATTAACTATTCCAAGAACTCCGCAACAAAATGGTGTTGCAGAAAGAAGAAACAAAACCCTACTTGAGATCGTAAGGTCTATGATGGCACAAGCAAACTTGTCCATCATCTTTTGGGGTGATGCCTTATTGACTGCCACATATATCCTCAATTGAGTACCCTCTAAATCTGTTACTACTACACCATATGAGTTATGGATAAATCAGAAACCCGATTTGAGTCTCCTGAAGCCATGGGGATGTGCTACCTATGTTCATGACCCTTCCCATAAATATGGAAAATTAGGTCCATGGGAGAAGAAATGTATCTTCATAAGATACTTAGAACATTCAAAGGGATACGTCTTTATAGGAGAACTACAAAGTGGTAGCATTACTGAGTTTGAATCGCAAGATGTCACATTCTTAGAAACTGATTTTCCTAAAAAGGGCGAGATAAGTCAAGACTTGTTTCTATATAAAACACAAGACCAAGGCAATTCCACTAACGAAAACGAGTTGATTATACTATATCCCAGTGGGAGTGATATGGAAGTTGATGAATCAGTTTCAGATACCCCATCATTCCCCATTGATAGTCTGACTATGATAGTTGGTCCAAGTAGGAGTAACACCAATCAATCTCCAACATGTTAATCAAACAAGAAACAAGTTCCACATCGATGATTTGAGATTGAAGGGGGAATTTTTCTAGTTACTCCACAAGATGAAGAAGAGCCAAGGAATGTAAATGAGGCTCTCAAATGCCCTTCTAAGAAAAATGGATGAAAGCAATGAAAGAAGAAATGGAGTCTATGAAATCAAACCAAGTATGGGGATTGGTTGATTTACTGCAAGGATGTAAAGCCATTGGGAACAAATGGGTTCTCAAAATCAAGCGTAAATCTAATGGCAATATTGAGAGATACAAAATTCACTTAGTTGTGAAGGGGTATACACAATAAGAAGGAGTAGATTATGAAGAAACTTTTCGGCCTGTTATGCTGTTTACCTCAATCCGACTCATTCTAACTATAGTTGCTAGCATAGATCTTGAATTGCATCAAATGGATGTAAAGAATGCTTTTCTCAATTGAGAATTACAAGAAGAAATCTATATGGAACAACCAATAGGTTTTATTAGAGAAGGTCAAGAACATAAAGTGTGTAGACTTTAAAGTCAATTTATGGCCTCAAGCCGTCCTCAAGACAGTGGTATGTTCAATTTCATAATGCAATAATGTCATATGATTTCAAAATGATTGATGAAGATCACTATGTATGTACAAAGAGATCTAATAAGAAATTTGTTATATTATCATTATATGTTGATGATATACTTATAGCTGGAAATGATGAGGGATTTGTCAATGAAATCAAAGGATGGTTATCATCTCATTTTGAGATGAAAGATATGGGTAAAGCTACATATATTCTTGGAGTCAAGATTTCAAGAGATCTCTCAAGGAAATTAGTATCTCTTTCACAAGAACCATACGTTAAGAAAATTCTTGAACGATTTCATATGCAAGATTGTAAACCCATAGACAACCCTATCGCGAAAGGTGGGACTTTGAGTCGTAAATTGTGTCCGAAGACTCCACAAGAAAAGGAACAAATGAAGAATGTTCCTTATACAAGTTTTGTTGGAAGTCTCATGCACGTCATGATATGCACAAGACCTGACACCTGTTACGCTATTAGGTTGGTAAGCAGATATCAGTCTGACCTAAGACAAGCACATTAGAAAGCAGTGAAGAGAACCTTAAGATATCTAAAGGGAATAGCTGATTACTCATTATCGAGAAATGTTTGAGAGGCTACACTGATGCTGATTGAGGAGGAGATTTAGATGAAAGGAAATCTACTTTCAGATATGTTTTCTTACTAGATGGCAGGGCCATATCTTAGAGTCATAAGAAACAATCATGTATAGCCTTATCTATAATGGAGGCTGAGTTTGTAGCATTTTCAGCTGCAATGCAAGAAGCCGTTTAGTGGAGATGGTTCATGAATCATCTGAGAATAATTAATGTTGCTATTGAACTAGTGAGAGTAAACTGTGATAGTCAAGCAGCAATAGCATACACTAAGGATCCCAAATATCATGGTAAAACGAAACACATGTAATTTTGTGCAAGACTTGGTGGCACAAAAGGAGGTGAACATGAAGTATATATCTACGCATGACATGGTTGTAGATCCATTTACAAAGCCTACACCAAGAGATACTTTTACTAGACATATTATGTCTCTAGGCTTACGTAGATGTTGAATGTACTCATATTTTGAGATTTCCCAAAAAATGTTCACATTTATCTTATCAATATTAAATAACAATATTATCAATGCTCAATTTTATTTATTATGGAGCATACATGAAGGAGTATGTATGTGTGTGTGTATAGTTGTTATGTAAATATTATATATATTTATTTTGAAAAGCATGTCAGACAGTTAAAAGATTGGCCTTCTCACATAGGCAATCGCTTCCATCACTTTGTGAGAATGGAGATGAGATGTTTTTAAGCTTATTATTTAGGTGATAACAGAGAGCCAAGCTTAAAATATTTAACATCACCTAAATTAGAATAGAAATAATGTCATAATGAAATATGACCATAAGTGATAAATTATCAAAATTTATCACTTAATCTATCTAATTGCTAGATTAGAGTTCTGATGAATTAAAAGTATGTAAAGTGAACTCAAGTTAGACATTAGGTAAGTTTGAACTAAACTATGTACGACATTTACAATTAAAAAGAAAAAAGAAAAAAAAAGAGGCATGCACTCCATGTGAAAGGAGGACATGTTGTAACATGTGATTCATACCACATGCGCAAAATATTGACCAAAAAGGTAATGAATGTCAAAATCTCAACTTTAACATTGTGTAAGACCCTAAGATTTTAAGAGCAAAATCCCATGAGTACCCTTATTACTCTATTCTGTTTTTTGAAAACCTTATTTAATGATTGCTATCTTAGAGTGTTGCCAAAAAATTAAGATAAATCCAATTTGATGGGACAGTTATGGAAAAGCAAATTAAATGAAAGTTGTAAGAATCGAGAAAAGAGGAAGATTACAATTTTGAATTATCACACTATAATCATATATATTCATTTGTCGACCAATTATGTATTGTTTTTTATGTAAGGACAAAACATAATTATGAATATAACTAATTTTTATTATAAATGGGATAGTTAGAGAAACATGTGATAAGTAATCTAGGGTATTGCATATTGCATATAACCCAAGTTTCACAATTCGAGAAGTTATGTTTTCCTTATAGATATATGACTAATATGCTCTCGATATATGCATGGTCACATGGCAAATTTACTAAAGTATGAACCTTGTAGAAGCATGGAGAGAAATAGTCACATCATGAGTGAATGAGAGATATTGGAGATGGGTGGGACACCCATGATGGGACCCATCCAATTTGATTATCGAATAAATTGTGTTTTGGTAACTGCCAATCCCCTCCATTTACTATAAGAGTTTTGATTGAAAAATCTTAACACATCTATCGTACACAAAAACCACTATTCTCTCTATTTTTCACGGAGCATTAAACATACGCTCCAATTTTGTTCTATCAATCTGTGTGGTTTTGAAGAATTACTTGGGTATCTACAAGAGGTATTTATGTTGTGATGTTATTTATTACAATTAGTTAATTATGTTAATGTGATTGCAATGATGATTATGCTAATAAGATCTTGGGATAGAAATAGAATATTTTTTATTCTTAGTTTTCTAACATGTCCCATTTTCTCTCTTTAGTTCCACTTTAATGTCTTTCTTCCTTTTGTTTACTTTTTAATTTTTTCAACTAAAGTCTTTCATCGTTGACTCGATGGCTAGTTGCCAGTTCATACTTGTAAATTTAGCAACTTTTTGATAATCCAGGGATTATCTTTGTTTTTATTTAGGCTTTTTGGCCGGATTTCAGATACTTCTTACTTCGTTTATGCCTGAATTGCTATTTAATTCTTTTTATTTTATGTTTTAGGCCGAAATGTTCATTTTTAGCAAATAAAGAGCGAATTGGAGTTTTTGGACCCAAAAGTAAGCGAATCTCAGAATTTGGGAAAGTTCTAAAGCAGAGTTAAAGCACTATGAAGCTTGTTCCAACGGGAAAGCATCGAGGATCGAAGATTCAAGCAAGGAAGCAAGCGGAGGGCAATTCTATAAATTTAGAATTTTCTAGGAAGGTTCGCCGCGCAAAAGAAGCCAAGTGTGAGATTCAGCTTTAGTTCGTCGCCGCGGAAAAATTCCTTTTTCACCGCGGCGAAGTCTATGAAATTTTGTTTTCTCCAAAATGCACAGTTTTATTTTAGGAAAGTTTTAGGTTTTTGGTCGAACTATTTAGGGAAAACTTAGCCATTTTGAGAGGGGTTTGTCTAAGTCGCATGGTTTTCGTTTTCCTTAGAGTAGCTTTGACATTTTTGTGGAGAAAGTGAGAAGATTTGAGATTGAATCTTAACTAGGGGAGATCTCTACTCTTTTCTCTTTGCTTCAATATGTTGATTGTTGTGTTTACTATTTTTCTTGCTGTTTGTGTTGATTTAGTTATGAACTAACCCATTTTGGGTTAGGGTTTTGATGTAATTCGGATTTCTATGGATTAATTAATTGATTATTGTTGCTTTTATATTATATTGCATAGATTGTGTGGTTATTCTGATTTTTATTGATTTACTTGTTGAAAATGATGAGATTGAGAAATGAATCATGTTGAGCTTCTTAGGTAATCACCATTGTAGTATTGAATGCTAGAGATAGGTTTGAGAATTAATGAAATCAATCTATGATTCCATTAGCGTAATGAACTTGGAACTATTAATCTTCAAATTGTTGGGTGCGGAAGCTTAATATGAACCAAGTAGGAATTCATAGCCTGAGAAGGTATGTTTGACAATTTAGAGAATTCGATTTACAATCTGTGCATGTGAGTGTAGAAATAGCATGGTCAGTAGAATTACTCCATAGAGTCTGAATGAAGTCAAAACCCTAACCATTTGTTTGAATTGATATTACTCTTGCTTTTAAATCTTGATGTCATTAATTAGTTTTAATACTTAGCAAATTTTGTTTTTAGTTTAGTTTCAGTCTCTCCCATAAATCCAAACAAATTCAGTTTCTCCAACTTGAAAACAATTAGGAAAATCAGTGATTAACAATCAATCCTCGTGGGAACGATACTCAGTCATCAATTTATTATTTTGTGCGACTAGTGCACTTGCTATTTTTGCATATTGTAGTAACAACGCATCACTTTTCAATCTTCAATTCAAAATGGGTATGCAGTGTCAGTTTCTCATTTGACGGCCCACATTATTGATCCCTTTGGCCTATTTGGGTCCCATGTGCTTAAAAGTTTCAACTTTGAATTTCAAAAGCAAATAAATTTGTTCTTTTTAAATTGGTTCAAAGCAGGTTGGTCGATTTTGAACTTTGTTCAACCAATAATTGATTCAGTTTCGGTTTGAGTGTTTGCTTGAACTGATTTTCGGTTCGTTCGGTTTGAAAAATGGCTAAACCTATTAGTTAACTAGTTTTTCCCACCCTATTACGTTTGGTTAGGGGGTGTGAGGATTATTTTGGTAATCTATCTTTTAATTCATCATTACTTTGTTTGGTTTAGATGCTAATAAAAGATTCCGGTAATCTTTTCTTTCTCAATTAATTTGAGAGATGATATAGGGTACGTTTGGATCTTATAATGTTTTATTATTGGGGGATGTTATATTAATGGAAAGATAGATCACTTTAAAGATTACTGAGAATGTTTAGAGAAATGTGTTTGGTTGGTTCGAATAAATTGGTGAGTATGTTATATTTATATGTTTGGTTGAGAGGATAAATGGGTAGGTATGTTATATAGAGTAATAAATTGCCCTTCTTTTTAAATATTCATATAAATATTATTTTTATTATTATTTCTTTTAACCCCTTACATTTGAAATTTTGCTAAAACACTCCAGCCATATATAACTTTAATTTATAGCAAAATCACCCCTACCTATCCCAAACCACTACTGACAGCAAGCCACCATTACCGACAATCGACAAAATGGCACACAACTAGCCGTATATGGCAAGTCGTGCGCTGGCAAAGCCATTTTTGGCCACGGATCATAGATCTATGGCTATTTCACAACCATATTTGCACATGAAACTGACCTATAAACGAACAGGATCGGCCGTTTTCGGCAAGTAGATCGCTGGTTGTTGAGTGGTGGCCCGACAAGGCAAGGCAGGTGGTTGGGGGGTATTTTGTTAACTTTTAAATTTTTTTAAGGCTGGGGTGTTTTAGCTAAATTCTCAAATGTATGGGGTTGGGTAGACATTTGAGGGCAATTGTGTCCAAAAATAGTATTTGATTAAGGGCAACATAGGTATAAAAATCAGATTACCTGGTAATCTTTTAATAACACCTCAGAGGGAGGGTATTGGATTATCCCCTACAATACCAATAGTAAACACTATTTGCAAAAAAGATACCCGTTATATTTTATTACTTGCAAACCAAACAACGTAATCTTGCAAAATAAACAAAGATTACCCCCGTTGTTTTATATGACCACGATCCAAACGCACCCATAAGGGGTTATGTGATTACCGACTCACGATGTAGTATTTTAAGATTATCAGATAATCCTATTTTTGTTCCAATTTTACCCTTACTTAATAAAATTTTTGAACACAAATGTCTTCCTTTTTATGTCAAATAACAATTAATCCAACTTATTGAATTGTAACGCCCCACTTGAGTTACATAGCTAATTTGTGTTGCATTGCATGAATGTTTATTGTTTTGCATTCAATTGAGCTTGTATGTGTTGGTTTGGTTGAGGGTTTGCCCTGAAATTGGTTAAGACTTGGCGAATTTTGGAAATTACAGTCTTCGCCGCGGCGACGTAGGCTTTGTAATTCTTCGCCGGGGCAACGGAACATCTTCGCCGCGGCGATGGGCCGGCTGAAATGTGTAATGAAGTTTCTAGATATTTTTTTTTCCATAGGGGCAAAATGACCTTTCTACCCCTAATTAGTAGGAAAAGTGGGGAGTGAATTGTAAGGAAATTTCATGGAGAATCTGTTGGAGTTGGGGGTGTGAGTGTAAGGAATTAAAGGACAAGGATGGTTTTTCCAAGAAAGAGCAAGGGTAAAATGGGAAGGCATGTGTTAAGTGTGAGCTAATAAGGGTTTGGGTTTAGAAAACCCTTCATTCTTCTTCTCCACCGCCATTCCCATTCACCACTTCCTCTCAACTTTTCTTTCAATATTTCAAGGATTTTAGAGGGCTTTTTGAGTAGTTTGGGTAGAAAGTTAATCTAAGGCATTCTAAGGTAAGGATTCTTGCTTTAGATGTGAAGTTTTGTTTATATATGTTTATTGAAGTCTTATGGTGTTATTGTTTAAAGTTGTAGAGAAGAGACAAGCTATCAAAGGAAAGGAGAAGTGCTAGTGAAATCTCTCCATTACAAGGTAAGTTAATCCAACCCAAGTTGAGATTGAGAAATCTTTTGAGTAGAGATTTCTTTATGCATGTATGTATTATGCTTGTTGAGAGATTGAGATGTTATGAGTATTTATCTATGTGGTTATTGTATATAATTGAGTGTTGAGATTGCATGATGTTGGGTTGAGTTTGATTGAAGATTGAAGGGAGTTTGAACAAACACTATAGGAGTGTTTTTCCTTGACAGGAATTATAGCTATGTGAGGGAGTTTTCTCCCATTTTGGATGGTTAAAGAGAAGAGTAGAGTTATAGAAAAAGTAGAGCTTTTGTATGCACATGAGTTGTTTGATGAAATGCCTAGTGGAAGTATAAGCATGAGTAGTAAACCTTAATTCTTGCAGCATTGCATATTGGCATTTCATGAGTGCATTAATGAGTATAAACCATCCATATGCATTAATTGTGCATTGAGAAGTAGTGTAACATCTACTGAAAACTAGTACAATGCATGCATAATAACAATATAAAATTGGGCCCCAAAATTTTCTTTTCATTATAAATCATATGTCTTTTATATACAAAGAATCTATTTTACAAAAAATTCGTTTTAAAAAGACAAAACGAGCAAGTGTAGCTATCTCTCTTCGCTTGCCGATGCCCCTCCGACTGCATCATCACCTAGATCCTGCATCCATAAAGGAAAATAACGGGGTGAGCACAAAATAATGCTCAGTAAGTAAAACCCTCTATCTGTCTATCCCCGTATGTATAACTCTTAATTCTTTCCTTATACCATTTCTGATTCTATCTCTGTTTCTACTAAACATCATGGCCTCATCTTACGGAGGTACGGCCAGATGGCGTTCACACAGTACCATCTCACTCTTCATGACTATCGGGTGGAATTCACACGTACCAACCCGTTCTTAGTGACTACCAGTGGGGGATCACAAAGCTCCAACTCGGTTTTCCTAGCTTGTCGGGTGGAGATCACCTAGCACCTACCCGTTCCTCATGAGTTTTGGGTGACGATCACCAAGCATTAACCGTCTCTAGTCACTATCGGGTGATGGACACAAAGCATCAACCCACTTCTACGAAATGTCGGATGATGATCACAAAGCATCAACCTACTTATCTATTAACTAACCGGGTGGGGATCACAAAGCATCTACCCGTTTCTACTACTTATCGGGTGACGATCACAAAGCATCGACCCATCTCTAAGGGCTATTCGGGTGGTGATCACAAAGCATCAACCCGATTCCCATAACTGTCGGGTGATGATCACAAAGCATCAACCCATCTCTACTACTCTTCTAATTCACTCTATTCTAGCATTCCTCATTCTCTCTTCCCTTAGAGTAGTTGCATCCACCAAGGTCTCTACTCATAGAGTGATTCCATAAACAAGGTTTCCTACTCTTTCTTAGGTCACTTTTCAATGCATAAATAATGCATATGGATGGTTCATCTCCACTAATGCACTTATGAAATGCCAACATGCAATGTTGCAAGAATTAAGGGTCATTACTCATACTCAAACTTCTACTAGGCATTTCATCAAACAACTCAAGTGCATCATAAAACTCTACTATAGCAATGATTCTAAATCTTTCTCTAACCATCCAAAATGGGGAGAAACCCCTTCACATAACCATAAAACCTGTCAAAGCACTTCCAAAAAGGGATCCACAATACCCCTTCAATTTCATCTCAAACTACCTTTCCAACCCAACAACTCATTTCTCATATTTGCAAGGTATAAACATTCACAAAGCATAGAAATCTATATTTAAACCTCCATACATGGCATATCACATGTATATTACATACATACATCATTTCTATCAAAACCCTAATTAAGAGAATTCTTAAATCTCAACTTGGGTTGGGGTTTACTTACCTTGTTATAGAGAGACTTCACCAACTCTTCCTTTCACTTGGTTTGCTTGACTTTTTCTCTACTCTTAACCAAAAGGATAAAAACTCTCAAACTACAATATAAACTAAAACTCACAAATCACACAACTTAAGTAGAAATCCTTACCTTAGGAAGCCTTAGGTTGATTTTCCACCCCAAATCACTTCAAAAGCCCCTTGGAACTCTTTGATCAAAAGAAAGAGAAATTGAGAGGAAGAAGAATGAAGAGTTGCGTTTTTGGAGAAGAAGAATGAGGGGTTTGCTAACTCTTAATTCCTTTTAATGAAATTTATACCAAAGCATTCCCATTTTGCCCTTACTCTTCTTTGGGAATTCCATCTATATCCTTTGATTCATTATAAACTCACCCCCATATCAACAGATTCTCTATGAAAAATCCTTACAATTAACTCCCCACTTTTCCTGCTAATTAGGGGTAGAATGGTCAAATTGCCCTTAGGGAAGAAAAAATATCTAAAACTTAACAAACAATTTAATCGGCTGTCGCGCGGGCGAAACAACCACCGTCGTAGTGGCGAAAGTGTCAGCCCCGCTTCCCCGTGGCTTCAACACCTCTTCGCAACGGCGAAGATTCTTCTTCCCCGCCCGAGCCAGTACTCAAACTTCTTCTATTTTCAACCAATTTCAGGGCAAGCATTCAACACAACACTCAATCAAACAATAATACCAAAAACCAACTCAAATAAGAGCGAAAAAAGAAACAACAACTATGTACCCCAAGTGAGGCGTTACAAGTAGCTTGAGAAAGAGTAGAGAACTTTGTGAATGAGCTACTTTGAGAAAGAGTAGAGAACTTTGTGAATGAGCTACTTTGAGAAAGAGTAGAGCACTTTGTGAATGAGCTATTTTAAGAGCAAAGAGAATGAGAAAAACTCTAAGAGTGGGTTGGTGCTTTGTGAACTCCACCCGGCAGTCATAGAAACTAGGTTGGTGCTTTGTGAACTCCACCCGATAGTCACAAAGAATGGGCTGGTGCTTTGTGGACTCCACCCGGCCGTGTGTAATAACTACTTCCTACTCAAATACTCATAAAAATATACATAATAAAATACATGTATGATAACATAAATAGTTGGGCCCAAATTTTTCTTTTATTAAACATATACATTCTTTATACAAAATTAGTATCATAAACAAAAACTATCAAAAACTATGTAGACATGTAGCCATTCCTCCTCACGTGCCGACGTCTATCCGACCGTGTCCTCACCTAAATCCTAACAAAACATAGAAAGACAACAGGGTGAGCACAAATAATGCTCAGTAAGTAAACCCTCTAGTCATCTATCCCAGTAACTCTCTCTCTCTAAGTCTTTCCTTACAATTCTCATTTACTATCTCTTTTATACTTCTCTCTGTTTTCTCTTTCTGTTTCTCTTTCTTAGAACTCTTTTCTACTAACTCTCTTTAGTAAGTCACGGCCCCATCTTATTGGGAGCATAGCCGGGACTCGCTCCTCTCGTGACTTGCTCGTTCTTAGGCCGATCGGACTCGGTTATGCATAGATTCGGAACCCTTGGCCATGTGAGTATATAATCTCTCTCTCGGATACTCTCAGGTATAGCCCTCATCCGCATGCACCCTCAATGGTTACACCACTTCTCTCTCTCATACTCATGCCGCTCTCTCAATGCGGCGTACATGCGGGAATACTCTACCTATTACTCACGGGTTCCCCATCGCACAACCTACTCTATTCTCTTTTTCTCTCTTTTCTCTTAATAAAGCTCACACTCAAAGTTCTCTACTCTTTTTCTACTCTTTCTATAATGCATAAATAATCCATATGGATGATTCATGCTCATTAATGCACTCATGAAAAGCATAAATGCAATGTTGCATCAAAGACAGTCATTCTGCGCAGGTCACACTCAAGAAGGCATAACTTGAATAGATTGCTATGATTTTTGTCTCGTTTTAAAGCTTAGAGACAGGGATATAACGTTTATGTTTTGGTCTAAACCCAGTTCAATCTTTAAGATGCCAAAATATCACTCAGAAGGTCGCGGCTGTGACAGGGCAGTTTGGTAACATGTGTTCACTTAGGCATTTTGTAACGCCCCACTTGAGGTACGTAGTTATTGTTCTTCTTTTGCTCTTAGTTGAGTTGGTTTCTCGGTAATATTGCTTGGTTGACCTTTGATTAAGTGTTGTATTGAATGCTTGCCCTGAAATTGGTTGAAAATAGAAGAAGTTTAGTGTTTCAATCTTCGCCGGGGCGAAGAATAATCTTCGCCGTGGCGAAGAGGTGTTGTAGCCACGGGGGAACTTGCTGGACAGTTTCGCCGCGGTGACAGAAGTTTTCTCGACGCGGTGACAGGCCGACCAAAATATTTACTAAGTTTTAGATATTTTCTTCCCTAAGGGCAATTTGACTATTCTACCCCTAATTAGCAGGAAAAGTAGAGAGTAAATTGAAAGGATTTTTCATGGAGAATATGTTGTTGTGGGGGGTGTGTTTGTAATGAATCAAAGGATATAGATGGAATTCCCAAAGAAGAGTAAGGGAAAAATGGGAAGGCTTGTGTATAAATTTCATTAAAAGGAATTAAGACATTGCAAACCCCTCATTCTTCTTCTCCAACGCCACTTTCTTCTCTTGCTTCCTCTCAAACTCTCTTTCTTTTGATCAAAGAGTTTGAAGGGCTTTTGGAGTGATTAAGGGTAGAAAATCAACCTAAGGCATCCTAAGGTAAGGATTCTTGCTTTGATTGTGAAGTCTTGTGAGTTTTGTGTATTTATTGATTATTGAGGGTTTTGTTCATTTGTTTAAGAGTAGAGAAAAAGCCAAGCTTATCAAGTGAAAGGAAGAGCTAGTGAAATCTCTCCATAACAAGGTAAGTAAATCCCAACCCAAGTTGAGATTTGAGATTTTCCTGGATTAGGGTTTTGATAGAAATGATGTATGTATGTGATATAAATATTATATGCCATGTTATTGAGGCTTAAATAGAGATTTTTAGTGCCTTGTGATTGTTTATACATTGCAAATATAAGAAGTGAGTTGTGGGTTGGAAAGGTAGTTTGAGATGGAATTGAAGGGGTATTGTGGAACCCTTTTTGGAAGTGCCTTTCTTTGGCAGGTTATGTGGCTATGTGAGGGGGTTTCTCCCCATTTTGGATGGTTAGAGAAAGATTTAAAATCATTGCTATAGTAGAGTTTTATAATGCACTTGAGTTGTTTGATGAAATGCCTAATAGAGGTTTGAGTATGAGTAGTGAACCTTAATTCTTGCAACATTGCATGTTGGCATTTCATAAGTGCATTAGTGGAGATGAACCATCCATAGGCACTAATTGTGCATTGAAAAGTGACCTAAGAAAGAGTAGGAAACTTTGTGTATGCAATTACTCTATGAATAGAGAACTTGGTGGATGCAACTACTCTAAGGGTAGAGAGAATGAAAAATGCTAGAATAGAGTGAATGAGAAGAGTAGTAGAAATGGGTTGATGCTTTGTGATCTTCACCCGATGGTTATGAGAATCGGGTTGATGCTTTGTGATCACCACCCGAATAGCCATTAGAGATGGGTTGATGCTTTGTGATCGTCACCCGATAAGTATTAGAAACGGGTGGATGCTTTGTGACCATGTAACGCCCCACTTGAGGTACGTATTTGTTGTTTCCTCTTTCACTCTTATTTGAGTTTGGTTTTGGTAATATGGTTTGATTGAGTGTTGTGTTGAATGTTTGCCCTAAAATTGGTTGGAAATAGAAGAAGTTTAGTGTACCAAGCTTCGCCGGGGCGAAGAAGAATCTTCGCCGCGGCGAAGAGGTGTTGAAGCCACGGGGAAGCTGCTGGAAAGTTTCGCCGCGGCGACAGAAGCTTTTTTGTCGCGGCGACAGGCCGATTAAAATGTTGGTTAAGTTTTAGATATTTTCTTCCCTAAGGGCTATTTGACCATTCTACCCCTAATTAGCAGGAAAAGTGGGGAGTTAATTGTAAGGATTTTTCATGGAGAATATGTTGATTTAGGGGTGAGTTTGTAATGAATCAAAGGATATAGATGGAATTCCCAAAGAAGAGTAAGGGCAAAATGGGAATGATTGTGTATATATTTCATTAAAAGGAATTAGAATTAACAAACCCCTCATTTCTTCTTCTCAAACGCAACTCTTCATCTTTACTCCTCTCAACTTCTCTTTTCTTTTGATCAAGGATTTTCAAGGGGTTTTTGAAGTGATTTGGAGTAGAAAAGCAACCTAGGGCTTCCTAAGGTAAGGATTTCTCCTTAAGTTGTGTGATTTGTGAGTTTTAGTTCATTTTGGTATTTGAGGGTTTTCATTCTTTTGGTTAAGATTAGAGGAAAAGTCAAGCTAAACAAGTGAAAGGAAGAGTTGGTGAAGTCTCTCCATAACAAGTAAGTAAAACCCAACCCAAGTTGAGATTTATGAAATTTCTTGATTAGGGTTTTGATAGACATGATGTATGTATGTGATATGCATGTAATATGTCATGTATGAAGGATTAAATAGAGACTTCTATGCCTTGTGATTGTCTATTCATTGCAAATATGAGAAATGGGTTGTTGGATTGGCAAGGTAGTTGAGATGGATTTGAAGGGGTGTTATGGAACCCTTCTTGGAAGTGTTTTGTTTGACAGGTTATTATGGCTTTGTGAAGGGGTTTGTCCCCATTTTGGATGGTTCGGAAAAGTTTTAGAATCATGGCTATGATAGAGTT
This sequence comes from Pistacia integerrima, assembly GCA_026225825.1. Lineage (NCBI taxonomy): Eukaryota > Viridiplantae > Streptophyta > Magnoliopsida > Sapindales > Anacardiaceae > Pistacia > Pistacia integerrima. Next base: position 25,714,078 of record CM047747.1, read on the forward strand.
TTATAGTGCACATGAGTTGTTTGATGAAATGCCTAATAGAGGTTTAAGTGTGAGTAATGAACCTTAATTCTTGCAACATTGCATGTTGGCATTTCATAAGTGCATTGGTAGTGATGAACCATCCATAGGCACTAATTGTGCATTGAAAAGTGACCTAAGAAGGTGTAGGAAAATTTTGTATGCAATTACTCTATGAGTAGAGAGCTTGGTGAATGCAACTACCTTAAGGGTAGAGAGAATTGAAGAATGTTAGAATAGAGTGAATTAGAAGAGTAGTTTGGTTGGGTTGATGCTTTGTGATCATCATCCGACAGTTATGGGAATCGGGTTGATGCTTTGTGATCACCACCCGAATAGCCCTTAGAGATGGGTCGATGCTTTGTGATCGTCACCCGATGAGTAGTAGAAATGGGTAGATACTTTGTGACCACTACCCGGTTAGTTAAGAGATATGTAGGTTGATGCTTTGTGATCATCATCCGACATTTAGTAGAAGTGGGATTGATGCTTTGTGATCATCACCCGATAGTGACTAGAGACAGGTAAATGCTTGGTGATCGTTACCCAAAATTCATGAGGAACGGGTAGGCGCTAGGTGATCTCCACCCGATAGTTAGAAAGAACCGAGTTGGTGCTTTGTGATCCTCGCTTTCGGTAGTCACTAAGAACGGGTTGGTTGGTCTTGTGTGAATTACACCCGATAGCCATAGAGAGTGAGATGGTGCTGTGTGAACGCCATCGGCCGTACCTCCCGTAAGATGAGGCCATGATGTTATTAAACAGAAATAGAATCAGAAATAGTATAACGAAAGAATTAAGAGTTATTCATACGGGGGACAACGAGAGAGAGTTTTACTTCTGAGGCATTATTTTGTGCTCACCCGTTATTTTCCTTTGTGGATGCGAGGTTCTAGGTGATGCGGTCGGAGGGCATCGGCAAGCGAAGAGAAATAGCTACTCTGTTTCCCCTTGTTTTGTCTTTTAAAATGCATTTTTGTAAATGACGTTCTTTGTGTATAAAAGACACATGAATTGTAATGAAAAGAAAACTTTAGGCCCAATTTTCTATTGTTATTATGCATGCATTGTACTAGTTTTCAGCAGATGTTACATTTTTGGTATCAGAGCAAAGATTTTGGGATTGAATAGTGTACTATTCTCATCGCCACGACGTCCTATAACCGACTGCGTGAGTAATTCTTTCCTTATAGTAATTGTTTCTTGAGTTCATTAGTGTGATCATTTTGTAGATGAGGCGTAGTTATCGAAATCGCGGTAAAGGTGTGGTGAATGAAGGAGAACCTTCCTAACCCAGTAATCCCACTCCTCCCTTGGATGAAGCTAGAATGCAGGGGAATTATACGCAGTTATGGCGAAGAAACTTCGGGGGAGGAGTTGTACCCCCTGTTCGAGTACCGCCCGATCACACATGTCGAAAGAGGACAACGGTACCTCCCCATGCGAGCGAGAGTGGAACCAATTTACGGTCTCTCTAGCCTGCATCAACCCTGGAGTTTAAGGGTACTGAGATCCAGGTAATAGCGAGAAGAGTGGCTTAGGTTAGGTAGAGGCAGAGCCACGGGAGGGTTTATTTCCCATGTCGGGAGGAGAAGATCCGGTATGCGAGTTTCTTGTTTGGGTGATGCCCCGAATTTGGTGGGAATTAATGGAAGAAACTCATGCGGCTGCGATGTGGCGTGGGAAGAGTTTAGGCAAGAGTTTGAGGTTTGGGTATAGAAACGAGAGGACCAAGTTCATGAGAAGGTCCCAAGAATTTATCGGTTCTGACAAGGGAGAGCGTGAAAGAAAAGTACTCGGTGAAATTCAACGCCCTTGCAAGGTTTGCACCAGGAATAGTTAGTACTCCGGCCTTGAGAAGGGATAAGTTCCTGCATGGATTGAAGTCGGAGATAGCCCGTGATATAATGACAAGCTTCAACCCTCCTCGCAATTATAGTGAGGCTTTGAGGCGGGCGATGAAGGCGGAGATTTTTGAGAATAAAAATCTTCCTGTAGGATCCTCGGACAAAGAGGACCAAAGGAAGCTACCCTCTACTCCCGGAGAGAAGCATGAGGGTGTAAGAGGCAAAGAAATGAGGAATCAGAAGAAGAAGTTTCAGTATAAACAGAATAGAAAAGAGTGGAAGAGTAAACGACCTCGGACGGAGGGGTTTCCTCCTTGCCCTAAATGTGGGAAGAATCACCGGGAGAGTGTCGAGGATCGAGAGAGTGTGCTATAGGTGAGGCGGCGGGGCACATGATGAGGATTGTAAAGCTCCTCTTCCACCAACCACTCAAAGTTCAGGGAAGTCTGCAAATGCGAGTTTTTCTGCGCACGAGAGCCGAGAGGCCGTCCGTTGCGATTCTTGATGATTATTATTTTATGCGGTCCCTTTATATGCTTTAATTGATTCAGGTGCTACCCATTTGTTTATTTCTTATGGGATGCTTGAGAGATTAGGTTTGAAACCTACTAGAGCGACTCAACCCATTAAGATAGAACTACCCGATGGGGGTTAGTGTTGTGACTCGAGATTTTGTTAAGAGAGTCCTTAGTGATCCAGGGTAGAGAGTTAACCGTTGACTTAATAGTTTTTGATATGCCCGACTTTGATGTGATTCTGGGTATGGACTTCCTAGGAAGGTATGGAGTGGAGATTGACTGTCGAAAAAAGAAGGCGAGGTTTAACCTTGATAGTGGAGATAAGTTTAGTTTTGGAGAAGGCCATCAGTTGAGCATGCTGATTAGTAATGTGAAAGCTAGAAAGATGTTGAGAAAGGGGTGTTCGGGTTATATTGCCCATGTAGTGCAAAGTGGTGATGTTCCCCAAGTTAGAGATTCGAGAGGGTGCCGTAGTTCGAGACTTTCTAGAGTGTTTCCGGAAGAGTTACCGGGTTTGCCTCTAGAGAGGGAGGTAGAATTTAGTATCGAACTAGCACCAGGGGACGCACCAATATCCAAAGCCCCTTCAGGAATGGCCCAGTGAACTCCAAAAAATTAAAGAAGCAACTCCAAGAGCTTTTAGAGAAAGGCTTTATCCGACCAAGTCATTCCCTTGGGAGCTCCAATCTGTTTGTGAAAAAGAAGGATGGATCACTAAGGATGTGTATTGATTATAGGGAGTTGAATAAAGTTACAGTGAAGAATAAGTACCCGCTACCCCGGATAGATGAGCTTTTTGATCAGTTGAAAGGAGTGGCAGTGTTCTCCAAAATTGATTTAAGGTCCGGGTACCATCAAGTAAGAGTGGTTGAGCAAGATGTGGCTAAGACTGCCTTTCGTACAAGGTATGGGCATTATGAATTTGTAGTAATGCCTTTTGGCTTGACTAATGCCCCAGCAGTTTTTATGGACCTGATGAACAGGGTATTCCATGAGTATTTGGATCAGTTCATTGTTGTCTTCATTGACGACATTGATTTACTCAAAGTCAAGAGAGCATGAAACACTTGAGATTAGTATTGCAACGGTGAGAGAAAAGAAGTTGTGTGCTAAATTTTCCAAGTGTGAGTTTTGGCTGAACAAGTGATATTCCTGGGTCATACCGTGTCAAAGGAAGGGATTTTGGTAGATCCGAGTAAAGTGTAGGCAATCCTGGAATGGCAAAAGCCGGGAGAAGCAGTGAAAATCGGGAGTTTCTTAGGCTTAGCAGGTTACTACCGGCGGTTTGTAGCAGGATTCACCCAGTTGGCCAAACCATTGATAGCTCTTACCAAGCAGAAAACTCCTTTTGTCTGGTCAGCAGCATGTGAAGAAAGCTTTCAAGAGTTGAAGAAGAGATTAACATCAGCTCCTATACTAGTGTTACCGCAGGAGGGTGTAGATTATGACATTTATACAGACGCCTCTCTGCAGGGACTTGGCGCCATCTTGATGCGGTTAGGTAGGAGGGTTATAGCTTATGCTTCGTCAATTGAAAGAGTACGAGACCCGAGATACCCTATGCATGACTTAGAATTAGCAAGCCGTGGTCTTTGCCTTAAAGATTTGGAGGCATTACCTTTATGGCGTGAAGTAATATCTACACCCGATCATAAGAGTCTAAAGTACCTCTTCTCAAAAGGAGTTGAATATGAGGCGAGAGAAGGTGGTTAGAGCTGGTCAAGGATTATGATTGTGAGATCAAGTACCAAGCCGGGGAAAGCCAATGTAGTAGCCGATGCTTTGAGTAGAAAAGCCCATGTTTTCAGGCTTACCAGGCAGAAAGAGTTAATAGAAGAACTATCTAAGGAGCAGATTGAAGTGGTTCCGGGAAGAATTGCCAGTCTAGAGGTACAGTCCTCTTTACTAGAAGAGATTAGAGAAAAGAAAATGGTTGATGAGTGGTGTCAGAAGACAGTTCAGCAAGTGCATGAGGGCAAGACCGCAGAGTTCTTTGTGAGAAATGATGTCCTCTATTTCAGAAATTGGTTGTGCATCCCTCCAATTGAGGAGTTGAAACAGAAAATTCTTATGGAGGCTCATGACACACCGTACACCGCTCATCCGGGAGCAACCAAGATGTATCAGGATGTTAAGAAAGGCTCCCGGTGGTCGGTATGAAGAAAGACATTGCGAGTTTGTGGCTAAATGTCTAACTTGCGGAGTGCGAGAACATCAACGAGCATCGGGGTGGGGTTGCTTCAACCATTGAGTATCCAGAGTGGAAATGGGAGAGCATTTCAATGGATTTTATCACGGGTCTCCCCAGAGTACAGAGAGGGTGTAATGCTATATGGGTGATTGTGGATAGGTTAACCAAATCAGCCCATTTCCTCCCAGTAAAGGAAAGTACCACTTCTGAGCAGTTGGCTCAGTTACCTCGAGGAGATAGTCGGATTGCATGGTGTGCCCAAGACTATAGTATCGAGATAGAGATTCGATTTGTTTCAGCCTTACGGGACGAGTTTCGAGAGGAGTTTGGGTACCCATTTAGCATTGATCTTTGCCTTTATCATCCTCAGGCAGATGGCGAGCGAAAGAGCGAATCAGGTGCTCGAGGATATGTTGAGAGCCTGTTGCATGGATTATAGAGTATCCTGGCATGAGATGTTACCATTAGTGGAATTTGCCTACAACAACAGTTATCAGTCTACAATTAAAATGGCGCCTTACGAGGCTTTGTATGGTAGACGGTGTAGGTCTCCGCTTCATTGGGATGAAGTAGGCGAAAGAGATGAGTTGAGTACCGCTCTTGGGCCAGAGATGACTCAGAAACTAGTAGAAGATGTGAGGTTAATCAGATATAGAATGAAGCAAGCCCAAGATTGACAGAAGAGTTATGCCGACTTGAAGAGGAAAGAGGTAGAATTCCAAGTGGGCGACAAAGTGTTTCTGAAAGTTTCCCCTGCGAGTAATGCGCCGGAACCAAAGGGAAGTTAGCAGAGGTATGTAGGTCCTTTTGGGGAGTCTTGCAACGAGTAGGAAAGGTGGCTTACAGATTGGCACTACCACCTAGTATGGACAGGGTGCATGATGTCTTCCATGTCTCGATGCTACGGAAGTATGTAAGTGATCCTCTCCACATCCTGAGCGTAGAAGACGTTGAAGTAGCAAAGAATCTAGTATATGAAGAACGTCCAGTTCAGATTCTAGATCAAAGGGTTAAAGAACTTCGGAACAAGAGTGTTCCGCTAGTGAAGGTCCTTTGGAGGAATCACAAAGTGGAAGAGGCCACTTGGGAAATAGAACGAGACATGTAGAATCGTTTCCCAGAGTTATTTGCATGAATTTCGGGGACGAAATTCTTTTAAGGGGGGAAGAATTGTAACGGCCCCAGTGCGTATTTGTTGTTTCTGTTTCGGGCTCTTATTTGAGTTTGGTTTTTGGTAATATGGTTTGATTGAGTGTTGTGTTGAATGTTTGCCCTAAAATTGGTTGGAAATAGAAGAAGTTTAGTGCACCAAGCTTCGCCGGGGCGAAAAAGAATCTTTGCCGCGGCAAAGAGGTGTTGAAGCCACGGGGAAGCTACTGGAAAGTTTCGCCGCGGCGACAGAAGTTTTTTCGCCGCGGCGACAGGCCGATTAAAATGTTGGTTAAGTTTTAGATATTTTCTTCCCTAAGGGCTATTTGACCATTCTACCCCTAATTAGCAGGAAAAGTGGGGAGTTAATTGTAAGGATTTTTCATGGAGAATATGTTGACTTAGGGGTGAGTTTGTAATGAATCAAAGGATATAGATGGAATTCCTAAAGAAAAGTAAGGGCAAAATGGGAATGATTGTGTATATATTTCATTAAAAGGAATTAGAATTAACAAACCCCTCATTTCTTCTTCTCAAACGCAACTCTCCATCTTTACTCCTCTCAACTTCTCTTTTCTTTTGATCAAGGATTTTCAAGGGGTTTTTGAAGTGATTTGGAGTAGAAAAGCAACCTAGGGCTTCCTAAGGTAAGGATTTCTCCTTAAGTTGTGTGATTTGTGAGTTTTAGTTCATTTTGGTATTTGAGGGTTTTCATTCTTTTGGTTAAGATTTGAGGAAAAGTCAAGCTAAACAAGTGAAAGGAAGAGTTGGTGAAGTCTCTCCATAACAAGTAAGTAAAACCCAACCCAAGTTGAGATTTATGAAATTTCTTGATTAGGGTTTTGATAGACATGATGTATGTATGTGATATGCATGTAATATGTCATGTATGAAGGATTAAATAGAGACTTCTATGCCTTGTGATTATTTATTCATTGCAAATATGAGAAATGGGTTGTTGGATTGGCAAGGTAGTTGAGATGGATTTGAAGGGGTGTTATGGAACCCTTCTTGGAAGTGTTTTGTTTGACAGGTTATTATGGCTTTGTGAAGGGGTTTGTCCCCATTTTGGATGGTTAGGAAAAGTTTTAGAATCATTGCTATGATAGAGTTTTATAGTGCACATGAGTTGTTTGATGAAATGCCTAATAGAGGTTTGAGTGTGAGTAATGAACCTTAATTCTTGCAACATTGCATGTTGGCATTTCATAAGTGCATTGGTAATGATGAACCATCCATAGGCACTAATTGTGCATTGAAAAGTGACCTAAGAAAGTGTAGGAAAATTTTGTATGCAATTACTCTATGAGTAGAGAGCTTGGTGAATGCAACTACCTTAAGGGTAGAGAGAATTGAAGAATGTTAGAATAGAGTGAATTAGAAGAGTAGTTTGGTTGGGTTGATGCTTTGTGATCATCATCCGGCGAGTTATAGGGAATCGGGTTGATGCTTTGTGATCACCACCCGAATAGCCCATAGATGGAGGGTCGATGCTTTGTGATCGTCACCGATGAGTAGTAGAAATGGGTAGATGCTTTGTGACCACTACCCGGTTAGTTAAGAGATATGTAGGTTGATGCTTTGTGATCATCATCCGACATTTAGTAGAAGTGGGATTGATGCTTTGTGATCATCACCCGATAGTGACTAGAGACGAGTAAATGTTTGGTGATCGTTACCCAAAATTCATGAGGAACGGGTAGGCGCTAGGTGATCTCCACCCGATAGTTAGAAAGAACCGAGTTGGTGCTTTGTGATCCTCACTCGGTAGTCACTAAGACGGGTTGAGTTGTGTGAATTCCACTGATAGCCATAGAGAGTGAGATGGTCTTTGTGTGAACGCCATCCCGACATCTCTCCGTAAGATGAGGCCATGATGTTATTAACGGAAATAGAATCGAAATAGTATAAGGAAAGAATTAAGAGTTATTCATACGGGGACAAGCAGAGAGAGTTTTACTTGCAGCATTATTTTGTACTCACCCCGTTATTTTCCTTTGTGGATGCAGGTTCTAGGTGATGCAGTCGGAGGGGCGTCGGCAAGCGAAGAGAAATAGCTACACCGTTTCCCCTGTTTTGTCTTTTAAAATGCATTTTTGTAAATGACGTTCTTTGTGTATAAAAGACACATGAATTGTAATGAAAAGAAAACTTTGGGCCCAATTTAATATTGTTATTATGCATGCATTGTACTAGTTTTCAGTAGATGTTACAGACCATCACCCGGTTAGTTATTAGATAAGTGGATTGATGCTTTGTGATCATCATCCGACATTTATTAGAAGTGGGTTGATGCTTTGTGATCATCACCCAATGATTAGAGACGGGTTAATGCTTGGTGATCGTTACCCGAAAGTTATGAGGAACGGGTAGGTGCTAGGTGGTCTCCACCCGATAGTTATGAAAATCGGGTAGGTGCTTTGTGATCCCCACTCGGTAGTCACTATGAACGGGTTGGTACTATGTGAATTCCACCCGATAGTCATGGAGAGTGAGATGGTGCTGTGTGAACGCCATCCGGCCGTACCTCTGGTACGATGAGGCCATGACGTTTAGTAGAAACAAATATAGTGTAAGGAAAGAATTAAGAAGTATTACATACGGGGACAGACAGATAGAGGGTTTTTACTTACTGAGCATTATTTTGTACTCACCCCGTTATTTTTCCTTTGTGGATGCAAGATCTAGGTGATGATACAGTCGGAGGGGCATCGGCAAGCGAAGAGCAATAGCTACTCTGTTTCCCCTATTTTTGTCTTCTAAAATGACTTTTTTGTAAACAGTATTCATTGTGTATAAAAGACATATGACTTATAATGAAAAGAAAGTTTTTGGGCCCAATTTTCTATTGTTATTAGGCATGCATTGTACTAGTTTACAGCAATTGTTACACATTTCATCAAGCAACTAATGTGCATACAAGAACTCTACTTTATTATAACTTTTATTCTCTTCTTGACCATCCAAAATGGGAGGAAAACTCCCTCATATAGTCATAATTCCTGCCAATGAAAACACTCCCAAAAATATTCATGCAAACTCCTCCAACTTCAACTCAATTTCAATCTCTCTTCACACATCAAACACTTCTCATAATTAAAGTGTATTCAACAACCACAAAGCAAATATTCATCTTAACTCAATTCTCAATAACATAACATACTTATACATACATAAATCTCTACTCAATCTCTACTCAAAGGATTTCTCAAATCTCAACGTGGGTTGGATTTACTTACCTTATGGGTAATTGGCTTCTCTAGCACTTCTGCTTCCCTTTTGTATCTTGTCTTCTATCTACAACTTTAAACAAACAATAACAACATAAGACTTTAACAAATCATAAGCAAATTCTCATCTAAAGCAAGAATCCTTACCTTAGGATGCTTTAGATTAAATCTCTACTAAAAACTACACAAAAAATCCTTAGAAATTCTTGGAAGATTGAGTGGGGGATTGACAGAAATTAGGGAATGAGAATGGCGGTGGAGATGGTGAAGAATGAAGAGCTTTCAACACTTAAACTCTTTTTAGCTCAACTTATACACAATCATTCCCATTTTGCCCTTGCTTTTTCTTAGAAATTCCATCTATATCCCTTAGTCAATTACAATAATGCCCTCATTTTTATTGCATTCTCCATGAAATTCTATCTCTTTTCACTCCCCACTTTTTCAACTAATTTTGAGTGAAAAGACCATTTTACCCCTAATAGAAGTTTAAGGGATTTTCCTCACATTTTTCTCAAAATAACTTTAACAAAAATTCAACTAAGGGCTAACCAACCAAAAATAACAACATGCAAGCTCAATTGAGAACAAATCAATAAACATTCAAGCAATGCAACAATAATTTAACTACATACCTCAAGTGGGGCATTACAATTCTCCCCCCTTAAAAGAATTTCATCCCCGAAATTCACACAAATAATTCCGAGTAACGTTTCTGCATATCTTGCTCTACCTCCCATGTGGTCTCTTCTACCTTGTGATTTCTCCAAGAGACTTTTTCTAATGGAATGCTCTTATTCCGGTGCTCTTTAATCCTTCAGTCCAAAATCTGTACTGGACACTCCTCATGCATAAGGTTCTCTTCTAAGTCAACATCCTCTATTCTCAAGATATGGGAGGGATCACTTACGTACTTCCGTAGCATCAAGACATGGAAAACATCATGCACATTGTCTATGCTAGGTGGTAGTGCCAATCTGTAGGCCACCTTTCCCACTCGTTGCAATACCTCAAATGAACCTACATATCTCGGTGCTAACTTTCCTTTATTAGCGAAGCGCATCACTTGCTTGTAGGGAGAAACTCTCAAAAACACTTTATCACCCACTTGAAATTCAACCTCTTTTCTCTTCAAGTAGGCATAACTCTTCTGTCGATCTTAGGCTTGCTTCATTCTTTCTGATTAATCTTACATCTTCTATCATTTTTAAAGTCACCTCCCGGCCCCGAGAGCGGTACTCAACTCATCATTTTCACCTATCTCATCCCAATGTAGTGGAGACCTACATCGTCTACCATACAAAGCCTCGAAAGACGCCATCTTAATTGTAGACTGGTAACTGTTGTTGTAGGCAAACTCCACTGAGGGTAACATTTCATGCCAAGATGCTTTATAATCCATACAGCAAGCTCTCAACATATCCTCAGCAACACGATTCATTCTTCTGTTTGGCCATCCGTCGAGGATGTTGGCGAGGGCTTGAATGCCAAACGGGTACCCAAATTTCTCTGTAAACTAGTCCAGAAAGCTGAGACAAATCTGGAATCTCTATCTGACGCTATTGTCTTGGGCATACCATGCAACCTGACTATCCCTTTAATGTCAATCTGAGCCAACTGATCTATAGTGGTGCTCTCCTTTACTGGGAGGAAATGGGCGGACTTAGTTAATCTATCCACAATCACCCATATAGCATTATATCCTCTCTGTACTCGAGGGAGACCTGTGATAAAATCCATTGAAATACACTCCCATTTCCACTCTGGAATACTAAGTGGCTGAAGCAACCCTGACGACCTTTGGTGTTCTGCTTTCACCTGTTGACAAGTCAGACATTTAGCTACAAACTCTACAATGTCTCTCTTTATACCTGGCCACCAGTAGCCTTTCTTTACATCTTGATACATCTTGGTTGCTCCAGGATGAGTAGTGTATGGTGTGTCATGAGCCTCCATAAGAATTCTCTTTCTCAACTCATCATTTTGAGGAATACACAACCGATTTCTAAAATAGAAGACATCATCCACTAAATGGAACTCTGTTACCTTGTCCTCATGTACTTGCTGAACTATTTTCTGACACCACCCATCAACCACTTGCTTAACTCTAACTTCCTCCAATAAAGTAAACTGAACCTCTAACCTGGCAATCTTTCCCGAAATCACTTCAATCTGTTCTCTACATAATTCTTCTATCAACTTTTTCTACTTAGTGAGCCAAGACAAATAAGCTTTTCTACTCAAGGCATCGGCTACTACATTGGCTTTCCCCGGTTGATACTTGATCTCATAATCATAGTCCTTAACTAGCTCTAGCCACCTTCTATGTCTCATATCTAGCTCCTTTTGAGTGAAGAAGTACTTTAAACTCTTATGATCAGTATAGATGTTACTCTTTGCACCATAAAGGTAATGCCTCCAAATCTTTAATACGAAGACCACGGCTGCCAACTCTAGGTCATGCGTAGGGTATCTCGTCTTATACTCTTTTAATTGCCGAGAGGCATAAGCTATCACCCTACCTAACTGCATTAACACTACACTAAGTCCTTGCAGAGATGCATCTATATAAATGTCATAATCTACACCCTCCTATGGTAACACTAACACTAGAGCTGTTGTTAACCTCTTCTTCAACTCTTGGAAACATTCCTCACATGCTTCTGACCATACAAAAGGAGTCTTTTGTTTGGTAAGAGCTGTCAATGGTTTAGCCAACTGGGCGAACCCTTCAACAAATCGGGGTCGTAGTAACCTCCTTGGGAGCCTAAGAAACTTCTGACCTCTTTTACTGTCTTCGGCTTCTGCCATTCAAGGATTGCCTTTACCTTATTCGGATCTATTGAAATCCCTTCCTTGGACACCGTATGGCCCAGAAATATTACTTGGTCGAGCCAAAACTCACATTTAGAAAACTTAGCATACAACCGCTTTTCCCTCAACCGTTTGTTGACCTATTCTCAAATGTTCCTCATGTTCTTCTCTCGACTTGGAATAAACCAGGGAATATCATCAATGAATACTACTATAAAGCCCGATCTAGGCAGGTCATGGAATACCCGATTCATCAAATCCATAAAAACTGCTAGGGCATTAGTCAAGCCAAACAGCATCACTACAAACTCATAATGCCCATACCTTGTACGAAAAGCAGTCTAGCTATATCCTGCTCAGCCACTTCTTACCTGATGTACCCTGAGCTCAATTCAATTTTGGAGAATACTGCTGCTCCCTTCAACTGATCAAACAAATCATCTATCCGAGGTAACGGGTACTTATTCTTCACTGTCACTTTATTTAGCTCTCTTTAATCAATACACATCCATAGTGACCCGTCTTTCTTCTTTACAAACAAAACTGGAGCTCCCCAGGGAGAATGACTTGGTCGGATAAAACCTTTATCTAAAAAGCTCTTGGAAGTTGCTTCTTTAATTCCTAAAGCTCTGCTGGGGCCATTCGGTAAGGGACTTTAGATATGGGTGCTGTTCCTGGTGCTAGTTCAATACTAAACTCAACCTTTCTTTCCGGTGGCAAACCCAATAAGTCTTCCGAAAACACATCTAGGAATTCTCAAACTACCGGCACCCTCTGAATTTTTGACTATGGAACGTCACCACTCTGTACTACATGAGCAATATATTCAGAACACCCCTTTCCCAACATCTTTCTAGCCTTCACACTACTAATCAACATGCTCAGCCCGATGGCCCTCTCCAAAACTAAATTTATCTCCATTATCGAGATTAAATCTTCTTCTTCCGACAATCAATTTCTACTCTATACCTCCCTAGGAAATCAATGCCCAATATCACATCAAAGTCGAGCATATCAAAAACTATTAAATCAACTGCTAACTCTCGACCACGGATCACTACAGACTCTTCTAACAACATCTCCTGAGTCAGCACACTCACCCTATCAGGTAACTCTATCTTAATAGGTTGACTCACTCTAGTAGGTTTCAAACTTAATCTCTCTATCATTCCATGAGATATAAAAGAATGGGTAGCTCTAGAATCAATTAAAGCATATAAAGGGATAGCATGAAATAACAATTGACCGATATTTACGAGGGAGGGTGTCAGCTTCCTCCCCGTGCCACTATAAATACTATGGCATTTGTACCTTTAGGAGTCTGAGCTGTCGGTGGGAGAGGAGCTTTACAATCCCTCATCAGATGCCTTGGCTGTCGGCACCTGTAACACACGTTTCGATCCCTCAAACACTCTCTTGAATGGTTCCTCTCGCATTTAGCAGAAGAAGGAAACCCTTCTGTCTTGGGTCGTTTGTTCTACCAATCTCTCCTATTCTTCCTGGGTTAAAACTTCTTCTTGGCCCTTACTTCTCTGTTCTTTGTGGCATCTACTCTCTCCCTCTGTAAGGTGGTGGATGGCTCACTAGATACTGTTGAAGCTAACCCTTCTGCAATGTATTTATTTACATAGATCTCTGCCTTCAAAGCCCGTGTTAAAGCTTCACTGTAGGTATGTGAGGGCTCGGCTCCTGTCATTACATCTCGGGCAATATCTGATCTCAACCCTTGTACGAACTTGTCCCTCCTTAACTTCTGTGTGTACACTATCCCGGGTGCAAAGCGAGCAAGGGAGTTGAATCTTACTGAATATTCTTTCACCGTACTAGTCCCCTGCTTCAAATTAATAAAATTTTGGACCTTCTCATGTATTCGATCTTCTGCTCGATACTCAACCTCAAACAATCTCCTGAATTCCTCCCAAGTCATCGAGGCCATGTCATGAGTCTCTTCCATTAATTCCCACCAAATTGGGTGGGCATCTCCCCGGGAAATAAAGAAAGCGGCATATCTGATCCTCTCTCTATCATTCATAGGAAACAGTGCCGTCGTCCGCTCTATGGACTTAAACCACTCTTCTGCTTCTAACGGGTCCCTAGTACCCCTAAACTCTGGAGGTTGGTGCTGGTTCACAAGCCCCTGAATCGGATCAACTCGAAACTTTGTCTTGTCGAGGTGACCACCCTTCTCGCTCTTATCTTGTAGTCGGTACTTTACTAAGAGTCTCGATTCTTTCCTGTATAGCTCTCCACTGACTCTTAGCTAACACCTGCTGTACAATGGTTCAAATCCTCGTCTCATCAAGAGTAGGGGGAGTTGGTTCTAGTGGGTTAGAAGATTCTCCCTCGTTCATCACACTCTTACCCTTCTTCCTATTACTACACCTCATCTACAAAACAACCACACTTAATCAATGCAAGAGAACACTTAACGTAAGGAAAGAATTAACTTACACAGTCGGCTCTCGGACATCGTAGCGATGAGAATGGTACACTGTCAAATCCCAAAATCTCGGCTCTAATACCAAAAATGTAATAACTATTTCCTACTCAAATACTCATAAAAATATACATAATAAAATACATGTATAATAACATAAATAGTTAGGCCCAAATTTTTCTTTTATTAAACATATACATTCTTTATACAAAATTAGTATCATAAACAAAAACGATCAAAAACTATATAGATAGTATAGTCATTCCTCCTCGCGTGCCGACGTCCATCTGACCGTGTTCTCACCTAAATCCTGCAAAAACATAGAAAGACAACGGGGTGAGCACAAATAATGCTCAGTAAGTAAACCCTCTAGTCATCTATCCTGTAACCTCTCTCTCTCTAAGTCTTTCCTTACAATTCTCATTTACTATCTCTTTTATACTTCTCTCTGGTTTCTCTTTCTGTTTCTCTCTCTCTCTTTCTCTTTCTTAGAACTCTTTTCTACTAACTCTCTTTAGTAAGTCACGGCCCCATCTTACTGGGGGCACAGCCGGGACTCGCTCCCGCTCTTCTTGCTTGCACTCGTTCTTGCCGATCGGACTCGGTTATGCATAGATTCAGAACCCTTGGCCATGTGAGTATATAATCTCTCTCTCGGGTACTCTCAGGTATAGCCCTCATCCGCATGCACCCTCAATGGTTACACCACTACTCTCTCATACTCATGCCGCTCTCTCAGTGCGGCGTACATGCGGGAATACTCTACCCATTACTCACGGGTTCTCCATCGCACAACCTACTCTATTCTCTTTTTCTCTCTTTTCTCTTAATAAAGCTCACATTCAAAGTTCTCTATTCTTTTTCTACTCTTTCTCTAATGCATAAATAATGCATATGGATGATTCATGCTCATTAATGAACTCATGAAAAGCACAAATGCAATGTTGCATCAAAGACAGTCATTATGCACAGGTCACACTCAAGAAGGCATAACTTGAGTTATACACATCAGATTGCTACTATTTTTGTCTCGTTTCAAAGCTTAGAGATAGGGATATAACTTTTATGTTTTGAGTTCAATCTGTAAGATGCCCAAAAATCACTCAAAAAGTCACGGCTGTGATAGGGCAGTTTGGTAACATGTTTTCACTTAGGCATTTCATCAAGCAACTAATGTGCATACAAGAACTCTACTTTGCTATAACTTTTCTTCTCTTCTTAACCATCCAAAATGGGAGGAAAACTCCCTCATATAGTCATAATTCCTGCCAAGGAAAACACTCCCAAAAATATTCATGCAAACTCTTCCAACTTCAACTCTATTTCAATCTCTCTTCACATGTAACACCCCACTTGAAATACGTAGCCACTGTTTAAGGTATGGCCTAAAGGATTACTGAATTGCCCCTAAATGAGTTTGTATATTGTTCATGTTGTTTGGTTGGCCCTTGGTTGAGTTTATGTTTTGGGTTTGGTTGAGTGTTTACCCTGGAATTGATCAAGACTTGGCGAGGGGGATTTTGGAGTTGCGGTCTTGGCGGGCCGGGCGAGGGAGAAGCTTCGTGCGTGTTACGTTGGTTGCGTGTTGCGGTTGTGAGTGCGGTTAGGGCTGTTTCACCGGCGGAGGAAAGTTCTTCGCCGCGGCGACGGGACAGCAGAAAAGTTTCTTGAGGTTTCTAGAGAATTCTCCGTAGGGGTAAAATGACCATTCTACCCCTAATTAGTAGGAAAAGTGGGGAGTAAAATGCAAGGAAATTTCATGGAGAATAGTGTAAAATGGGGGTGAGTTTTTAAAGAATTAAAGGATAAAGGTGGAAATTTCAAGAAAGAGTAAGGGCAAAATAGGAAAAAGTGTATATTATATGAGCTAATACGGGTTGAATTCCCTTAACCCATTCATTTCACATATTGCCACCGCCTCTTCATCTCTCATTTCCTCTCAATTTCCTCACTCAATCTTCCAAGGGATTTTTGAGAGTTTTGAGTTGAAATTTGACAAAGAAGTGATCCTAAGCAAGAAGAGGTAAGAATCTCTACTCTAGAGATGAGTTTTATTTATGTAAGGGTTAAGTTCTTACTAAGTTTATGCTTAGGAAATAAGGGAAAGTTATGATCCAACAAGAGTAGAGAGCTTTAGTGGAGACTACTCAAGTATGAGGTAAGTAAATCCAACTCAAGCTAAAGTTTAAGAAATTCTTGAGTAGAGATTTATTTATGCATGTATATATGATGCTTGTTGAGAAATTGAGTAGAGATGTATGTCTACTTGTTGAGGAATTGAATTGAGAAGAGTATTTATGTTATGTTGTTGGATATTTCCTTTATGGGAAGTGTTACTGTGTGATGAGTTTGAGATGAAGCTGGAGGAGATTGAGTAGATATTTTGGAAGTGTTCTTCTATGATAGGAACCATGCCCATAGAATAGAGTTTCTTCCCATTTTGGATGGTTAGAAGAGAAGTAGAGTTGGAATTATAGAGGAGTTTTTGTATGCACATGAGTTGTTTGATGAAATGCCTAAGTGAGAAACTGCCCTGTCACAGCCGTGACTTTCTAAGTGATTTTTGTGCATTTTACGGATTGAACTGGGTTCAAAACAAAACATAAAAATTGTAGTCCTGTCTCGAAGCTTTAAAACCAGACAAAAACCGTAGCAATCCGATGCGTATAACTCAAGTTATGCCTTCTTGAGTGTGACCTGCGCAGAATGACTGTTTTGATGCAATATTGCATTTGGCATTTCATAAGTGCATTAATGAGTATGAACCATCCAGATACATTAATTGTGCATTGAGAAGTAGCTTGAGAAAGAATAGAGAATGTTGAGTATGAGCTACCTTATGAGTACTAGCTTAAGAGTAGAGAATTTTGAGTATAAGCTATACTATGAGCAATAGTTTGAGTGAGAAAGAGTAGAGAATGTTGAGAATAGCAACTCTTAAGAGTAAAGAGAATGAGAACACTCTGATAGTAAAGAGAAAGAGAGATTGAGCACTAGCGAATAAAAGAGCGAAAAGTGCTAAAGAAGATAATAGAGTAAGTTGTGCAATAGGGAACATGTGAGTGACGAGTAGAGTCACGAGAGTGGGTGCTTTGTGATCCCCAACCGTGCCTCCAATCAGATGAGGCCACGACCGTCACACAAAGTGGAACATGAGGTTCCAGCCGTGCCTCCGGTAAGATGGGGCCGTGACATTCAGAGAGAGAGAGAATACACTCATATGGCTAAAGGTTCCGAATCCATGCATGACTAAATCCGATCGGTAGCGAAATGAGTGAAAGTCACGTAGAGTGGTAGCGCCCAGCCGTGCCTCCAGTCAGATGAGGTCGTGACATTCCAATGAGTAAGAATGAGAAAGAACAGAGATGAGAAAAGCTAAGAGTTAAGCTATATTATGAGTACTAGCTTGAGAAAGAGATGAGCAAACATGAGAAAGAATAAAAGAGAGAGAAAGAGCATAGAGTAGGTTATGCGATGGGGAACCCGTGAGTAATGGGTAGAGTATTCCCGCATGTACGCCGCATTAAGAGAGCGGTATGAGTATGAGAAAGAGAAGTGGTGTAGCCCGTGAGAGTGCATGCGGATGAGGGCTATACCCGAGTACCCAAGAGAGAGATTATACACTCACATGGCCAAAGGTTTCGAATCCATGCATAACCAAGTTTGATCGGCTAGAATGAGGAGAAGTCACGTAGAGCGGGAGCGAGTCCCGGCCGTGCCTCTGGTAAGATGAGGCCGTGACTACTAAAGAGAGTTAACAGAAAAGAATTATGAGAAAGAGAAACAGAAATGAGAATGAGATAGAAAAAGAGACAGAGAACCATGATTTTCCTTCATGGTGAGTATGACGAGAATAAGAGAGAGAACCATGATTTTCCTTCATGGTGAGTATGATGAGAATAAGAGAGAACCATGACTTTCCTTCATGGTGAGTAAGAATAAGAGAAGGAGAAAAGAGAATAGGAACAGAGAGAAAGAAAGAATAAAAAGAGCAAAACAGAGTTAAAGGAGAATAAATGTATTAGAAAGAAAGAAAACAGTGAGAATTAGAAATAGAACAACAGTAGAGTAAGGAAAGAACCAAAGAGTGAGTTGCGGGGACAGGTAGTAGAGGATTTACTTACTGAGCATTGTTGTGCTCACCCCGTTGTTCTTCTCTATTTTGCAGGAAATAGGAGCAGCGGTCGGATGGACGTCGAGGAGCGAAGAGTATTGGTACCACTGTCCACCAACTATGATATTTTGTATTAATTAGAAAGTTTTTAGTACATAGTAATTTGTATTTGCAAAGAATTATATTTTATGAGTAAAGAAAATTTGAGCCCACTATTTTCCATACGCTTTGTATATCTATAATTACATAGTATGTATTATAAGAATAGTAGTAAAGAGGAGATGTTACATCACACATCAAACACTTCTCATAATTAAAGTGTATTCAACAACCACAAAGCAAATATTCATCTCAACTCAATTCTCAATAACATAACATACTTATACAGACATAAATCTCTACTCAAAGGATTTCTCAAATCTCAACTCGGGTTGGATTTACTTACCTTATGGGTAATTGGCTTCTCTAGCACTTCTCCTTCCCTTTTGTATCTTGTCTTCTATCTACAACTCTAAACAAACAATAACAACATAAGACTTTAACAAATCATAAGCAAATTCTCATCTAAAGCAAGAATCCTTACCTTAGGATGCTTTAGATTAAATCTCTACTAAAAACTACTCCAAAAATCCTTAGAAATTCTTGGAAGATTGAGTGGAGGATTGACATAAATTAGGGAATAAGAATAACGGTGGAGATGGTGAAGAATGAAGGGCTTTCAACACTTAAACTCTTTTTAGCTCAACTTATACACAATCATTCCCATTTTGTCCTTGCTCTTTCTTAGAAATTTCATCTATATCCCTTAGTCAATTACAATAATGCCCTCATTTTTATTGCATTCTCCATGAAATTCTATCTCTTTTCACTCCCCACTTTTTCAACTAATTTTGAGTGAAAAGACCATTTTACCCCTAATGAAAGTTTAAGGGATTTTCTTCACATTTTTCTCGAAATAACTTTAACAAAATTCAACTAAGGGCCAACCAACCAAAAATAACAACATGTAAGCTCAATTGAGAACAAATCAATAAACATTCAAGCAATGCAACAATAATTTAACTATATACCTCAAGTGGGGCGTTACACCGTGCCTCCAGTAAGATTCGGCTATGACATTCAAGTGAGAAAGAATAGAGAGAGAGAATGAGTAGAAGTCACGAAGAGTGGGTTAGTGCTTTGTGGACTCCACCCGGCCGTGCCACCAGTAAGATGAGGCCGTGACATAAAACAGAAAGTTAGCAGAAAAAGAGCTATGTGAAAGAGAAACAGAAAGAGAAAAGAAATAAGATGAGAAAAGTGTAAAGGAAGAATTAAGAGAAAGGGTTACGGGGACAGACAAGTAGAGGATTTACTTTCTGAGCATTATTGTGTGCTCACCCCGTTGTTTTCTTTGTGTTTGCAGGATCTAGGTGAGGACACGGTCGGATGGGCGTCGGCAAGTGAGGAGCAATAGCTACACTGTCTACTGTTTGAGGACTTTTTGTAAATGATACTCTATTTTGTATAAAGAATGTTTATATGTAATAAAAGAAAATTTTTTTGGGCCCATCTACTTTTACTTTTATACATGTATTGTATTATGTGTATTTTCTATGAGTATCCTAGTATAAAGGAGTTAATACATTTTTGGTATCAGAGCAAAGATTTTGGCATTTGACAGTGTACTATTCTCATCGCCATAGCTTTCGATAACTGACTGTGTGAGTTAATTCTTTCCTTTCTCTAAGTGTTTCTCGAATTGACCAAATGTGGTTGCTTTGTAGATGAGGCGTAGTAACCGAAATCGTGGTAAAAGTGTGA
Organism: Pistacia integerrima; assembly: GCA_026225825.1. NCBI lineage: Eukaryota > Viridiplantae > Streptophyta > Magnoliopsida > Sapindales > Anacardiaceae > Pistacia > Pistacia integerrima. The sequence continues at coordinate 25,734,199 of CM047747.1, forward strand.
TGAATAAGGAAGAAACCTCAAACCCACCAGAATCAACTCCTCCTGCTCTCGATGAGACGAGAGTTCGAAATATTGTACAGCAAGTATTAGGAGAGAGTTAGAGGAGAGCTGTACTGGAAAGAACCGAGACCCCTATTAGAGTACCGACCATGAGACGAGAAAGAGACTGGCCGGTGCCTCAGATAGTACAAAATAGAGTTGAGCCAGTTTATGGTCTTCCCAGTCAACATCAACCGTAAGAGTTTAAGGGTACTACAGACCCGGTAGTAGCAGAAGAATGGTTCAGGTCAATAGAACGTACCACAGCTTTATTTCCCATGACGGACCAGGAGAAGATCCGGTATGCAAGTTTCTTATTTTGGGGTGATACCCAAATTTGGTGGGAATTAATGGAAGAAACCCATGATATGGCAGTGATGACTGAGGAAGAGTTCAGACAAGAGTTTGAGGTCGAGTACAGAACAGAGGACTAGGTTCATGAGAAGGTCTAAGAATTTATCAGCTTGCAGCAGCAGTCTAGTACCGTGAAGGAGTACTCAGTGAAATTTAACTCCCTTGCAAGGTTTGCACCCGGAATAGTTAGTACTCTGGCTTTGAAAAGAGACAAGTTTGTCCATGGATTGAAGCCAGAGATAGCTTGGGATATAATGACGAGCTCCGATCCCCCTCGAACGTATAGTGAGGCCTTGAGGCGAGCAATGAGGGCGGAAATCTTCGAGAATAAAATTCCCCCAATAGGTTCCTCGACAAGAGGACCAAGTGAGCCATCCTCCGCCCCGCAGAGAGAGAAATTATAGGGTGTGAAAAGCAAAGAAAAGAAGAATAATAAGAAGAAGTTTCAGTCTAGGCAGAATAAAAGAGATTGGAGGAGTAAGCGGCCCAGGATAGAATGGTTTCCCCTTTGCCCTAAATGTGGGAGGAACCACCCAGGAGAGTGTCTGAGGGACCAGAGGGTGTGTTATACGTGCCGACAGCCATGACACTTGATGAGAGATTGTAAAGCTCCTCTTCCACCACCAGCACAGAGTTCTGGAGGTACTACTAATGCCCGAGTGTTTACAGTGGCACAAGGTGAAGCAGAGGCCAATCCATCAACTGCTACTGGTCAGTTATAATTTCTTGCTATTCTTTTATATGTCTTAATTGATTCAGAAGCCACTCATTCTTTTATATCTTATGACATAATGGAGAGGTTAGGTTTGAAATCTATTAGAGTGAGTCAACCCATTAAGATAGAGTTACCCGATGGGGTTAGTGTTCTGACGCAAGAGATGTTGTCAGGAGAGTCAGTGGTGATCAAGGGTAGAGAGTTAACAGTTGATCTGATAGTTTTTGATATGCCTGATTTTGATGTGATATTGGGCATGGATTTCCTGGGGAGGTTCGGAGTGGAAATTGATTGTCGGAAAAAGAAGGCGAGATTTAATCTCGATAGTGGAGATAAGTTCAGCTTTGGAGAGGGTCATCAGTTGAGCATGTTGATTAATAGTGTGAAGGCTAGAAAGATGCTGAGAAAAGGGTGTTCGCGATATAGTGCCCATGTAGTGCAGAGTCGTGATGCTCCACAGTCAAAAATTCAGAGGGTGCCAGTAGTTCGAGATTTTCTAAAAGTGTTTTCGGAAGAGTTACCGGGTTTACCTCTAGAAAGAGAGGTTGAGTTTAGTATTGAACTAGCAACGGGAACAGCACCATTATCGAAAGCCCCCTATCGAATGGCCTCATCCGAGCTCTAGGAATTAAAGAAGCAACTCCAAGAGCTTTTGGATAAAGGCTTTATCTGACTGAGTCATTCTCCTTAGGGAGCTCCAATTTTGTTTGTGAAGAAGAAAGATGGGTCACTACGGATGTGTATCGATTATAGAGAGTTGAATAAATTGACAATGAAGAATAAGTACCCGTTACCTCGTATTGATGATTTGTTCGATTAGTTGAAAGGAGCCGTAGTGTTCTCTAAAATTGATTTGAGGTCAGGGTACCATCAAGTAAGAGTGGCTGAGCAAGATGTGGCTAAGCCTGCCTTCCGTAGAAGGTATGGACATTATGAGTTTGTAGTGATGCCGTTTGGCTTAACTTATGCCTTAGCAGTTGTTATGGACTTGATGAACCAGGTATTCCATGATTATTTGTATCAGTTTATAGTGGTTTTCATTGATGATATCCTGGTTTATTCTAAGTCGAGAGAAAAGCATGAGCAACACTTGAGAATAGTGCTGCAACGATTGAGAGAAAGGAAGTTGTATGCTAAATTTGCCAAGTATGAGTTTTGGCTTGATCGAGTGATATTTTTGGGCCATACGGTGTCTAAGGAAGGGATTTCAGTGGATCCGAGCAAAGTGAAGGCAATCCTTGAATGGCAGAGGCCGAAAACAGTAAAAGAGGTCAAAAGTTTCTTAGGCCTAGCAGGTTACTACCGGTAATTTGTAGCAGGGTTTGCCCAGTTGGCTAAACCGTTGATAGCGCTTTTACCAAACAAAGAACTCTTTTTGCATGGTCAGAAGCATGTGAGGAGAGCTTTCAGGAATTGAAGAAGAGGTTAACGAAAGCTCCTGTATTAGTGTTACCGTATGAAGGTGTAGATTATGACATTTATACAGATGCCTCACTACAAGGACTTGGTGCTATGTTAATGCAGTTAGGTAGGGTGATAGCATATGCCTCTCGGCAATTGAAAAAGTATGAGACGAGATACCCTACGCATGAACTAGAGTTGGTAGCCGTGGTATTTGTACTAAAGATTTGGAGGCATTACCTTTATGGTGCCAAGAGTAATATCTACACCAATCATAAGAGTTTAAAGTATTTCTTCACTCAGAATGAGCTGAATATGAGACATATAAGGTGGTTAGAGCTGGTTAAGGATTATGAATGTGAGATCAAGTATCAACCGAGGAAAGCCAATGTAGTAGCCAATGCTTTGAGTAGAAAAACTTATTTGTCCCTGCTCACTAAGCAGAAAGAGTTGATAGAAGAGTTGTGCAGAGAGCAAATTGAAGTGATCCCGGGAAGGATTGCCAGGTTAGAGGTTCAGTCTACTTTAATGGAAGAAGTCAGAGAAAAGCAAGTGGCCAATGAGTGGTGTCAGAGAATAGGTCAGCAAGTGCATGAGGGCAAGACAACAGAGTTTCAAGTAATAGATGGTGCCCTCTATTTCAGGAATCGGGTGTGTATTCCTCATAATGATGAGTTGAGGAAGAGAATACTTACAGAGGCTCATGATGCACCGTACACTGCTTATCCTGGAGCAACCAAGATGTATCAAGATGTAAAGCAAGGCTATTGGTGGCCAGGTATGAAGAGAGATATTGCAGAATTTGTAGCTAAATGTCTGGTTTTTCAGCAGGTGAAAACAGAACACCAACGACCGTCAAGGTTGCTTTAGCCATTGAGTATTCCAGAGTGGAAACGGGAGAGCATCTCAATGGATTTTATCACAGGTCTCCCCAGAGTACAGAGAGGGTATAATGCGATATGGGTGATTGTGGACAGGTTAACCAAGTCAGCCCATTTCCTTCCAGTAAAGGAGAGCACCACTACGGATCAGTTGGCTCAGATTTACATTAAGGAGATAGTCAGGTTGCTTGGTGTGCCCAAGACAATAGTGTCAAATAGAGATTCCAGGTTTGTTTCAGCTTTCTAGATGAGTTTATAGAGGAATTTGGGTACCCACTTGGCATTCAGCACTACCTATCATCCTTAGATGGATGGCCAGACAGAGAGAACGAATCAAGTGCTAGAGGATATGTTGAGAGCTTGCTGTATGGATTATAAAGTATCTTGGCATGAGATGTTACCCTTGGTGGAGTTTGCCTACAACAATAGTTTCCAGTCTACGATTAAGATGACACCTTACGAGGCTTTGTATGGTAGACAATGTAGGTCTCCACTACATTGGGATGAGATAGGTGAAAAGGATGGAGAGTACCGCTCTTGGGCCAAAGGTGACTCAGAAAATGATAGAAGATGTAAGATTAATCAGAAACAGAATGAAGCAAGCCCAAGATTGTCAGAAAAGTTATACCGACTTGAAGAGGAAAGAGGTCGAATTTCAAGTGGGTAGTAAAATGTTTTTGAAAGTTTCCCCCTACAAACGAGTGATGTGCTTCGATAATAAAGGGAAGTTGGCACCGGGACACATAGGTCCATTTGAGGTATTACAACGAGTAGAAAAGGTGGCCTACAGATTGGCACTACCACCTAGCATGGACAAGGTACATGATGTTTTCCATGTCTCGATGCTTCGGAAGTATGTAAGTGATCCCTCCCATATCTTGAGTATAGAGGATGTTGTTTTAGAAGAAAACCTTGTGTACGAGGAACGCCTAGTACAGATCTTAGACCGAAGGATTAAAAAGCTTCGGAATAAAAGTATTCCATTAGTAAAAGTCCTTTGGAGAAATCACAAGGTAGAAGAGGCCACATGGGAGGTAGAGCAAGACATGCAGAATCGTTACCCGGAGTTGTTTGTGTGAATTTTGGGGACGAAATTCTTTTAAGGGGGAGAATTGTAACACCTCACTTGAGGTACGTAGCTAATTTGTGTTGCATTGCATGAATGTTTATTGTTTTGTACTTAATTGAGCTTGTATGTGTTGGTTTGGTTGAGGGTTTGCCCTAAAATTGGTTAAGACTTGGCGAATTTTAGAAATTACAGTCTTCGTCAGGGCGAGAAATAGTCTTCGCCGCGGCGACGTAGGCTCTGTAATTCTTTGCTGGGGCGATGAAAAATCTTCGCCGCGATGATGGGCCGGCTGAAATGTGTAATGAGGTTTCTAGATATTTTTTTTTCCATAGGGGCAAAATGACCTTTCTACCCCTAATTAGCAGGAAAAGTGGAGCGTGAATTGTAAGGAAATTTCATGGAGAATGTGTTAGAGTTGGGGGTGTGAGTGTAAGGAATTAAAGGACAAGGATGGTATTTCCAAGAAAGAGCAAGGGTAAAATGGGAAGGCATGTGTTAAGTGTGAGCTAATAAGGGTTTGGGTTTAGAAAACCCTTCATTCTTCTTCTCCACCACCATTCCCATTCATGACTTCCTCTCAACTTTTCTTTCAATATTTCAAGGATTTTAGAGGGCTTTTTGAGTAGTTTGGGGTAAAAAGTTAATCTAAGGCATCCTAAGGTAAGGATTCTTGCTTTAGATGTGAAGTTTTGCTTATATATGTTTATTGAAGTCTTATGGTGTTATTGTTTAAAGTTGTAGAGAAGAGACAAGCTATCAAAGGAAAGGAGAAGTGTTAGTGAAATCTCTCCATTACAAGGTAAATAAATCCAACCCTAGTTGAGATTGAGAAATCTTTTGAGTAGAGATTTCTTTATGCATATATGTATTATGCTTGTTGAGAGATTGAGATGTTATGAGTATTTATCTATGTGGTTATTGTATATAATTGAGATATGAGAAGTGTTGAGATTGCATGATGTTAGGTTGAGTTTGATTGAAGATTGAAAGGAGTTTGAGCAAACCCTATAGGAGTGTTTTTCCTTGACAGGAATTATAGCTATATGAGGGAGTTTTCTCCCATTTTGGATGGTTAAAGAGAAGAATAGAGTTATAGAAAAAGTAGAGCTTTGGTATGCACATGAGTTGTTTGATGAAATGCCTAGTAGAAGTATGAGCATGAGTAGTAAACCTTAATTCTTGCAATATTGCATATTGGCATTTCATGAGTGCATTAATTGTGCATTGAGAAGTAGCTTGAGAAAGAGTAAAGAACTTTGTGAATGAGCTACTTTGAGAAAGAGTAGAGAACTTTGTGAATGAGCTACTTTAAGAGCAAAGAGAATGAGAAAAACTCTAAGAGTGGGTTGGTGCTTTGTGAACTCCACCCGATAGTCATAAAGAGTGGGCTGGTGCTTTGTGGACTCCACCTGGCAGTAACGACTCCATTCTTATAAAAACATGCATAGTAAAAGTACATGTAACAATAATATAAAAAGTTGGGCCCAAAATTTTTCTTTTATTAAACGTATGCATTCTTTATACAAATATATACTAGATTTGTAACATATGTGAAAACTTTCAAAATAGGGTGGACAGTGTAGCCATTTCTCTTCGTGTGCCGATTCCATCCGACCGTGTCCTCATCTAGAACCTGCAATACATAGGGAACAACTGGATGAGCACAAACAAGGCTCAGTAAGTAAACCCCTGAATTCAAACATCTCCGTAACTCTTTCTTTAATATAACTATCTGATTTCTCTTTCTCATAACTCCTTTATACTAACTTTCTTTCTAGTAAGTCACGGCCCCATCTGACCGGAGGCACGACTGGGACTCGCTCCCACTCCCTGTGACTTCTACTCATTCTAGCCGATCGGACTTGGTTATGCATGGATTCGGAACCTTTGGCCATGTGAGTGCATAGAATCTCTCGGGTAAACTCGGGTATAGCCCTTATCCGCATGTAGTCTACGGGCTACACCACTTCTCTTTCTGATACTCTGGCTGCTTTCTCTATGCGGCGTACATGCGGGAATACTCTACCCGTACTCACAGGTTCCCCATCGCACAACCTACTCTATTCTCTTATTAAGCACTACTCTAGCTTGTACTCTATAGTGCTCATTCTCTCTTTCTCTCTACACTTAGAGTAGTCTAAACTCAAAAGTCTCTACTCTTTCTCTACTCTCTTTTCTAATACATAAGTAAAGCATAGTTAATGCACATCAATGACTCATACCCATTAATGCATTTATGAAAAGTAACTATGACATGTAGCAACAATTAAGGCTTTCTACTTTTACTTATGATTCTCTTGAGCATTTCATCATACAACTCATGTGCATAATTAACTCTACTCTAACTCTAACTTTTCTGTTTTCTTTAATCAATCAAATGGGAGGAAACTCCCTCCTAAGCTCTAAATTTCCTGTCTAAAGAGAAACACTTCCATAAGCTTGCTCAAAGCTTCCTCCAACTTCTATCAAACTCAACCCAACATCAAGCAAATAAAACACTTCTCATAACTCAATCATAACTACTAATCCCATTCAACAATTAAGTGAATACACATATGATATATAACTCTATTCAAAAGAGTTCTTAAATCTCAACTTAGGTTGAGTTTACTTACCTTATGAGAAATTAGCTTCTTTGACACTTCTCCTTTCCTTTGGGAGCTTGCTTTTCCTCTACAACTTAACCAACAATCACAACATGAGACTCTAATCAAAACATAATAAAACTCTTAACTTAAGCAAAAATCCTTACCTTAGGAAGCTTTAGATTAAAACCCTACTAAAAGTTACTCAAAAAGGCTCTTGGAAATCCTTGGAAGATTGAAGGAAATTTGAGAGAGTTTGGAAGAATGAAGGACGCGGTGGAATGGGAAAATGAAGAGCTTTCAAAGACTAAACCCTTTTAAATATCTCTTAATAACTCATTCTTCCCATTTTTGCCCTTGCTCTTTCATGAAAATTCCATCCATATCCTTTGATTCCTTACTAACACACCCCCATACCAACATATTCTCCTTGAAATTTCCTTACAATTTACTCCCCACTTTTCCTGCTAATTAGGGGTAGAATGGTCAAATTGCCCTTAGGGAAGAGAATATCTAAACTTAACAAACATTTTGGTCGGACTGTCGCCGCGGCGAGGAAGCTTCTGTCGCCGCGGCGAAACTGTCCAGAGCATTTCCCCGTGGATTCAACACCTCTTCGCCGCGGCGAAGATTCTTCTTCGCCCCTGCGAAGCTTGGCACACTACACTTCTTCTATTTTCAACCAATTTCAGGGCAGATATTCAACACAACACTCAAACAAATGTCAACCAAACAATATCACCAAGAGACCAACTCAAATAAGAGCAAAAGAAGGAACAATAACTACGTACCTCAAGTGGGGCGTTACACCGGCCGTGCCTCTAGTAAGATGAGGCCATGACATTCAAGTGAGAAAGAATAGAGAGAGAGAGAGAATGAGTAGAAGTCACGAAGAGTGGGTTGGTGCTTTGTGGACTCCACCCGGCCGTGCCTTCGGTAAGATGAGGCCGTGACATACAACAAAAAGTTAGCAGAAAAAGAGCTATGTGAAAGAGAAACAGAAAGAGAAAAGAAATAAGATGAGAAAAGTGTAAGGAAAGAATTAAGAGAAAGAGTTACGGGGACAGACGACCCTTGATTAATTAACATTCTGGTAATCTTTCAGTGCAAATAGCGCACAATAAACACTATTTGCATTGGAAGATTACCGGAATTTTTTATTACCTACAAACCAAACACCACAATATCGTGTTTTTTAGATAGATTATCATCGTCATCTTCCATTACCCCGAACCAAACAACCCCTTAATTTTTAAAGATGCATTGTTTTGAGCATCCTTTCATTTTCACATCTTTAAACTCTTTCCAAATTGTTTTAGTTTCCCTAAACAAAAAAAATACTAATTTGTTTATGATAATTGTATAAGCCCATAAGAAGACCCCATTTAAATAGGAGATCGGTACCATTGAGATTATGAAAACAAAAATGTTTTTGAATTTTTGTAATTTAAACTTTTAGAACTAGTTTAACTTTGAATTTTATATAAAAAAGTTTTATTATATTAAAAATTAAAAAGTAAACGACATATTCCCACCCAAGGTTTAATGAAATTTAAGTTGGTACCCCTGGTTGCATTTATTCTAGATTCTCACCCTTAAAATGACATAAAATTGTTTAATGTAATGGTAAAGGTGTACATTGGTCATTTTGTAGAAGCGACACACATTAGCATATCGCCACCTCTAACAGTGCTCTGACGCATGTTAGTAAACGTCATCCCTAGTGTTTTTCACCTTTTTCCGGTGATTCGTCCACCCAAAATCACCCTTGTCACCACCATTCGAACCTCCATCCTCCCCTCTACAAAATCATACCCTTCACAAGCCCTCATCACTCGTCAATTGTCGGCCACGGCAACCACATCATGCAACTATTTTTTGCCAGTTTTTGACCGTTTTGAGTGGCGACAACCCCAACTACCACCACCGTTTGACTCCTCACATCCCCCCACAAAACCCCATACCTTCCTAGTCACGATAGCTCACCGCTTTCCATCCACCACTTCACCAAAAAATGCAATAAACATGAACCTCTCGATTGGCGAGTGGCAACTAAATGGTTGGTGGGGACATAAGGGTTTTGTAGAGCTGGAAACGTTGGTTGCAGTGGTGGTGTCCAATTGGATCTTGGCTACAAAATTGACCAGAATTCGACGAAGAATAGCGAAACTCTAAACCTAATGGTGTCGGTAACCAGAGGGGCCAATGAGTCGAGAACCAAAGGGTTTTGGACGACGAACTATGGGAAAGGTGATGGAGGTGACCAGGGGTTCAACACCATCGAAAACAGCTTAGATCAGCCAAAAACTGAGAGGGTGCGTAATCACCAAGGGTGTTATTGGAGTAATTTGAAAATAAAATGGTTAATTTTATAATTATACTAATTTAGGGGTTAAAAGGAAATTTATTAATTTATTTTTTAAGGGCATTATGTTAATAGCACCCTCTATAACTTAAAAATTGCTAACAATGTTACTTTAAGGGTAGGAATCTAGAATAAATGCAACCAAGGGTACTAACGTAGGATTTTGCCAAACTCTGGTGGGAATATGTCATTTACTCAAACTTAAAAGGGTTAAAGTAGATTAGATTAATTTAATTAAAAGGTATAAAGTTAAAATTAATTTAAGTTGAGACCACGTGGCCCCCTCAATTAATATGTACTTCTATCCAAATAATATTAATTATATGGGTAAGGTTATTTATAAATTTCTATCAAAAAAAATTTTTAATTTTTGCCTAAATTGTCACAAAAATCACAAATCACTCATTGTGATTTGTCTTAATATCAGGAGGATAAGAGTTGTTTTTTTAATAATGCTATGATCCCAGCTTTGTATCCCAACAGATGTGAATGCTTATGTGTCAACACCGGATAAGAGTTGTTTTTTTAATAATGCTATGATCCCAACTTTGTATCCCAAACAAATGTGAATGTTTATGTGTCAACACCATATTGATTATAGGATAATGAGACAAGTGAGTGACTTATGTGGTATTGACACAGAAATAGCTACATCAGATGAGCTACAAAGTTGACTAATGAAAAAATTATTTCATTAGTCACTTATAAAGTTTGATTAGAATAAAGGTTATTATATTTGGTATTAAAGTAAGTTACAAAATAAAAAATGAAAGTTTCAAATGTTACCGTTAGGTTAACTGAATATTTTTTGTAGATAGTTCCTATGTTTAATATTCACTTTCAATTTACTTCAAAATAAATTAGAATATATTAGTCGTATAAAACTTGTTCTTGTTTCACCTTGACAGAGATCAAAGCATAAATGAAGACTTTAAAAAATTGTATGAAGTAGCATTGAAGAATGACTGGAATACAGTTTACAAGGATATTTTTAAGGGAGATCCATCAAAAAATTCAAAATATTTAAAGGCTAAAATATCAGACAAAGGGGACACCGCTCTCCACATTGCAGTTGCATCTGAGTCCTCTATGTTTGTCAGAAAACTGGTATATCATATGAAGAAAGAAGACTTGGCTATTAAAAATTGTGATGGCAATACTGCTTTTTGTCTTGTTGCTGCATCCGGTTCGGTGGAACTTGCCAAAGTGATGTTTAAAAAGAACCAAGAGTTACTAGGTATCCGTGGAGCTGAGGACATGTTACCAATTCATATAGCAGCTAAGCATGGCCATGAAAAGATGATGGAGTTCCTTCTTGGAGAAACTAAAGATAAATTAGCAAAAGAGGACAAAAAATTAGAGGATCTGATCAACAAAACTGATTTGTCTGGTAAGCATACACTAGTCCTCATGGTTACCTGATCATTATAGTTTTAATATAATTCTGTTCTTAAAAGCCTATTATTTTATTTTAACATATTTTTAAGGTGCATTGTTTTGAATAAACTTCTTTTCCAACAGTTTTTTTAATAAAAAATCACCTTTTTTTTTTTTTTTTAACTATTATTATATAAGCGCATAAGAAGTACCTACAAAAATAGGAGATTACTTCGAGATTACAAAAGGATATATATTTTAGAATTTTTGCAATCAACTTTTAGAACTAATTTAATTTTGAAATTTATATAAAAGGTATTATTAAGAATTAAATGTTTAATTGAGGGTATTATTACTCTTCCGGAAGAGTAAATATAACATAGACTACTAATTTTAGGAGACGACAAGGGGTTTTATACCTATTTCTAAAGATGAATCGGGAATATAATTTTGGATGAAATAATATTTGAGATTCATGAGAGTGATTCTATATTTATTTCTAAAATTATCAAAGCTCACCTAAAATTCTTGGATATTTAAATTTAATGTGATCTAACAATTTAGAAGTTGTTGAGTTTAAAGCAGTTTTATTCAACTGAAAATTCTGGAATATTTGACTGATTTTTCTTAACTGAAAATAGCAGCCTTCGTGTCCTTTTTATACTAATTACAAACTAAATACCATATAAGCATTGGCTTAGCTGTACAATAAGCGACGTGCCATATAAGTATTCTGACTTGGCTGAGTTGGACAGTTTTCTCATGACACTTATTACAATGCAGTAGCACCAGCAGCAGTAAGCTATATTCAATATCCTCCCTCAAAAATTGAGTTACATGAAGAAAAGGATCAGCTTGTGGCAGGTCCCCCTCAAGAGTAGGATGGTAATATTACGTACCTCGTAAACTGCATATTTTTTTTTTTAGTTCTTTAAAGATGTAACGATTGTACATGCATTGTTTCACATCTTCAAACTTCTTTAACAATCTCTTTAGTTTCCATCCAACAAAACTGTTAGGAATGGATCTACCCAACATAATGAAAAACAAAAATTAAAGGATAAATTAATTCCTTTAAAGCCCAAAATTCGGGTACAGATTATGTAATTAACATGTTAAATCAAAATTCTGCAAAAAATATAAACAATCCATTCAAGGATTAGAGATCTTACGCATATTTTGGAGGCTCCTTCAAATGTCTCTAAATATACTTTGTTGTCGATTTAACGTAGAACCGAACAAATAGTGATCCACACGAAGATAATTCGAAGAACCAAAGAGGGATTGACTAGATCCTCTATTGACTTCAAGAATCAACTTGAATCAAAGGAAAATCTTTGATTCAAGCACTAATGGAAAACATGAGAAGAGTGTAGAGAGAAAGGGCTGCCTTTTTCTTTCAATAATGAATAAGTGAATTCATTCAATAATTTTTCTTTAACACATATAGTGCATGTGTCAAAACCGTATTCCAATGAGGAATAGGCATGGGCTCCAATCCTTGTATCCAAACACCCTCTCTTTTGGTATTTTATTTTAATTAATTATTATTGTAATTAAAATCAATTAATATATTTATAAAATATATTAACATTTAATTAACAATAATAATTCATTTAAACTTATGTGTACATATATTTAAATATAATCTTGCTAATTTAATTTTAACATTAAATTAAATATAAGCAACAACCTCAGCAAATCTAATTGCACTGTGAGATTACCAAAATACCCTTTCATTCTAAAAGACGAAAATACCCCTTACACAAACTGATTCTTAAATTATCTTCTAAGTGTGTGACCCATAGGCTTCTCATCATATCGGCAATGAGTAGTATCGTGATTAACACCAATTAATCATTTCACTACACACAGACCAAGATTGGCCCCTAGCAAGGTATCATGGCTACTCGATAGATTCGAATTCAGTGAAATAGCTATCTGTCAATGATATGGTTACCGTGGAATCAAATATGTTCATCATCTGTTATCTCATCGAGACTGGGGTATAGAAATAGTGTCAACCTTAGTTACTCTCGATATGTTTGTATTCATTACTAGACCAATTACTGGAATAATAAATTGGATTGAGTTGTTGACCACAGCTTTAGTGTCATTGCGTTGTGAGATAACTTCTCCTATACCCGAGAGTGATGAATCCTCTATCGAGCCACCATAGTCTTGATACACTCCTCGATGTAGCCACTCACTATCATATTGACAACTCTGAATAGAACTACGTTGGGCTAGTGTCAAACTACACCAATTGATGCACAAAGCACTCTGGTGATCTCAAGTCTAAGGATCAGATACACCACCATTCGTTAGAGGATTTATTCCATAGACACTAGCGTTACCATCTATATGGAATCCTCTGGTGGGTCAGTCTAGTGAACTTGCCTACAACAAGCGCCCATGTGTCGCACCAGGTTGTCGGCAAACAACCTTGACAAGTAAGATCAATCACTGCCTTTCGACAAGGTCATTCAACACTATGATAACCTTACCGTATTATTTGTGCCCTTGGTCAGAATAATACCAGGGCTACAGACATTTCTAGAATGGCCACCATATGTGATCATAGGGTTCTCACTATCAAGATTTGAAATACTTGATACCCTCTTCACGGTTCTACCATCCAAAGGACATATATCAATACATACAACTATGATTTACATGATATAGTAGATAATGCATTTTATTGATTAATAAACATTATTACAAAGAGTCAATTCCACAATAATTGATTGGCTCTAGGGCACCTACTCTAACAATCTCCCACTTGCACTATAGCCAATCATTCATGTATTTAACATTGAATGACCCTAAGTGCCCATCATGCTTCTACTGCAATGAAAACTTTAATAGTGGGTTACTAGGTATTCTGCAAATCTATACATTCCCTTTCTAATCAATTTCTTAGATCAGATTGAATCAACTAAGTGTTTGGATTATTGGTCAAAACGTGATTCCACAGCCACAACAATGGCTCCATTGTTATCGCAGTAGAACTTTCATCGGATCAAGAATGCTTGGAACCACACCAAGTTCAAGAATAAACTTCTTGATCCAAACTGTCTACATGGTTGCATTAAGTAATGCGATATACTTAGCATTAGTTAAAGAATCTGCGGCAATACTCTTCTTCAAGCTTTTCCAGCTCACTGCAGCTCTATTGAGATAAAATACAAACCCGAATTACAAGGAAAAATTATCTTTATTTGTTTGGAAACTAGCATCACTGTATCCTCTTACAGTGAGCTCATCTTCCCCTTTATAATCCAAGAACATATCCTTAGTCCTTTTCTAGTACTTGAGAATGTCCTCGACACTCATTCAGTGTCGCTCACTTGGATTTAATTGATATCTTCTACTAGTGTTGAATGCACATAAGACATCAATCTGATACATAACATCACATTACTCACTTGGATCCGATGAGATATCAGTCCGAGCATACAAGATGGATCCAATTGCTGATACAAATGGGATCTTCTTCATTCTATCTCCTTTATCGTGTGGTTTAGGACACATATTCTTAGAGAGATAGAAACCATGTGTCATCAGAAGAAATCCCTTCTTGGATTCTTCCATACTGAATCTCTTCAGTTCCTTATCTATGTATGTACTCTAACTTCAGGCAAAGCAACCTACGCGATCTATCTTGATAGATGCTTATTCTGATGAGGTAGGCTATTTCTCTGAAGTCCTTCATGGAGAACCACTTAGATAACCAAGTATTTATTGACTACAAGTTTGGTATATCATTCACAATCAAAAGTATGTCATCGATATATAATACTAGGAATGCCACTACGCTCCCACTTACCTTCTTGTAAACACAAGCCTCTTCTTCATTATTAATAAAACCAAATTCTTTTACGGCTTCATCGAAATGAATGTTCCAACTCCTTGAAGCTTGCTTGAGTCCATAAATGGACCTCTGCAACTTACATATCCTTTAGCTTGTCCATCAGGAACGAAACCATTGGGTTGTGTTATATACACATCCTCTTCAAAGTTTCCATTCAGGAAAGCAGCTTTGACATTTATTTGCCAAATCTCATAATCATTAGCTTGTCCATCAAGAATAAAACCATCAGGTTGTGTCATATACACATCCTCTTCAAGGTTTCCATTCAGAAAGCAGTTATGACATCCATTTGCCAAATCTTATAGTCATTAGCTTGTCCATCAAGAATGAAACTATCGGGTTGTGTCATTTACACATCCTCTTCAAGGTTTCCATTCAGGAAAGCAGTTATGACATCCATTTGCCAAATCTTATAGTCATTAGCTTGTCCATCGAGAATAAAACTATCGGGTTGTGTCATTTACACTTCCTCTTCAATGTTTCCATTCAGGAAAGTAGTTATGACATCCGGCCATTTGCCAAATTTCACAGTCATGATATGCAGCAATTGCAAGCATAATCTAGATGGATTTAATCATGGAAACCGACAAAAAGGTTTCTTCATAGTCAATGCCATAAATCTGTTTGAAACCCTTGGCAACCAGTCGTGTCCTATATGTATGCACCTTGCCATCCATGTCAGTCTTCTGCTTGAAGGTCCACTTACACCATATGGGCTTTATCCCTTCAAGTGGATCCACCAGAAACCACACTTGGTTCTGGTACATGGAGTCCATCTCAGGTTTCATGGCTTCTAGCCATTTAACGGAATCTAGATCTGGTATAACGTCTTCTTAGGATATGGGTTCATTGTCTTGGTAGACCAGTACATCACTATGTTGAGTCATAAGATTACCATATCTCTCGAGCTCACAACATACTCTCCCAAACCTACATAGCTCCTATGCTACTTGAGGTGGTTCTCTTTGATCCACAAATTGTGGAGTAACCTCCTCATGATGTTTAACCACTTCTTATGGCACATCTTCCCGTCCTTTGTCTAATGTATTTTATGATTGTAGAACTTCATCGAGTTCTAGTTTTCTCCTACTAGAACTTCTTAGAAAAAATTCTTTTTTCTAGGAAGACACTAATACGAGCGACAAAAATTCTACACTCTTCTGGATGGTAGAAATAGTATCTTGTGGTCTCCTTAGGATACCCCACAAATATACATTTGCAGGATTTCAAGCCTAACTTGTTCGAAGTCAATTTCTTGACATAAGCTTCACAACCCCAAATCCTTAGATAAGACAAGTTGGGCTTTCGCCCACTCCATAGTTCATATGGAGTGTTATCTAAAGACTTTGATGGTACATGGTTCAATGCTTGAGTCACAGTCTCTAGGGCATAACCCTAAAATTATGTGGGCAAATCATAAAAACTCATCATGGACCTAGCCATTTCAAGTAAGGTCTTTTTCCTCCTTTCAAACACACCATAATGCTGGGATGTATATGGAGATGTGAGTTTTGATACCATCCCACATTCCTTCAGATATGTTTAACTCAAATTGCCACAGTTGGCATAGTTGTTATTTTGAGAATATTCTTATTGTCTATCTTAAGAACATATTATTATGAAACAGTTCCATAAAAAATATTATTTATACTCAAGAACAACAATCCATTAATAAAGTAATATTCTCACTTGTCCTAAGTGGACACAGAAATATAATTTCTAGAAAATAAAGAAAGATCATTATAATCCACAAGTTCCAAGAAACAAGCCCATAGGCAAAATTCGACGATAAGATCCTATATTTAATGTAGCATCACGTGCTGCATTTCCAACTAATAGGTCCATCTCTCCCTTGAGGAGCAATCTACTCTGTCATAGTTCCTGCACATCAGAACAATTGTGAGTACCACATCTTATGTTAATGACCCAAAATGTTCACAGGAGAAGTTAATCTCAATCAAGAACATACCTGACGAAGAAATAACATTCTTCTTCTTTTTGGCTAGGAAGGCCTTGCAATGTTTCCTCCAGTGGCTGGGATTCCCACAGTGAGGACAAACGCCCTTCCCATCTACAATAGTTCCTTCCAATGACTTCTAAACTCTTTCCTTCTCACTTGAGTTGGCTTCAACCAACGTTAATGTTTCTGACATTTTCATGCCTAACTCAATAGTCTTCAACATATCCAGAAGCATGGTTTTAAAACTCAGCCTGGCCCAACTGGTTCAACCAGTTCAACTGGGAAACGGTGGCTAGACCGAGTCGGTTCATGTTAAAAACCAGAAATAGCAATTGACCCACTTCCACCCATGGTTGAACCGATTTTTTTTCTAACAAACCACCCGTCCAACCAATATAACCTGGGTTCCTATAGTAAAATATTAAAAAATAAATTAAAAAAATAAAATTAAAAGTAACCCTTTTCTGCTTTTCTCTTCTCCCTTCCCCATTTTTATTTGACAAAACCAACACCAACAGAGAAGAAAAATTCAAAAAAAAAAAAAAACCCATTAAAAATTAAAATCTCTTTTTTTTTTCTTCTGACATCAGCATGATGACGTCACGGTCCGACCTATAAAACCCGTGGGCCAGTGGCTTGGCTAGGTTGCCCCCTAGGTCGGGTTTTAAAACCTTGAAGCTCAGAAAGGGTATTCTCTTTATCATCCTCAATGAAGTCATAGACAAATTGAGAGTAAGAATCTGGCAAAGACTGTAATATTAGGTCTATGGCTAAACCCTCATTAAGTCTACCTCCCAAAATCTCAAGCTTGTTCATATACTTGGTCAACTTGAGTAAATGATCGTCATTTATGGTACCCTCTTCCATCTTTCATCTTAACAATGACCGAGACACTATATGCTTCTCATTTCTCCAAAGAAAATGAAGAATAGAAGCTAAGTCCATTTTCTGGCACTATTGTTGCAGTAATGGTGTCATTGATGCAAGCACAATGTATCTTGTCATTTCTCCTTTTGCATCATGTGTATGCTTCACATATACATACCCAGTCTCATGGATAGAACTATCAGCAGACTTTGCTGACAAAGCTGCTCAATGGTGTATAATTTATCGCTTTGACTAAAGTATATTGTTTACACTTCTATATTAGTGAACGAAATTATCACCATTCCATTTCTCTCCCAGTTGGATGATTTGTCACAGTGATAATGGGATCATATTGCTCAATATTTTTAAGTGAATCTATAAGTGCAGAATAAGTAATCATTATTACAATGTTTATTATTATTATTTAATAAGGCCTTTTATTAAATAATCGTTCCCACTATTTTCCTCAAGCCAATAGCCCTCATTATTAACTCGGGAAAGCCCGTTGACTTTCCCAGTGCACTAAGATCCCATCCAGCCTATTTCAAACATTCGCTTTGGCGAACAAGCCAAAATGGGTTGATTAGGTAGTTCAACAAACTTAATCCACACCAGTTGATAGCTCCCACTACCAACCTCAAATGTGAAGCAAGCCAACAAGCCAATCATACAATCCAATAGCCTAGCCATCATCCTCAAGTGTGATTTTCAGTATTAGTAGAGTGGACATCAGAGGTTGCCACGTACACTCAACAAGTGTACTTCTTTACCATGCCTATGACGTGCTTATCAACCTTCGCTTCGGCGAAGAAGCAAAACACATCATTTTAAGTCGACCCATCACCATTAAGGAAAATTTCAATGAAATTTAACCTCCCACTGGTAGAAGTGTACCCTTCACTTTGGCAAACAAGGTTTTGACAAACAGTGGTTTGATTAAACCTATGGTGATGGAAGGCTTACATATGACTTAATATACTTTATTTGAGGGTTTTATTTTACGTCTCACCAGTTTTATTATCTTTGTTAGAATGACATCATTTGGCATGTTATTAAACATTCAACCTTAGCATGCATTCTAAGCAAAAATATAAACGTGCTGGTATATAGCCCAACTAAAACTGATTTCCTCGAGCCTAGAGGAATCAATGGGTCACCTAGGGGTCCTATTAAAAATATTTTGAGTCTTCAAGTATGATTGCTTCGTCCTTGCTCTGTCTTCAAGTACATTATAAAATACATCATACTAAATTTATAGTGAAATTAATCTTAAACTAATTTTATATCAATAAATTTAGAAACCTCGAGTTACATTCGAGGGGAATAAGATGAGAAGAGAATGTACATCGAGAAGGGGGAGAAAGGTAGGGCACGGAGTCCCTATTTAAAATTTACAATCACACATACCCAAAAATACTTTAAAACATTCACCATAGGTCTAAGGCTCATGTACCGGGCACCATGCAATATTCAAACAAGTACATTGCATACATTCAAAAATAAAAATTTTTGAATTGGGTGGGTGAAATTTAATTACCCTCTGATAATTTGCAGATTTGCATTTTGGTCCAAAAATTTTGAAAATTTTCACTTAAGCCCCTACACACTAGAAAGTACGCTCGCTGTGGTGATGTGATATATCGTCGCAGTGAGTGCTAATTTCATTCAGCTCACATGCTAGAGTGCGGTCGCAGCGGCGATGGGTTATATCACTGCTACAAGTGCTGATTTTTCAATCCGCATGTGCTCCAAACAACGATCACCGCGGTGAGCGTACACTGATTTGCAATAGATCAATTCAACCAGCCGCATAGAACGCCAAATGGATTTTGTAATTAATCTTAATATCCGATCTCAACAAAAATCCACATCATTTTATACCAATCTTACAGACCATCAACAAATTAAAATTTATCAAGTGTATTAAGTCAATCGATTACTGAAAACATGTCATCAGCATAGAATTTTAACATATTTAACAAAATAACAAGTTATCAATCAAATACATGTTATCAAACACAGATTAAACTATATAATTTGATACCCGAGGCTCTAATACCATTTTAGGAATCGATCTATCCAACGCAACGGAAAAACAAAAATTAAAGGATAAATCGATTCCTTTAAAGCCCAAAATCCGGGCATAGATTATATAGTTAACATGTTAAATCAAAATATAAACGATCCATTCAAGGATTAGAGATCTTACGCACGATTGGAGGCTCCTTCAAATGTCTCTGAATCTACTTCCCTATCAATTCAACGTAGAACCAAACGAACGGTGATCCATACGAAGACAATCCGAAGAACCAAAAAGGAATTTGCTAGATCCTTTATTGGCTTCAAGAATCAACTTGAATCAAAGGAAAATCTTTGATTCAAGTACTAAGGGAAAACGTGAGGAGAGTGTAGAGAGAAAGAGCTGCCTTTTTCTTTCAATTATGAATAAGTGAATTCATTCAATAATTTTTCTTTAACACACATGCACTCAAAACCCTATTCCAATGAGGAATAGGCATGGGCTTCAATCCTTGTATCCAAACACCCTCTCATTTGGTATTTTGTTTTAATTAATTATTATTGTAATTAAAATCAATTAATATGTTTATAAAATATATTAACAATAATAATTCATTTAAATTTATGTGTATATATATTTGAATATAATCTCACTAATTTAATTTTAACATTAAATTAAATGTAGGCAACAACTTTAGCAAATCTAATTGCACTGTGAGATTACCAAAATACCATTTTGTCCTAAAAGATGAAAATACCCCTTGCACAAATTAATTCTTAAATTATCTTCTAAGTGTGTGACCCATAGGCTCCTTATCATACCGGCAGTGAGTAGTATCGCAATTCACACTAATTAATCATCTCACTACGCACACAGACCAAGATTGGCCCTTAGCAAGGCATCATGGTCACCCGATAGATTCAGATTCAACGAAATAGCTACCTGTCAATGATATGATTACTGTGCAATCAAATCATTTCATCATCTGTTATCTCATCGAGACTGAGGTATATAAAATGTGTCAACCTCAGTTACTCTCGATATGTTTGTATTCAGTTACTAGATTAATGATAGAAATAATAAATTGGATTGAGCAACAACTCAATCCCACTGTGGCCACAGCTTTAGTGTCATTGTCATTTACTAAATTGCATAGTGAGATAACTTCTCCTATACCTGGGAGTGATGAATCCTCTATCGATCCACCATAGTCTTGATACACTCCTCGATGTAGCCAATCACTACCATATTGACAACTCTAAATAGAATTGCATTGGGCTAGTGTCAAACTACACCAATCAGTGCACAAGGCGCTGTGGTGATTTCAAGTCTAAGGATCACATGCACCATCATTCATTAGAGGATTTGTTCCATAGACACTAGGGTTACCATCTATATGGAATCCTCTGGTGAGTCAGTCTAGTGAACTTGCCCACGGCAAGCACCCATGTGTTGTACCAGGTTGTCAACAAACAACCTTGACAAGTTAGATCAGTCACTGTGTAACGACTCCATTCTCGTAAAAATATGCATAGTAAAAGTACATGTAAAATAACATAAAAAGTTGGGCCCAAAATTTTCTTTTATTAAACATATGTATTCTTTATACAAATATATACAAGATTTGTATCATATGCAAAACTATCAAAATAGGGTGGGACAGTAGCCATTTCTCTTCGTGTGCCGATGTCCATCCGACCGTGTCCTCATCTAGAACCTGCAAAAACATAGGGAACAACGGGATGAGCACAAAACAATGCTCAGTAAGTAAACCCTCTACTCAAATATCCCCGTAACTCTCTCTCTAATTCTTTCCCTACCATTTTTATTGACTCTTTCTCTTAAACAACTCTCTGTTTTCTCTTTTTCATAACTCTTTTCTACTAACTCTCTTTCTAGTAAGTCACGGCCCCATCTGACCGGAGGCACGGCTAGGACTCGCTCTCACTCCCTGTGACTTCTACTCATTCTAGCCGATCGGACTTGGTTATGCATGGATTCAGAACCTTTGGCCATGTGAGTGCATAGAATCTCTCGGGTAAACTCGGGTATAGCCCTCATCCGCATGTACTCTACGGGCTACACCACTTCTCTCTCTGATACTCATGTCGCTCTCTCTATACGGCGTACATGTGGGAATACTCTACCCGTACTCACAGGTTCCCCATCGCACAACCTACTCTATTCTCTTGTTTAGCATTACTCTAGCTTTTACTCTATAGTGCTCATTCTCTCTTTCTCTTTACTCTTAGAGTAGTCTAAACTCAAAAGTCTTTACTCTTTCTCTACTCTCTTTTCTATTGCATAAATAAAGCATAGTTAATGCACATAAATGACTCATACTCATTAATGCATTTATGAAATGCAACTATGACATGTAGCAACAATTAAGGCTTTCTACTCTTACTTATGCTTCTCTTGGGCATTTCATCATACAACTCATGTGCATATAAAACTCTACTCTAACTCTAACTTTTCTCTTTTCTTTAATCATCCAAATGGGAGGAAACTCCCTCATAAACTCTAAATTTCCTGTCAAAAGAAAAGACACTTCCATAAACTTGCTCAATACTTCCTCCAACTTCAATCAAACTCAACCCAACATCAAGCAAATAAAACACTTCTCAAAACTCAATTTATGTGTATTACTCATTCAAAACTACTAATCTCATTCATCTGATTTCAACAAACCTAATGAATACACATATATATATAACTCTACTCAAAAGAGTTCTTAAATCTCAACTTAGGTTGAATTTACTTACCTTATGAGGAAATAGCTTCTTTAACACTTCTCCTTTCCTTTGGGAGCTAGTCTTCTCTCTACAACTTTAACCAACAACAACATGAGACTCTAATCAAAACATAATAAGACTCTCATCTAAAGCAAGAATCCTTACCTTAGGATGCTTTAGATTAAAACCTTACTAAAAGTTACTCAAAAAGCTCTTGGAAATCCGTGGAAGATTGAAGGAATTTGAGAGAAATTTGGAGAATGGAAGAGGCGGTGGAATGGGAAAATGAAAAGTTCTCAACGACTAAACCCCCTTAAATATCTCCTAACAAACTCATTCTTCCCATTTTGCCCTTGCTCTTTCTTAGAAATTCCATCCATATCCTTTGATTCCTTACAAACACACCCCCAGACTAACATATTCTCTATGAAATTTCCTTACATTTTACTCCCCACTTTTCCTGCTAATTAGGGGTAAAATGGTCAAATAGTCCCAAGGGAAAAAATATCTAAAACTCAATAAACTTTTCAACCGGCACGTCGTCGCGGCGAAGAATCTTCCTTCGCCGCGGCGAAACTGTCCAGCAACTTCCCCCGTGGCTTCAACACCTCTTCGCAGCGGCGAAGAGTATCCTTCGCCTCGGCGAGCCCTGTAACAACAAAAACCTTCTAATTTGACTCAAATTCAAGGCAAATACTCAACATATCAACACAACCAAAGACCAACCAACCACTATTCATAAAAACCGACTCAAATCAAAGCGAAATAAGAAACATTAGCAACGTACCTCAAGTGGGGCGTTACACACTGCTTTTCGACTGTGTCGTTCAACACTATGATAGCCTTACCGTATTATTTGTGTCCTTGGTTAGAATAATACTAAGGCTACAGATATTTCTAGAATGGCCACCATATGCAATCATAGGGTTCTCACTATTAAGATTTGAAACACTTGATACCCTCGTCACGATTCTACCATCCTAAGGACATATATCAATACATACAACTATGATTTACATGATATAGTAGATAATATATTTATTGATTAATAAACATTATTACAAAGAGTCAATTCCACAATAATTGATTGGGTCTAGGGCACCTACTCCAACAAAAAGAAAATAAAAGAGTTGATTTGTGCATCTAATATCATATTAGTGTAAGTGCAATTTGACAATTGAAATAGGGAGGGATACAACAGTTGCATTAGACAAAGGGTCGTATGAAGAAATAGTGGCTGATAATTCGTTTGGATATATTTTTATAAATTGCTTTCTTTTATTTAATAATTTTAAGATGGGTTGTTTTGACTATATTTTTTTTCTTTTTACGTCTCGAAACTCCTTTAGTAGTCGTTTTGGAATTCCCTAGACAAAAGAAAAAATAGTTTGTTTATTGTAATTGTATAAGCGCATTAGAAGTACCCATTGAACTTTTAGAACTAATTTATTTCTGAATTTTAAGAACTTTTAGTTAAGAAAAAAGGGTTACATTATTGTAATAGAAATTTTTTATACAAATTTTTAGCCCTTAATTTAACGTAATCCAATAGACTTAGGAGGGAAATTAGATTAGTTATTTTTATTGCCAAGTAAGCAATTTCTAGACCATTGGATTAACAAATGGTTAACAAACTGTATTACAAATTCATGTTATAAAATTATCCTATAATAACTTAACCCAAAATTAAGAGGTTTAAAGTAAGAAGTAAACTTAATTAAGAGGTTTACATAAAATATACTTTTTTCCCTGTTGTATGAGCCAATTTATCTATACAATAATACTTTGCACACTAACGGATTTTACTAACCAGTTTGTTAAAATCATATATAGTACCCATACTATGCATATAGTACCCGTACTATGCTTTAGATTAGTACACTGATTAGTAAAATCTGTTAGTACCCATAGCATCACCCTTATCTATAACTTGCAATTTTAGCTATAATTGTTAGAGAAGTCAGAAACCCTCCCGAGATTTGTCGTTTTTTGTTTTTGTTTTAGTTCTTGTATTTCTGTTTTTTCATATCCCAGTCTCCTATAGCTTTATTAGTTTCAGAAATTTTTTATTTTGTTAATATTAACCACCCTTTTAAAGGTTCATTAGTATTTAATCATGGTTAATCAACTGATTTATTTATTATAAAGGTGATATTAGCTTGACACTTTGTGTAAATTAATTTTGTATATATAGTTTATAATTTTAATAGTTTGTAAATTAAATTTACATCAAAACCAGTTTGAATGAATTAGTTTTTATATAAAAAATTTGTTCGTGTTTTACCTTTACAGATGATCGTGGAATAAATGAAGACATAAAAAAATTGTATAGGACTGCACTGAGTAATGATTGGCTCACATATGATTGGAATGTTTTTAAGAGAGATCCAGATAAAATTTCAAAATATTTAACTACTAGTATATCAGAAAACGACAACAACGCTCTTCACGTTGCAGCTGCGGCAGATTCTTACATGGTTCTCCTAAAATTGGCAAAGTATATGACCGGAGAAGATTTGGCTATTCAAAATGGATATGATGAGATGTTACCAATTCACGTTGCAGCTCAGAATTAACAGAAAAGGATCGCGTCGAATTGATTCGCAATCTCATCAGTAGAGCTGATTTGTTTGGTAAGCATAATGCACTATTCCTGATATTTACTTTACTTTTACCAAGAAGGTTATAGTTGGAATTATGGCATGTATCTTTGACACGTATATATGAGTAGACTAAGGATATGTTTATATAAGCCCAACAAACCACTTTTCATAACCAATTTTAATAAAATTTATTAATATCAAAACAAAAATTATTAATAAGCACAAGTACCACCTATTATACAAAATAAATTTAATTTTAATTTTATATTTTACAATATATTAAAGACGCCAAAACTTCATTTTCTCCTAATATTTTTACAATTCCCTTCTATATTTATTATTCATGATATTAATTGGTTGTTGTTTCCTAGATGAAGCGCTGCAGTTGCTAAAGGAGCACAAAAAATTAGCCATGGCTAATTTAGGGTATGAGTGGAGGAGGGAGACAGCATTGCATATCTTGGCTGGAACACCTATGATGCCTCCTAACTTGGCCAATCAAAATCACGAGGAATTTTGAAGAGATACTTCAACATATGTTATTCTCTTTAATCTTTAACACCTTCTAAGTTTCTTTTGATTCTCTCCATCTTTGAATTTTAGTTCTAAAATTAGTTTCCGATAGCGACAAGTTGCCCGCCCATGAAAAGCTATCCCCACAAACACTTGAACTACCTCATCTCCTTTTGAAAAATGTAGATTATGGTGACACCTGGATTGATGAAGTAATAAACGTAGCTGTCGCACAAGACAACATCGAACTTTTAAGCATGATTATTTGTCATTATCCAGAGTTGATATGCAAAGTTGACGGAGATACAGATACATGTGGCCGGATATTTTGTAATGCTGTTTGGAAAAGTCAGAAGGATATCTTCAAACTGCTCAAAAAAAATGTACGCCCACGATTTCAGAGAAAATTACTTGAAAAAGTACACCAGTACAAAGATGGTGAGGGTAACAATATCTTGCATTACGCTGGAATGTCGCCTTCATCAAATAAGCTCGATACTATTTCAGGAGTAGCTTTTCAGCTGCAGCAGGAGTTAGTTTCAGGTAAATTAACAACACTTTTTGTTTCTTTTACAGAAATTTTTTTTTTTCATTAATTGATAATATGTTTAATAACATTAAATATAGGAAGTGAATTAGATTGTGAATCCATTGGTTGCGGAAGCTAAAAATGAAAAAAGTCAAACTCCTAAAGCTTCATTTAATTTAGTGAGGAGCACAAACAGTTGAAGGAAAAGGGGGAGAAATGGATGAAGGATACTGCAAATTCATGCATGATTGTGGCAACCCTTATTGCCACTGTGGTTTTTGCTGCAGCTTTCACAGTACCAGGTGGTATCAAAGAAGAGTCGGGGACGCCTCATTTTGCTCACAAACTTTCTTTCAAAATTTTTGTCATATCAGATGCAATATCTCTGGTATTATCCGTTTATTCAATCCTAACCTTCTTATCTATTCTTACTTCTCGTTATGCCGAAGAAGATTTTCTTTCCAAGCTGCCTAAAAAGTTGGTGATGGGACTCGTAACACTTTTGTTATCAATAGCAGCAATGATGGCAGTTTTTGTTACAACTGTGTTCATTGTCTTCAAAGTTGAAAAAATTTGGGTTCGTGTTCTTCTTTGTTTGATTGCTTCTTTACCTGTCATCGAGTTAGCGAAGCAAAACTGTCCACTTCTGTTTGATGTTGTGCGTTTAATGTTTAAAAGAAGTTTTCTTTTCGAGGATAAATTTTGGAACTGGCTTAAGGCAAAATACATGTACGTTGGGTACGTACGCCGAAGATGTTACCGGCGCTGTCGTAATTCTTTCTGGTCAATCCGCCACACGCTTCCTGTTAGTAAGGGTACGAAAATGTAAAGCTTAGACTATAGTTCGGACCTTCTGGCGCAACTTAACTCAAACGGCAGCGGCGTGAAGATCAGCTTAACAGCAAGTCGAAAAGTCAGCTCAGAATAAGTACTCGCGTGGAGAATGAGAGCTTGAATAAGTTAAATTTTGATATAGTTATTATATGTTTCAGCAAGTAGTGATAAGAAGTTACAATTCTGTTTTAATTTGCAACTTGCAGCTTAGCTTTGTATAAATGTGAGACCGCAGTTAATTAGTTTCTTAATAAGAAAAGATAGCTGAACATTAATCTGTTCTCATGCATGCTGATACGGGGATATTGAATATAATTAATTTTTGTCATGTGAAATATATTTTTTATTTTGAAAAGAGAGAGAAATGAAGATACCCGCTTTATAAATTGATACCTAAATATATTTTTGCCACGGGTTATAACATGCGCGGGGTACGAAAGAGGAGAAGAAGAAGATTTCAAGTGATAGCAAGAAACGAAAGTTTCATAGCGATAAATAATCTCACAAGAGATTATTATCAAATCCTTCAAATTAGATTAATTGTACATTGTGGTGAATTTTTGGGTTTTTTTTATTTGCTTGAGTGGTTGTAGTAGGAATGGGTTTGAGAAATTTTTAGTTCAATAGCTATTAGGATTCTTTATTTATTATTTGCCGTTTCTACTTTTTTTTTTTTTTTTAAATAAAAGCTCATAACTTGCTCTGTGCTTTGGTTTGGTTGTCATTAAAAAACTTCAAGTTCAATTATTATTATTTTTTATTGTGTTATTATTTGAAAAATATTGGTTGGTAAAGGTTTGTTTTTGGTTGATATACATAGGCTGAAAAAGCTTCTAATTAACTCATCTCTTTATTAATCTCAGTTTCACTATCTTATCATGGGGAATTTTATATATGCATCTTGGAGATAATAAAAGAAAAGTTACAAAAAGATTAATGTCATATAATTTTTTTTTGGAAATTCGATTAAAAATCTGAGTAACTGGTAATCGAACCGAATTTTCGGTTTAGTTCAAAACCAAGTAATTCTCAAATCGATTTGGTTACCGAATACCGTTATAACCTAACCCGTATTTTCGATTCAGGTTAGCCAAATCCATAACTGATTCGGGTATCTGGTTTTGCACACCCCTGCTGAGACTTGTTTTCTAATTTTCCAATCCTATTCAAGTTAAAACACGTCTTCTTCTTCTCTCCCATCGCTCTCCCGGGGCAAATTATTAAAAAATCATTTTAAGTTTGGATTTAATTAAAAGGCCATGAAGTTTGAAACTCTTTACTAAATGGCTATATTTTTTATTAAGGTTAATTAATCACTAATGATATTTAAATTAGGCTTAATTAAGCATTTACTTATTTTTTAAATATTATTTTTGTCCCCAAAAACACAAAATTTTGCAAAGAAACCCAAACCAAAACAAAGAATTTGCTGCCCTCCCTCCCCCATTAATGACCTGCCTCCCTCTTTGCTATTCTTCTCAGCAAAACCAAAGCCCACTTCCTCCTCCTCCTCCTCCTACTCTTCCTCTACAACTTCTTCTTCCTTGTTACCCAAAGAAAGAGATATTTTGATAATAGTCGGTGAAGTTCCAGCTCCTCCTCCTCTTAACATTTCGGTCAGGTTGGTGTTACTCCTCTTGGTATTTTAGATTTTTATCCAGTAAGATTTAATGGATTGGGATTGGGTTTGGGTTTGGGTTTGGGTTTGGGTTTGGGTTTGGTTTTGGTTTTGGTTTTGGTTTTGGTTTTGGTTTTGATTTTGATTTTGATTTTGGGTTGTCTTTAATGTAATGCAAGTTGAAAGGAATGAATATTTTTGATGATTTTCCTGCATTGTGGGTAGTTGGGGGTGGTAGCAATTGCCAGAGTCTATTAGGTGCAGATAAAGAAAAATAACTTTGATGAAGGATTCCATATCTGATTTATTGCTTAAGCGATCTAGTATATCGCTTTAAGCGACTCTACAGATGCCCCTTTAAATCTATCAACCCTTAATAATTTTTTTTTTCTTGTATTGTAGGTATTTGACTATCATTAGACATGGGACAAGTTATTTTGGGTGTTGAATATTTTGGTGAGCGGGTGGAGGACAAAAGTTGCTAGACTTGGAATGTGAAGAACAAAGAAGTTACACCAATTGTTGTGAGTATAGAAGTTACTTTTGATGAGTTGATTGATGAAATCATTAGAAGAGGTGAGTTGAGCTGCCCACATAGTGATATAATCATGAAGTACATTTTAAGTAGAGTGCCTCTACATTACAAGGTACCCCATGTTGTATTAAAGTTGGATGAAGGTCTAAAGTTATACATGTTTGATGTGGACGATAATGGTTCGAGGTCGATTTTATGGGTTTTTATTATGGATAAACTGTTTGAAGTTAGTTCAAATGAAGGGGAGAATGAGCAAGTTGGTGCGGAGAATGTTGGTTTTAATTTCAACTACAAGGGCATTGAATTCTTTGTTAAGAAATTAGGAGTAGACGGTGATTTAGGTGGTGAGGAGGACACTGTATAAGAGGTTGTTCATGAGGGGCAAAATAATATTGTGGACGAGGAGGAAACTGTACATGTTCCCGCAGATAAAGAGATTGATTCCTGTAAATATAGATCATGCAGTAGTTGCAGTTTGTGAGGAAGAAACACTATAGAAATTCTTGTAGATTTAGAGGTGGCAACTGTAGTTGGTAGTGCAAGCATCTCATGTGTTTACTGATGGTTCAGACTTGCACGTACGGTATTTATTTGACAACAAGGAGGAGGTGGTCAAGAAGCTAAAACTTGTTGCCGTAAAAGGTAATTTTGAGTTCATCACTAAAAAGTTTAATTCATCGATAGTAAAGATTGAATGTCGTAACCAAAACTATAGGTGGCAAGTTTATTGTAGAAGGTACATGGAATTTGAGAAATTTATTGTTAGCATATATACCCGTGAGCACACATATGGGTTGGAACATATTTTAGGCCATCATCGACAAGCCTCCTCTGATGTTATTGGACAATTCGTGAAAAGTCAATTTGTTGATTGGAAAGGTCCATCTCCTAAAGATATTCAGAATTATGTGCGCACAGAGTTGAGTATGATGTCAGTTGCTAGAAATGTTGGAAAGGAAGACAATATGCACAAAATTTTGTGAGGAGCACACTAGAGCATGGGTACGCAGTACTAAAAGCGTATCATTATATCCTTGAGTTGACAAACGAAGGCTGCGAGATAGCTTTGAAGTGGGAAAAGAATATGAGGTTCAATTTGTTTTTTTTTTTTTTTTTTTTTTTTTTTGGTTGCTTGTGAAACTACCATAAGAGGTTTTCGAAACATGAGAAAGATCTTGGCTACTGATGATTTCTTTTTAACGGGAAAGTTTAGAGGTACATTGTTGGTTGCCACTGCACAGGACTGCAAGAATCACACATATCTCATTGCATGGAGTGTGGTTGACTCTGAGAACGGCAAGTCATGGACTTGGTTTTTTTAGTAATTAGTTAAGTTAGTGTCTAACTGTGATTAGTTGTGCATAACATCCGATAGGCACAACTCTATAAAGAAGGGGATTGACACTATTTACCCTCTAGCACATTACGGATTCTGTATAAGGCACCTTGGCAAGAACATATAACAAAATTTTAAGTGTGGTGGCCTCCTTCAGACATACTATGTGGCAGCAAAAGCTTATTGAGTTGATGAGTTAAAGGAACATTTTCATCAAATCTGAATTAACGATGATAAGACTGCTATGTATCTTGAGCATCAAGTTGGTTTCAAGCGATATAGTAGAGCTTATTTTCTTAGAAGAAGGTTCGATGTCGTGACCACAAACATAGCGGAGTCCATAAATTCAAAGTTGTTAACAGAAATGGAGTTTCCAATTATTGCCTTTTTTGATGCAATACAGAGGACATTATCATGCTGATTCCATGAGCATCGTATGGAGTTAAATAATTTTACCACAATCCTAGTTCCGTCATCTAAAGTTATTGCGAGAATATATTGAACTTTCAATTATACTGTTTGCCTATCCTCCCAATGCTTAGCAGTTCACCGTGCACGACTATGGTGTGAATGCCTTAGTTAACCTTGTTAGTAAAACTTACAGTTGTAACTAAAGTCCTTGACATTCAACATTTACCATGTCCTCATGCACTAGCAGCACTCAAACAATAACGCAAGCCAAATTATGGTTCAATAATTTACGAGGAACTTTGCTCCCCTCTCTATACGACAAGATACTACATGCTGGCTTATTCAGAAATGACATATCCAGTTCCTCCAGAAAAGCAATGGGTGGTGCAACGAGAGTTGCTTGACATTATTATTCATTCGCCATTCGCGAAGACAGAAAAATGGAGAAAAAGAGTTAAGCATATTCCGTCAGCCTGTAAGGTTCCTCGGAAAAAGAATAAGTGCTCAATTTACAAGCAACTTGGTAACAAGAAACACAATTGCCAGAATCGATTAGGTGCAAATCAAGAAAAATAGCTTCGAATAAAGATTTTGTAGATCTCATATATCACTTAAGCGATTTGATGTATCTCTTAAGCGACTATGCAAATGCCCTTTTAAATCAATAAATGCTTTGCATTTTATGGGTTTATTTATTGTAAGGCTATTTCTATAGTGAAACACTTGTGATTGTGTAACTTGTTTGACTTTTATCATAAAACAATGGGTGTTTTTATTATACATCTTTTTGGCCCTCTCATAGCTTTCTAGGTTGTATGTTTGTGTTGTAGAATCGCTTTATTTTTGCCAAGTTAGTATATGGCAATTGCTAAATGTCAAAAACCATGGGTAATTTACAAATAGATTTGTAAATTAAACTTATTACACTAAGTATAACACATATTTACAAGATTGCTTAAGCAATGTGAACTTATTGCTTAAGCGATGTAAGCTTATCTCTTAAGCGATATGTTTACATTGCGTAAGCGATCTTGTATTTGAGAAGGATTATTTTGACACTAAGTACAACACATATTTACAAGATCACTTAAGCGATGTGAACTTATCATTTAAGCGATGTGAACTTATCTATAAGCTTATCTCTTAAGCGATATGTTTACATCGCTTAAGCGATCTTGTATTTAAGAAAGATTATTTGACAACTTAAGTACAACACGTATTTACAAGATCGCTTAAGCAATGCGAGCTTATTGATTAAGCAATGTAAGCTTATCTCTTAATCGACATGTATGCATCGCTTAAGCAATATTGTATTTAAAAATGATGATTTTGACACAAAGTACAATACAAATGTGCCGAGTCGCTTAAGCGATGTCGTTTATTGGTTAAGCGATTGGCTTATCTATATGATTATCACTTAAGCAATCTTGTATTTGAGAAGGATTGTTTGACAACCCAAGTACAACACATATTTACAAGATCGCTTACATAATGTAAACTTATCGCTTAAGCGATGTAAGCTTATCTCTTAAGCGATATGTTTACATCGCTTAAGCGATCTAGTATTTGAGAATGATGATTTTGACACTAAGTACAAAAAAAATTTACCTGATCGCTTAAGTAATGTAGGCTTGTCTATATGCTTATCGCTTAAGTGATATGTTTACATCACTTAAGCGATCTAGTTTTTTAGAAGGATGATTTTGACACTAAGTACAACACAAATTTACCGGATCGCTTAAGCGACGTTGTTTATCGCTTAAGCAATGTAGGCTTACCTATATGCTTATCGCTTAAGCGATATGTTTGCATCCCTTAGGCGATCTTGTATTTGAGAATGATTATTTTACAACCTAATTACATCAATACATATTAAGGCAATTTAAAAAGATTAATAACGTTAACGTTAACCTGGGACATTTAGAACATCATGAGATTCTGGAGAAAAGAAGGAAATTTACTGGATCATTTAAGTAACATTGTTTATCGCTTAAGCGATGTAGGCTTATCTATATGCTTATCGCTTAAGCGATCTAGTATTTGAGAAGGAAGTACAAAACAAATTTACCGGATCACTTAAGCGATGTAGGCTTATCTATATGCTTATCGCTTAAGCGATATGTTTACATCGCTTAAGCGATCTAGTATTTAGAAAGATGGTTTTGACACTAAGTACAAAAAAAAATTACCGGATCGCTTAAGTGACGTTGTTTATCGCTTAAGCAATGTAGGCTTACCTATATGCTCATCGCTTAAGCGATCTTATATTTGAGAAGGATTATTTTACAACATAATTACATCAACATATATTAAGGTAATTTAAAAAGATTACTAACGTTAACATTAACATGGTACATTTAGAACATCACAAGATTCAGGAGAAAGAAGGAAATTTACTGGATCGTTTAGGCAATGTCGTTTATCGCTTAATTAATGTAGGCCTATCTATATGGTTATCACTTAAGCGATATATTTACATCATGTAACACCTGCTCTCTACTACTATTCTTATAATACATACTATATAATTATAGATACATATAGCGTATGAAAGATAGTGGGCTCAAATTTTCTTTACTCATAAAATATAAAACTTTACAAATACAAAAGACTATGTACTAAAAACTTTCTAATTAATACAAAATATCATAGCTGGTGGACAATGGTGCCAATACTCCCCGCTCCTCGACGTCCATCCGACCGCTGCTCCTATTTCCTGCAAAACAGGGAAGAACAACGGGGTGAGCACAACAATGCTCAGTAAATAAATACTTTACTACCTGTCCCCACAACTCATTCTTTGGTTCTTTCCTTACTCTATCGTTCTTCTATTTCTAATTCTCAACCGTTTTTTCTTTTCTTTCTTTCTAATACTTTTATTCTCCTTTAACTCTGTTCTGCTCTTTTATTCTTTCTTTCTCTCTGTTCTTCTTCTCTTATTCTTACTCACCATGAAGGAAAATCATGGTTCTCTCTTGTTCTCACCATACTCACCATGAAGGAAAATCATGGTTCTCTTTCTTATTCTTGTCATACTCTCACTAACCATGGAAAAAATCATGGTGCATGCATGTATGAGATGTACATGCAACTAATGCAAAAGAACTGCATGTTTCTTTCTTCTACTCTCTATTCTTACTAGCTCAAACTCTCTCATTCTTTCTCATACTCTCTCTCTTTCTATCTCATTCTTTCTCAAGCTTTCTCATTCTTTAATTCTCTCTCTATTATCTCATTCTCATTTCACATAGTTCATTTCTACTAACTCGGTCTTTGAATGTCATGGCCCCATCTTACCGGAAGCACGGCTAGGACTTCTCCTGCTCTACGTGACTTCTATTGATTCTCTTTCTGTCTCTCTTTCTCATAACTCTTTTCTGTTATAGGTCACGGCCTCATCTTATCGGAGGCACGGCTGGGTACTCATCCCACTCTTCGTAACCCTACTCATTGTCTCTCTTTATTCTTTCTCATGTTTGCTCATTCTTCCTCACCTACGTGTCACACCCTCATCTTACTGGAGGCACGGCTGGTGGAGATCACAAAGCA
Organism: Pistacia integerrima; assembly: GCA_026225825.1. Classification (NCBI taxonomy): domain Eukaryota; kingdom Viridiplantae; phylum Streptophyta; class Magnoliopsida; order Sapindales; family Anacardiaceae; genus Pistacia; species Pistacia integerrima. Next base: position 25,768,369 of record CM047747.1, read on the forward strand.
CCAACCCACTCTTCGTGACTTCTACTCATTCTCTGCCGATCTGACTCGGTCATGCATGGATTCGGAACCCTTGGCCACATGAGTGTATTCTCTCTCTCTCTCTCTGAATGTCATGGCCCCATCTTACCAGAGGCACGGTTGGAACCTCATGTTCCACTCTTCGTGACGGTCATGGCCTCATCTGACCGGAGGCACGGCTGGGGATCACAAAGCACCCACTCTCGTGACTTTACTCATCACTCACGGGTTCCCCATCGCACAATCTACTCTATTCTCTTCTTTAGCACTTTTCTCTCTTTTATTCGCTAGTGCTCAATCTCTCTTTCTCTTTACTATTGGAGTGTTCTCATTCTCTTTACTCTTATAGTTGCTATTCTCAACATTCTCTACTCTTTCTCACTCAAACTATTACTCATAGTATAGCTTAGACTCAAAATTCTCTATTCTTGCTCAATCTAATATTCATCTCTTCCTCAAGCTAATCCTCATAGTATAGCTTAACTCTTAGAGTAGTCTATTCACAAAGTTCTCTACTCTTTCTTAAGCTACTTCTCAATGCACAATTAATGCACATGGATGGCTCATGCTCAATAATGCACTTAGGAAATGCCAATATGCAATGTTGCATCAAAGACAGTCGTTCTGCGTAAGTCACACTCAAAAAGGTATAACTTGAGTTATACACATCGGATTGCTACGATTTTTGTCTCGTTATAAAGCTTAGAGACAGGGCTATAACTTTTATGTTCTAGTCTAAACCCAGTTCAATCCGTAAGATACCCAAAAATCACTCAGAAAGTCACGGCTGTGACAGGGCAGTTTGGTAACATGTTTTCACTTAGGCATTTCATCAAGCAACTCATGTGCATACAAAAACTCTTCTTTAACTACAACTCTCCTTCTCTTTTTAACCATCCAAAATGGGAGGAAACTCCCTTCTATGAACATGGTTCCTATCATAGAAGAACACTCCCAAAATATCTAGTCAATCTCCTCCAACTTCATCTCAAACTCATCACACATCAACACTTCCCATAAAGGAAATATCCAACAAACATAACATAAATACTCTTCTCAACTCAATTTCTCAACAAGTAGACATATATCTCTACTCAATTTCTCGACAAGCATCATATATACATGCATAAATAAATCTCTACTCAAGAATTTCTTAAACTTTAGCTTGAGTTGGATTTACTTACCTCATACTTGAGTAGTCTTCACTAAAACTCTCTACTCTTGTTGAACCTTAGCTTTCCCTTATTTCCTAAGCATAAACTTAGTAAGAACTTAACCCTTACATAAATAAAACTCATATCTAGAGTAGAGATTCTTACCTCTTCTTGCTTAGGATCAAATCTTTGTCAAATCCCGACTCAAAAATCCCTTGGAAGATTGAGTGAGGAATTGAGAGAAAATGAGAGATGAAGAGGCGGTGGAAATGGGTGAAATGAAGGGGTTTAGAGAACTAAACTCTTATTAGCTCATATAATAAACACTCTTTCCCATTTTGCCCTTACTCTTTCTTGAAAATTCCACCTTTATCCTTTGATTCATTACACTCACACCCCCACACTAACCTATTCTCCATGAAATTTCCTTGCATTTTACTCCCCACTTTTCTTGCTAATTAGGGGTAGAATGGTCATTTTGCCCTTAGGAAAGAATTCTCTAGAAATTCAAACAAAAACTCAGCCTGCCCTTCGCCGCGGCGAAGGATTCTCTGTCGCCCCAGCGAAGAATTACAGAACCGACACCGCCATACACAAAGCCAACGTCGCTGTGGCGAAAACTATTCTTCGCCCCGACGAAGACTGCAACTCCAAAATCCGCTAAGTCTTGATCAATTCCAGGGTAAACACTCAACCAAACCCAAAACATAAACTCAACCAAGGGCCAACCAAACAACATGAACAATATACAACTCATTTAGGGGCACTTCAGTAACCCTTCAGGCCATACCATAAACAATGGCTACGTATCTTAAGTGGGGCGTTACAATTCTCCCTCCCCCTCCACCAAATTTCCCCCAAAAAGAATTTCATCCCCGAAATTCAAATGAACAACCCCTAGTAACGGTTCTGCACACTTTGCTTTACCTCCCGTACTTTCACTAGAGGGAAATTCTTGTTTTGGAGCTCCTTGATCTCTCTGTCTAATATTTAAACTGGACACCCCTCAAACTTAGGATTCCCAATCTTCATACTCAATACTCAAAACATGGGACGGATCACTTATATACTTTCGAAGCATCGAAATATAAAACACATTATATACTCTTGTCCATATTAGGGGGTAGTGTCAGGCACCTTTCCCACTCATTATAATATCTCAAATGGACTTCTGTACCTCGATGCTAACTTTCCTTTGCTATTAAACACGTCACCCGATTGTAGGGGGAAAAGTCTTAAAAACACTCTAACACCCATTCTGAACTCATTATCTTTTCTCTTCAAATCAGTCAAACTTTTCTATTTCGCTTGGGCTTGACTTATTCTATTTCTGATTAACTTTATCTCTTCGATCAATTCTTGAGTCATTTCTAGCCCAAGAACTGTATTTAACTCATCTTTCTTGCCCACACATTTCAGTACAATGGAGTTCAACATAGTCTACCATACCAAGTCTCGTAAAAAGCCATCTTATTTGTAAGCTGAATTATTAACATGGCAATCCTTACTGAAATGATCTCAATCTTCATACTTTTGATCTAGCTCTAACCATCTCCTCATACTCAACTCCCTCTAAGTAAGGAGATTCGTTAAATTCTTAGGGTCGGTGTAGATCTTACTCTGGACACCATAAAAGTAAAGCCTCCGAACTTCTGGGTAAAGAGTACTATAACTGAGCAAGACAATTAAGAAACACCCTGATGATAACCCGACCTCTAATCACTCTTGGAAAATACTATTGTACTCCTTAACTGGTCTAAAGATCATCTGTCCATGGTAACGGGCATTAGTCTTCACTGTCACTTATTCATTTCTCTGTAATCAATACACCTCCGTAATGACCCTTCTTTCTTCTCTACAAACAAGATCGAAGCTCCCTAGGGAGGATGACTCGGTTGGATAAGACATTTATCTAACAACTCTTGAAGTTGCTTCTTCAATTCTTGAAGCTCGTCTGAGGCCACTAGATGAGGGATTTTAGCAATCGATGCTGTCCCCGGTGCCAATTCAACACTAAACTCAATTGCTCTTTTCGGAGGTAAGCCCAATAACCCTTTCAGAAATACCTCTAAAAATTCTCAGACTACTGGCACACTCTGCATCTCTGATTATGGGACATCACTACTTAGCACCACATAGACTATCTGTTCAGAACACCCCTTTTCTTAACATCTCTCTAACTTTCACCCTACTGCTCAACATACTAAACTAATGGCCCACTGTAATTCTGGAAATGATATTATGATTGAATCTCACTCTTCCCTCGGCAATCAACCTCTACTCCATATCTCCTTTAGGGAACTCATGCCCAAAAATATCCACGTAGGGCAAAGGATACTATCTAATCAATTGTTAACTCTCTTTCATGAATCACTACGAACTTTCCTGAATAAGTCTTCCCTTCTCTTAAACTTTACTCTAAGCTCAAGGGGGTTCTGTTCCCTCTAATTTTAGCCCATGGACCACTTGTCTTTTCTCAACTCCGGAGTACTCACTATTCCAAGTACAAACCTTACAAGGGAGTTAACTCTCACTGCCCACTCTTCACTGTACTTAATCCTTACTAAAACTGATAAACTCTTGAACCTTCTTATGAACCTTACCAACTGTTCTCAACTTCAACCATCTTCTAAACTCTTCTCAAATCATGACCAAACCATCGTGGGTATCCTCAATTAATGCCCACAAAACTCGAGCATCCCTCTCACTCAAGAGACTGGTATACCGGATCTTCTTCCGGTCTATTATACACTCAACAGGCTAAACCATTCTTTTACTACCAATGGGTCCGTTGTATTTTTAAACTCTAACGGCTGATAAAAACTTAGGAACCCATGAATCAACTCAATCCGATTCTATACCGTCTAAGGTATCAACCTTTCTCTTTCTCTTCTAGTAGGTCGCACTTGGAGGGGGTTTCAATTCCTTCTAATTCAACTCGGGGAAGTAAGTTTCCCTATACTCACTACCTTCTTACCTCATACTCAGGTCCTGTATCTCATTTACAAGACAACCACATTAAACAACTCAAATAACACTTTAAGCAAGGAAAGACTTAACTGACAACGGTCGGCTACGGAACGTCATGGCGGCGAGAATGGCACACTGTCAAATCCCAAAATCTTTGCTCTGATACCAAAAATGTAACACCTGCTCTCTACTACTATTCTTATAATACGTACGTATGTGGGAGAATAGACAAAGAAATTAATCACAATATACCTCACGAGCAACACCAGCTTAAAACAGTGACTCATCTGGAAGCAAATCCAAGATCACCAAAACATCACCAAAAGATAGGAAAGAAGGCATAAGCATTATTATAGAAAATATATGTCATGTACAACAAACACAACATAAATGACATAGAATGCCCTTTCTTTTATGAATACACAAAATTATCTTCATCAGAATATCATTAACAACACTTACCATCTCCAACTGCATCAATATCCTTTTCAATCATACCATCGACGTTTGAATTCCCGCACAACCTAAAGTTTAAGACAGACAAAATTGACAAGTGGCATTATCAGTAATGAATGGAGGTTTAGGCCTGGGGGTGTATGGTCACGCCCATTGTTTGGACACAATGAGTTCAAATTTTATCATTTTAACCATCAGGGAATGAAATATATTGCTCAAATCTACATCACTTTGAAAAAGAGTATTCCTCCAAGTCCAAGAAATAGTTTCCAATACTTTGGATAAGAAGAAATAGAAGCAGAAGCGAAAAAAAAAAAAATCCATTTGGCACTTGATTTTAAGGAAACTCTTGTTAAATCAGAACTGAGACACCTTTTTATCCAAATGGCATTCAATAAACACAGATAGAGGTTACCCATATAGCAAAAAAAAAAACAAAACCCAACACAAGATGATGCACCTTAATATCAGTCAGCTTCAAATAGTGTGTAGCAATAGTTACTTCTCCGGCCTTTCTCAAAAGCTAAGATATCTCCCTGAGTCATTGCTTTGACTTCCTTCGCAACAACTCCCATTGATTTACCAAGTCGCTTACCCAACACACTAGAAGAAAATAATCACATAAGACCGATCGTAAGCATAAAGCGTAATCCAGCACTTTTAAACAATTTACATACCTAAAATCAGGTTCTGCACGTAAAGAAGCATATTTCAACGTATGATTGCATGGGACAAGCGATCTTACATTGAGCTCCTCCAACACATACTGCAATTAAAACAAAATTACATCTATCAGAAAGTAGGAAAAGAATTAACTTTGTCTACAGACTATACCTTGCCAAAGTTTTTGAACAGCAATAATAAGAATCATACAAGAAGACCTTAGAAAAGCTATATCAAAATCAAAGCCAAGAACACATATAATTGTCAAGAATACATTAAGCAAGAAAGTACTTTTTCTAGTACATCAATTCCAAATGGCTAATCTAAGCACTTCAAGGATGGTTGCACATTTATGAAAATCAGCTTCCATTACATTAAGCATGAAACTACTTTTCCTAGTACTTCAATTCCAATGGCTGATCCAAGCACTTCAGGGACATGATTGCTCATTTATGAAAATCAGCTTCCATTAAGCTAAAGGCCAATGACCTTCTGAGAACCATTTTACTGATCCATTTCATAGAAAATTCCTAAGCAATCGCCAAAGCACATAGTCTTCCAAAGAATTATTAGTAGCCTCCTGACAAGTAAATTTTGTTTTGAAAAGATTCTTTTTTTAAAATAAATCCAAAGAATGACATTTTACTTCTTAATTCAACAGGTCTGGAACACTTAAAAATAGATGCAGAATTGGAAATGCTACTCCTTATTTCTTCGTATCAAGTACAGTGCTTGCTATCCTGGGTACACAATCTCCTCTTCTGAATAACATATTGGTTGTTTATCTATAAAGCAGAAACGATAGTTCCTCTTATCTGTGAACTTCTCTTCTCCACTGGGTCACGGACAGTACAGATGGGCTCTTAAAAGAAACACATCTTGGATATTATTTGCAGTCTTAAGCTGTAGTCTCTTATCTTTAATTTTTGTATGTGGAGGGCAGAAAATGTCAATTTATTAGTTCCCTTGAAATTCTGGGTTTACACATCTTTTGTACTTTATTCTTCCTTCTAATAGAAATTTACCCTAGGTGCTTTATCAGTGATCTAAGGTTTGCATTAAAATACAAAAATTGGTAGGAAAAAATAAAGATGCCATGACTAGGAATTAAAAGAACAAAGAAATCAGAAGCACCAAAAGGGGCACAGTGGGCAAACAAGTGACTAATACGAGATCTTTTAGGTGAACATTAAACCCATTATACAAATGAGCCAATTTGAAATAAAAGTAAACATACCTTACCCAAACCAAAACTTAAAATAAGCTACATATGACAGCATGAAAAAAAATAAGACGGCAAAGGGAGTACATTAGAAAAAATTGCATTATTGGAACCAAAGAATGAGCAGAACAGCACAAGGTTACTTCTCTAAGTGGGTAGAAACTAAGTGGTCCATAATACAGGGTTGCCACTTTATTCACAAACCTCTCTGAGTTTTCCAGTTATGTCATCAAGAAAGTCTGTATCAGGATGAACCACTATCATCTCCCTGCAGTTCCATAGACACAACTAATGAAGTGGGTGTATAAACTAAAAAATACAAATACAAATAGAATGGAAATGAGCTAAAGAGAAGGACCAAAAACACAATTAAAGACATAGTAGAATAAAAGATAAGTTAGAAGCACACCTAAGTGGTGATTTTATAGGCTTGTTGTGACGGTCTCAAATATTACGTGCAAGATCGATAATCGTCATCATCCTTGAAACACTCTTTTCAATTTGTTCATCCCTCTGAGATACAATTAGAAATAATGAAATTATATAGCAGAAAAGACACCAAAAGGAAAAAGCTTCAATTAAATCTAGTATAAAATTCAGCTTCCGTCCATAAGTTATGGATTAAATCATTAACTAAACATTTTTGAAAAGTAAATTCCCTAAGTTGGAAGTTCACTAAATTTTGGCTAGGGATGAGCAGAACCTTTCCTTCTTCTTCAGGAACTCTACAAAAGTTAATGCTATCCTCCGACTCCTTGCAAACCTTTCTCATATTTTGATAAAGAACTTCCGTGAAGAATGGTGTGAATGGAGCCATCACTTTGCAAGAAGTTAAAAGCACCTGAGAACCCACAAATGAAGAAAACATGTAAAAAAAAAAATTTATCATCACATCTCATCCACGGTTAAACGACAGCAACCACAATGACAATGGTGGTGATATGGAGTGGAGTGGAGTGTGAAATTAACTAATATTTGTTAAGCACCTCTCAAGAAGGCAGAGCTTAGTTTCAATACGAGCATTCAGAGAATTAGATTAAAGATTTGTAGGAGGTATCACATATCAATCAAAAGTAACATAAACACTAGTGGAGCATGGTAGCTAGGATTTGTAACAGCAGGTAGCGTAGAATCATGTTTCACAAATCAGTTGAATGAGTAATTTATTTGTCAAGGAGATGAAATCCAATTTCATCACAAAGGAATTCAACTCAAGCTTTGCAACATAACAAAACATCCCTTTATCCTTGAACACACTTAACTTTTATTAAACTAAATAAAGCAATGTATAATATATAAAACTATTATACTATCATGGTTTCAAGCAAAAAGAAAGTATCCAATGCCTGATGAGTGAAACAACAATATATCAGACTTAGTGACACCATACATTGTAAAGAGTCGAAAGTGCTGTGCGGCAGTCCACTGCTCCTGTTCAGCCTTTCAGTCTCTTATGATTGAATAGCACATAAATATTTGTAAGGTTGTCAAGAAACTTCAAGAGATACGGAACAACCTAAGAGAAGAAGTATATGTTTATTAGTGGCTACTACCTCTTATAACATTGCTACATAGCTAAAAGAAATAGAACAGTAGTTCAACAAAATAACAACATTACTAAAAACGGTTATAATAACATAGAAGGATATCTAATAAAGTGACATCCATCTGTCATTTAAGATCATATTTTCATAGGCAAAATAACATGAACATTAAAATTAACTGCTTAGTGTGTGAGTAAAAAATCAGAAGTATCAAACCATCTAGGCTATCATAACGCAATAAAATATAAAAATTAGATGATATAGATTACGCGCACACACATATATATATATGTATATGTATAGAGAGAGAGAGAGAGAGAGAGAGAGAGAGGTCAACAGTCTTAGACCTGTTACAGTCACAAAGAAATCTTATAACGTAAAGCTCAAAAGTGCAAAAGTAGTAAACATCAGTGCATCAATAATAATTACTTATCAACGCAAAAGCTACCACAAACCAGCCCAGAACTTTTGTCTGTACAATTTATAGTTCGAAACTTAATGTCAAGGTAGGCCTAGCAATAGTCGTATTGAAATGAGTTTCTGTCGTATCATATTTTTGTTGTGTCAAATTTTTCTCATCCGAACTCAACCAATTAGCTTATTGGGTCTATGAAAATGCAAATCCATTAATTAATGTGTAACCCAAGCCTAATCCATTAAACCATTTTTCTCAAAAGGTTGACGCATTACTGATTGCTCAATAAAACTACAGCCGAACACCATCTTTATCAAATGTCTTCATGTCGTGTTACACAGAATTTTGCCAGACCTATGTCAACGTGTTGTGTCAACACAATACATTTATCAAAACCAGGCACTTCAACATTCAAATTTAGTTACTATTGTGAAACAATAAAAATTATAGCAACTTTTATAAGAATGAGTTCATACATTTTTATCTTTCAATATATAAACTAGGGGTGTTCAAAAAAATGCAAAAACCGAACCGAACCGATAACCGAACCGGAAAACCGGTTAACCGAAAAAACGGTTCGGTTACGGTACGAAAAATTCAAAAAACCGAATTTTCAGTTCGGTTAACGGTTCGGGAAAAATAAAAAGCGGTTAACCGAAACCGGTTTTACAAAATATATATATATATATATATTAAATAAAAATAAATATTATATATTAAATAAAAAATAATAATATTATATATTATATATTAAATAAAAAATAATAATATTTTTAATGTATCGTTAGTAGTGGTCAATGGATATATATGAATGTCTAATTTTTATTTGGATATGTATTATTTATATTTACAATTCAATTTAGGAAAAAATAAAAAAAATAAGTTTTATAAAAAAAAGGGAAAACCAGTTAACCGCTTTAAAAAAAGCGGTTAACCAGTTTTTCAGTTAACCGAAAAACCGGTTTTCCCTCTAAACCGGTTCGGGAATTTTCCCGAACCGAAAAACCGGTTCGGTTCGCTTTTGAACACCCCTAATATAAACATAACAAATTAACTGTAATAACTAGGTTGCATAGCAAGCTTCACCGTGTAAAGTCGATATCCATCCATCTCTTGGTGAACAAAACGAACAAGACTCGAGTGGCGAGTTGATCCACCGGTCAAGCACGTTCAATGACTTTTGAAGAGTTCCAAGATCAACTGGAACACAGTTACACCTCCCTCTATCTCAAGTCTGTTTGCATTCGAACGAGGAACCTATATGCATTATACCATGGAAGGAAAACATCTCTCGACTGGGTGAAAATTTAAATGAGAGATCAACATAAGCAACTGAGAAAAAAAATGATTTGCACTAGTGATGATGAAGAAAAAGAAAACACATTAGATCAAGTAAAACTTTATAGATACATAAGTTAATATATAGTAATTGATAAAAAATACTAACAACACTAAAAACTCCTCTCTTGAAACGCAAGGTCTCAAAGACGCACAACCGGAGAATTAATCGTACAATCTTAAAGCATCCCTGCAAGATAACGTGAGAAAAGAGAGCATAAATATGGGACATGATGCTATGCTATAAACAAAGGAACAAAAAAGGAATCAATAATCACTTCTACAGGTGATGGATAGTGTGATGATGATGTGGCTTGTGTATGCCATGGTGGAGTCAGCATTAATCAAAGAAATCAGCCTCAAATTAAACCAATACTAACAAGATTTCACCATCGCTTTAAGTGCCTTATCTGGCACACTGAATTTCATTCATTCGCTGCAATGAATGCGCAGCTCTTTACGCCTTCTCTCGGTTCATTCTCACAACAATGTAACAAGATTCTAGTGCTCCTCGCTCTAACAAACTGCAGATTTTTCTGGACAACTGGAGGATGATCAATGGAGTCCTAATCTGTATAAAATCAGATCTTTTGTGCTGAAGAAAAACAGAGTTTTCAGAGGGATATTTCGGGTGTGTTCTTTCTTGTTTTTCCTGGTTGTTTACTCTTTGTAATCTTGGTTTCCTTGAGTAATAAAATACCCTATAGTGTGCCTTGAAGAGTAGATGTAGGCTACCTTAGCCGAACCACTATAAATCCCCTGTGTCAATTGTTTTTCTGTTATTTCATGGTTTTCTTAATCTCTTATTTGATTGCTTGTTGATTGATAAGATCGTGTTAGCTCATTGATTGATTTGATAAGCATAACTGAAAGCCCTAATTAGTCACTACAAATTGGTATCAGAGCCTAGTTCGAATCTAAGTTAGGGTTATTTGAAATTCATTTTCTGTCGTTGAAAATCTTATTCCAAAAACATGTCCACTAAATTTGAACTCGAAAAGTTTACAGGGGACAATGATTTTGGACTCGAAGATGAAAATGGAAGCTGTGCTGATTAAAGAATGACTAGCATTAGCTCTGAAAGGGGAATCTGAGCTGCCTGACACCATAACTGAAGCGGAGAAGCAGGATGTGCTCAACAAAGCTAAGAGCTCCTTGATCCTAGGACTGGGTGACAAAGTCCTGCGAGAAGTGAAGAAGGAGAAAACGCTGCTGAGATCTGGAACAGGTTAGACTCCCTGTATCAATCTAAAGCTGTCCCTAATAGATTGTATTTAAAACAAAGTCTGTTTGGTTTTAAAATGGATGAGCAGAAATCTTTAAAAGACAATAAGGATGAGTTTCTAAAACTTATACAGGATTTAGAAAGCATATCAGTAGAGGTTGATGATGAAGATCAAGCTGTAATTCTTCTAAATTCCCTACCTAAACCTTACTCCAATTTTGTAGAAACATTAAAATATGGTAGGCAGACACTTAAATTAGAAGAGGTTGTAGAAGCAATCACAGCTAAGGATAGAGAGAACAAAATGACATTAGGCAGTGATGGGGAAGGTCTCATGGTAAGGGGTAGATCAGAAAAGAGAAACTGGAAAAAGGGGGGACAAAATAGGAATAGATCTAAGTCCAAAACTGGGAAGTGGAAGTGTTTTTTCTGTCACAAAGAAGGGCATCTTAGGAGGGACTGTCCTGAGAGGAAAAATAAGAAAAAGCATGGAAAGGAGGAAGAAGAGGGCAGTGCTAGTGTTGTGTCTGAAGGTTATGAAAGTTCAGAAGTTTTAGTCATCTCTGAAAGTAAAAACAGTGAAGAATGGATCTTAGACACAGGATGTACCTACCACATGACACCAAATAGGAAGTGGTTTAGCTCTTTTCAAACTATAGATGGTGGAAAGGTTGTGATGGGAAATAATGCATTATGTGGCATTAATGCAGTATGTGGCATTAAGGGCATAGGTACTATTAAGCTAAGCCTTCACAATGGCCTAACCAAAACTCTCACTGATGTAAGATACATCCCTGACCTTAAGAGAAATCTAATATCACTAGGTACCCTAGACTCAATAGGACTAAATTACAAAGCTTCAAGTGGAAGTCTTAGTGTAATGAAATGGTCATTAATAGTGATGAAAGGTGAAAAGAAAAATGGTCTCTATGTGTTAAAGGGTATGACAGATTATGGCATAACTACTGTAGGGTCTCTAGTAACACAGGATAAAACCTCACTGTGGCATCAAAGGTTGGCACATGTTAGTGAAAGAGGGTTAGATGAGTTGAGTAAACGAACCTGTTAGGAGGGATCAAACTGGAAACTTAACCTTTTGTGAACACTGTATTTTTGGCAAAATGTGCAGGGTAAAATTTGGATCTGGTAAGCATTACTCAAGCTCACCACTTGAGTATGTTCACTCGAATGTATGGGGACCAGCTAGACACTACTCACTAGGGGGCTGTAGGTATTTCATTAGTTTTGTGGATGATTATTCTAGGCATGTCTGGATATATTTTCTGAAGACCGAGGATGAGGCATTTCTTAGGTTTAAGGAATGGAAAATAATGGTTGAAACTCAATCTGGGAAGAAACTTAAAAGGCTTAGGACGGATAATGGTCTTGAGTTTGTGAATGATGAATTCAATAGTTTCTGTAAAAACCATGGAATTGTTAGGCACAAAACTGTTAGAAATACCCCACAGCTGAATGGCCTTTGTGAAAGGATGAATAGGACCATCCTAGACAAAGTTAGGAGCATCCTGTCAAACTCTAAACTACCTGTAAAATTCTGGGCAGAAGCTGCACATACCGTGGTGTATTTAATTAATAGAACCCCTTCATCTACCATAGGTTTCAAGGTACCCTTAGAAAAATGGACTAGACACCCTATAAAGCTGGACAACTTAAGAGTTTTCGGGTGTCTATCTTATGTTCATGTAAAGGATGATAAGCTGAAACCTAGAGCTGTAAAGTGTCTGTTTCTTGGATTTCCAGAGGAAGTAAAAGGCTATAAGTTCTGGAATCTAGAAACCAAGAAGTGTATAATCAGTAGGGATGTGGTTTTTAGGGAAGAAGTCCTTCCTGGACTAGAATGTGAACCTGAAAAATCAATTGATAGTGGCTCAGGATCAAAATCAGTTGATAGTGACTCAGGATCAGACCTTTTAGAACTGGAAATTCAGGATGTAGTTACTAGTCATCAAGGTGGAGCTGATGAAACAGAGGAGAATCTTGAAAATCCTAATATAGATGAGTTGGATGAGCAAGGAGAACAGGAACCAGACTTGATAAACTATCAGCTAGCTAGGGATAGAACCAGGAGAGTCATTAAACCTCCCAACAGACTAAGATATGCGTATCTGTAGCTTATGCACTTGTGTAGAAGAAGATGAATGATGAGCCTAAAACATTTCAGGAAGCTATCTTAGGACCTGATAAAACTGAGTGGAAAAGGGCAATTGAGGATGAATTCAGTTCCTTAATGAAAAACAATACATGGATCCTAGTTGATAAACCAGAAAACTGCAGGGTGGTTAAGTGCAAGTGGATCTTCAAAAGGAAACCAAGTCTAACCCCAAAAGACCCACCTAGGTATAAGGCTAAACTAGTTGCAAAGGGATTTACTCAAGTGGAAGGCATAGACTATAATGAAATATTCTACCCAATTGTAAAGATGCTTCAATCAGAATTCTGATTTCTCTGGTTGTATAGTTCAATCTGGAACTGGAGCAACTGGATGTAAAAACAGCCTTTTTACATGGCGACTTGGAAGAGAATATTCTGATGGAGCAGCCAGAGGGATATTCAGGACCAGCAGGTAAAGTTTGTCTTCTTAGAAAATCACTTTATGGCTTAAAACAGTCACCACGACAGTGGTATAAGAAATTTGACTCTTTTATGATTGAAATTGGCTTTAATAGATGTCAATTTGATAGCTGTTTTTATTTTAAAAGAAATTCTGATTTGTCTTATACTTACTTATTGCTTTATGTGGATGACATGTTGGTTGCTTGCCATGACAAAACTGAGATTATTCGATTGAAGAAAATTCTCAATACCAAGTTTGAAATGAAGGAGCTGGGTTAGGCTCAAAAGATTCTTGGTATTACCATCATAAGAGACAGAATGCAAGGAAGATTGAAGCTGGTTCAAGAAGAATATGCAGAGAAAATTCTACAGAAATTTAATATGCAGAATGCTAAGGCTGTCCAAACTCCCCTAGGGCAGCACATAAAGCTTTCTCATGATCAGTGCCCAAAAACAGAAGAAGAGCAAAAGGAAATGTCCACCATTCCATATGCAAATGCCCTGGGCAGTCTAATGTACCTAATGGTTTGCACCAGGCCAAATTTGGCATATTCTGTGAGTTTAGTAAGTAGATTCATAAGTAATCCAGGAAGACTCCATTGGTCTGCACTCAAATGGATTTTGAGATACTTACAAGGATCAAAATCTGGGCATAGTTTTTAGTAAGAACAAGGAAGAAAAATACTGCATTAGAGGTTATGTTGATGCTGATTATGCAGGGGACCTTGATAAGAGAAAGTCCACTTTAGGATTTGTTTTTACACTATGGGGAAATGTGATTAGCTGGAAGTCAAAGCTTCAGCATATGGTTACTCTCTCATCAACAGAATCTGAATATGTAGCCTTGACAGAAGATCAAAGGAAGCAGTATGGCTTAAGGGTTTTGTGAATGAATTGGAGCTAGAACAGAAAATTGTGGAGATCAAAAGTGACAGTCAGAGTGCAATATATCTGTCCAAGAACCAACTCTTCCATGAGAGGACAAAACACATAGATGTAAGAATGCATTTCATCAGAGAATTGATTGAAAAAGGAGAAGTCAAGGTTGAGAAGATAAGAGGAACTCACAACCCTCTGAGACATGCTCACCAAACCACCATCGCAGATAAACATAGGCTCGTATGAGCCTATTACATGTTCAAGCATAATTCAGTTTTGCCAAGGCCACTTAGGGTGTCAATTCACAAGCCAAGGTGGAGAATTGTGATGATGATGTGGCTTGTGTATGCCACGGTGGAGTCAAGATCGTCCAAAGAAATCGCCTCCAAATTAAACCAATACGGCAAATAGCTTGTAGCCATCGCTTTAAGTGCCTTATCCTGGCACACGAATTTCATTCTCATAGCAATGTGAATGCGTAGCTCCTTTACGCCTTCTCTGGTTCATTCTCAGCCCTAACAACAGAAGATTCTAGTGCTCCTCTGCTCTAACAAACTGCAGATTTTTCTGGACAGCTGGAGGATGATCAATGGAGTCCTGATCTGTATAAAATCAGATCTTTTGTGCTGAAGAAAAATAGAGTTTTCAGAGGGATATTTCGGGTTTGTTCTTTCTTGTTTTTCCTGGTTGTTTACTCTTTGTAATCTTGGTTTCCTTGAGTAATAAAATACCCTATAGTGTGCCTTGAAGAGTGGATGTAGGCTACCTTAGCCGAACCACTATAAATCCCCTGTGTCAATTGTTTTTCTGTTATTTCATGGTTTTCTTAATCTCTTATTTGATTGCTTGTTGATTCATAAGATCGTGTTAGCTCATTGATTGATTTGATAAGCATAACTGAAAGCCCTAATTAGTCACTATAGATAGTTTTTCAGCTTTTCACTCATCTTTTTTCCATCTTAGCAAGGACAAGGCCATTGCAAATGAGAATCCTAAATGCTGGTTTCCCAAACAACACAGTAGACAACACCATGAGAGTATAGAACCTGTATAGGAAAAGACCCGACGATGAAAATCCACGAGAAAGTTTAACTATAATAATACCTGTCTCCCCCATGTTTGGGGAGGAGGGAAGAAGGAATATGATGCGATAGGCTGTTATCACTTTTCTGTACAATCAGTACATTGGAAAACACCATACATTTGATTATTAAAAAAGAAAAAAAAAAGCATATAAATAAAAGGCCAGGATCTTCACATAAGAGACATGTTCAATATCAATGGTGTTTCTTTCAACACAAGAACTTAGACAGTTCTTATGTCAGAGATTAAAAATGCAGGAACCTCACTATGAGAATTGAGGTAATCATTGAGACAGCCAAAAATAATGCAATCATATGTTTCAAAATTGTTTCACTTCAGTCCAGTCTCATACCATTAAGAAAAAAAAAAAAAAAAATTCAGCAAGTCATACCAGCAATCAAATAAATCCAATCACTTCTGCCACAGGGAATAGAAAGAATGTGTTGGCCACAAAATTAACTGTGATTTAGAAACAATTACATATTTACATAATTGCCAACTTGAGTGTCAAAACTGATGTTTATAGTGTGCCTAAAGATCTAAAAAGATTGAGAAGCATAAGGCATAAGGCATAGAACCACAAAATTCCCAGGAAAGTTTTTCTCAAAGAGTTCGACATTCTCAAACGGATAATGAATATAAGCATAAGGCATAGAACCACTCTCAAACCAGCAATCAAGAACCTGCAAGAATAAAACCATATATCACATTAAAAACAGTTAAAAAATTTAAAATTCATAACATGCATACAATGGACAACATAAAAGCATAGACACATTAATTCATAATAACCAGATCAGTAGTCTTACATCTTCTACACGATGAAGCACACCAAATTCTGGACCCCGACTCAAAGGGATTGTGATGTGGTCCATACCGTGCCGGTGCAAATCAAACACCTAGATAATAGTGAACAAAAGCAATCAGCAAAACAATTAATTACAGATTGATGAATCCCCAATACCATTCAAAGTAGCCAAAATTCAAAGGGATAATTCTGTTTAAGAGTATGAAACTTTAGGAAAAAAAGGAGGCATTAATACAAGAACTGAAGTAACCAGCCAAGAAAAATAAAACAAGGGATGGAGATAGAAGGAAAATGCAAGATAGAATCAGCTGAGGATCCATAAAGCTGACATTAGCTTTATCCATTTCTATGATTAGTAAAGAAAACTCGAGCAACGCCTGATCTCCAACATCTTCTGGTTCAAAAACACTGCACCTACAATAGCCAAATACCATTATCATCCATAAATTACAATTTCTTTTTGGCTTTGTAGAATTCAAAGTAAGATCTATCCCACTACCCTCACAGCCCTTTAAAACCTGGCAGATGAGTAAAGGCATGAATCACTTATAACCACCTAGATCATAAATAAGGCGAAGTTAAAACTGGGAGATGGCCACTGCAACTTGTCCAACTTCACTGATAAAGGTAGATAATTTGTGCTAATTGAAAGCAAATAATCATCAGAAGAAATATTACTGTCAAGACTTCAACATTGATAGGAAAAAAAATGGAACTTTTGTGCAAGCATCCTCCGAACATAAGATACATTTCTTCTTCTTACAAACTTCAACAGTAACCCCTGGTCCTCCCAAAGACACCTTGACCAACAAGCTGAAATAGATATTATATCTTTAACTAGTCCGCTCCCCTCTTAACACACACAAACCAATTTTATTTTTTTTCCCTTTTTGAGTGGGGGTTGGCAGGATAGTTTAGTACCCAGACTCCTTTGACCAACCAAACCATCTAAAAGTTAAACCGACAATGGCAGCTAGATAAAACACAATATTACAATACCGTAAAAAGCAGAGAGAGAGAAAGAGAAGTGACATGAACCTTCACACCAGAAAGCTTTTCAAGTTTTTCAACAGAATCCATAACTATAACTTCATCACCATCTTCACTGATCCATA
Source organism: Pistacia integerrima (assembly GCA_026225825.1). Lineage (NCBI taxonomy): Eukaryota > Viridiplantae > Streptophyta > Magnoliopsida > Sapindales > Anacardiaceae > Pistacia > Pistacia integerrima. The sequence continues at coordinate 25,785,833 of CM047747.1, forward strand.
GAGGAAGAGGTGTGCCCCAAAATCTACTTCGGCTAATAGCCCAGTCTCTTGCATTTTCCAGCCAATTGTGGAAGCGTTTCTCCTGTAAAATGTACATTGAAACAGTAATTTTCATGCCTTACTTAAAAAAAAAAAAAAAAAAAAGTGAGTACCAACTCAGTATTTAGCAGCTTCTACTCGAAATAAATAAAAATAAAATAAAACTATGTATGAAGAAAAACTATTACATACTCGAAGTCAATGCATACCCCTTAGACTTCATAAAAACTAAATGCCAGTGGCATACACTGTCGCACATAAAAAGTCCGTTTAAAATGACAGGCAGCCGCAATAAAACAAAAAAGAAAATCACAGTTCAACCTCAGAAAAGATCCCTTCATGCTTTTCAATCAAATTTTAAGTTATGGGTTCTTCAAAAGGTTGATAATAAGTGGCAGTTGCTCGGTAGAATTGAAGAGAATGAGAATGGGAATCCCCATTCCAATTTTTGCTTGACAAATTTAATAATAAGTCCTTAAAAAAATGATGGAATGAGTTTCCAACCCCAAAGGCTCTGATCCTCAATGACATATAACATTGGGTCTGTTCGATTTCTGTATTTCCTATCCTATTTCCAATCATATTCCCAAAATAAATGTTTGTTTCATTATTTAGGAAATACTATTATTTTATTAAATTCTTTAAACCCCTTAAGTTTATTAATTTTATTAAACATCCCCAAAAAAATGTTTAAAAATTAACAAAAATACATCTACCCACCTATAGTTGCCAAATTCTAGCAACCACCGTCGAAATCTGTCACAACGGCATAAAAAGACCCGATAAATGCCTCGAATTGTCGATCTAGCCTTTTCCAGTCAGATCCATCTGACCGTCACAAAGAAATGGTTGTCGTTGACCATCAAAGATGGCCATATCTTTAACCTTCTCTGACGGCCAACTGGCCTTTTGCGCCGTCGCGGCCGATGAGGCAGATCTCGGCCTTTTTCCTTTCCGCCTGCATCCATGGTGGATCTGATCAAAAAAAGCCAAATCAAGGCACGACCGGCCAGATTCAACCTATCTACGTTGTAAAGTCGAGATTCGACCAGTTAGGACGGTGGTGGCGGAATCACATGCTTGTCGGAGGGTGGGTGGGGGTGATTTTGTTATTTTACTGAATTTTTATATATTGAGGTGTTTAGTTAAATTAGCAAATCTAGAGGTTTTTTTTTTGTTAAATTTTAAATTTTACCTCGTAATAATTATCCTATTCAACTACATAGTACTATTTCCAAAATCCTATCCAAAATAACAAACCAAACGGACCCATTATTATTTTATCTTTTAATATTAAATATTAACTATTTAAGTATTAAATAAAAATATAATGTTACAAAACTAAAATAGTGATAACAAAATGCATTACAATCATATTTATTTAATATATAAAATAATAAAAAATATTATCGGCTGGTTCTTTACAACGTTCCACAACCCAACGATGCGAGAGGGTGTCACCAGACGTTCCAATTGATGCAACAGCCCTTCACCACCCGCAATTATCGGTCGCTTATTAATTTTATTTTTATTTTATTAAATCATTAGTTAATACATTTATTATATTATAAATAAATATGATTATAATATATTTTATGATTAATATTTTAATTATATAATATTACATTACATTTAATAATAAATATCACATGAATTTTTTTTTACATATTATAACTAGAGGGGGTAGGTTTGATACACACAAAGAGAAGATATACAGTGATTTAAAATAAAATTAAACAAATTGAAATCTTAATCTACTAACAGTGGCAGAGCCGCATTGAAATCAGATTAAGAATTAAAATATTCTAAACTTAATTTACAATTGCAGCAAAACCAGACTGAGAGTCAATTAAAAGTAGAAATTTTAATATATGATTGATATATAAAATAAACGTAAAACATAAAAGATTGGAAATTCAAAATTTCATTAATTGAAAATAGTTTGAACACTTACTTGTTATTCCAAATTTCTTCTAGGAGTAGCTAGTGAAATTGTTATACATGAGAGAGAGTTTGGATACAAGAGAGTTTTTGGGTTGCAAAAAGCTTGCCTTACATGAAATAGATACAAAATTTATAAACTTTTGAGAATACTGTAATATCACATGAATGTTATTGAGTTACAAGTGGATTTTTTTTTTTTTTTAATTGTTTGATCAAAACTTGATAGAGCATCAAATATCTCCGACCAAAGCTCCAGTGCCTCGGTCAATCTTGCCCAAAGTAATGAAGATGACTGTTATGGAACCATCTAATTTACTCTGAACAGTTCAAAATCACCATCTCTCTCAACAGAAGAATGGCCAAAGAAAATTGTCAAAGTTTCTTCTACAAATGACATCTAAACCAGGGAATATTTGGCATGAAAAAGATAAGACAGAGATTCTCTACGAATAGAGATATTTGATGTTCTATCAAGTTCTGACCAAAAAAATAAAAATCAGTTGTGACTCAATAGCATTCATGTGATATTACAATATTCTCAAAAGTCTATAAATTTCGTATCTTGTTTCATGTAAGGCAAGCTTTTTGCAACCCAAAAACTCTCTTGTATCCAAACTCTTCCTCGTGTATAATAATCTCTTTAACTACTCCTAGAAGAAATTTGGAATAGGAAGTATTTAGTGTTCAAATTATTTTCAATTAATGAAATTTCCAATCTCCAATCTTTTATATTTTACATTTATTTTATATATCAATCATATTTTAAAGTTTCTACTCTTAATTGACTCTCAATCTGACTCAGTCACGATTGTCAATTAAGTTTAGAATATTTTAATTCTTAATCTAATTTTAGTGCGACTTTGTCGCCGTTATCAGATTAAGATTTTAATTTGTTTAATTTTATTTTGTATCGCTGCATATCTCCTCTTTGTGTGTATCGATCAGGTCCCTCTAGTATCAAAGCCAGGGAGGAGGCAATGATTTAGGACTATTAAAATTTTGTTTGTTGATTATTTTTAGTACCGAGTCATTTTGGGTTGTGTAGGGCTATAGGATATAACCGTTGTAAGTACCTTAGATCTTAGGTAAGGAAAGAAATAGGAGGCTAAACAAGATGGAAAACTTTTCTGGATCAATGTCTACTTCAAGTTGAGGTACTAGAGATGAACAAATTGTTCATCAAGAAGAGATTTGTATAAATCAAAATGGAAAAAAAATTTTAAAAAGTCAAGCTTGTACACAAAAAGATAAACAGATCATAAGACCTCTAGTTAAGACATCAAATATTTCATTCATAGATAGAAGTGGTTTTGAACTTTAAGTTCAATCTTCTGGTAAAGTAATTTGATCCAAACATCGCCTAAAATAGAATAGAAATAATGGGTCCGTTTGTTTTATTATTTTGGATATGATTTTGGAAATAATATTGGGTAGTTGAATAGAGGAGTATTATGAGGTAAAATTTTAAAATTTCTAAAAAACCCCCAAGGTTTGCTAATTTAACTAAACACCCCAATATATAAAAATTTTGTAAAATGACAAAAAAAACCCCCATCACCGGCAATGCCAGATTTTGACCACCGCAGCCAGAATATTGTCAAAAAATTGCTTAATGACACATACCGGTCGGATCTTGCGGGTATGGCGTCGATATGGCCTTTTCTGGCCAAATCCACCACGGATCTAGCCGGAAAATGCCAGATCTACGGCCAGATATGGTCGTCGATGGCCACAAAAGTCCATCTTTGGCCGTCAGTGATGGCCAAAGATATGGCCATTGTTGACCATTAACGATGACCATTTCTTTGGCCGTAGCTGATGGCCAGATCTAGCCTTTTTTGACCAGATCGGTGAATTACCGGTCAGATCCATAGTGGATCTGGCCGTTGTGACAGATTCCAGCTAACATCGATGGTGGTTGCCGGAATCTTACAAGTATGGGTCGGTGGGGGTGTTTTTGTTAATTTTTAAACTTTTTTCTGGGGGTATTTAATGAAATTAATAAAATTAAGGGGTCTAAAAGTAATTAAAAATATAGTAATATTTCTCAAATAATGTGCCAAACAATATTTGGGGAATATGATTGAGAATATGGGTATAAATATGGAACCAAACGCACCTAATGTCATAATGAAATATGACCATAAGTTATAAATTTTCAAAATTTATCACTTTATCTATCTAATTGGTAGATTAGAGTTCTGATGAATTAAAAGTGTATAAAGTGAATTCAAGTTAGACATTAGGTAAGTCTAAACTAAAATCAGTACGACATTTACAAAAAATTAAAAAAAAAAAAAAAAACATGCACTCCATGGGAAAGGAGGAAATGTTGTAGCATGTGGTTTATACCACATGCGCAAAATATTGGCCAAAAGGGTAATACAAGTCAAAATCCCAATTTTAACATTGTGTGAGACCCTAAGTTTTTAAGAAAAAAATCTCATAGAGTACCCTCATTACTCTGTTCTATTTTTTAAAAACCTTATTTAGTGATTACTATCTTAAAGTGTTACCAAAAGATTAAGACAAATTCAATCTGTTGGGATATTTCTGAAAAAGCAAATTAAATGAAAGTTACAAGAATCGAGAAAAGAGGAAGATTACAATTTTGAATTATCACACTATAATCATATGTATTCATTGGTCGACCAATTATGTTTTATTTTTTATGTAAGGACAAAACATAAGTATAAATACAACTAATGTTTATTATAAATGAGATAGTTAGAGAAAGATGTAATAAGTAATCTAGGGTATTGTATATTACATACAAACCAAGTTTCATAATTCGAGAAGTTATGTCTTCCTAATAGAATATGACTAATGTGCTCTCAATATATGCATGGTTACACGACATATTTACTAAAGTATGAACCTTATAGAAGCATCAAAAGAAATAGTTTCATCATGTGTGAGTGAGAAATATTAGATATGGGTGGGACACCCATGATGGGACCAACCCAATTTGAATATTGAATAAATTGTGTTGTGGTAGTTACCACTATCTCCGCCATTTAGTATAAAAGTTTTGATTGAAAAATCTTAACACATCTATCGTACAAAAAAACCACTATTCTCTCTATTTTTCACAGAGCATTGAACATATTCTTCAGTTACGTTTTGTCAATCTGTGTGGTTTTGAAGAATTACTTGAGTATCTACAAGAGATATTTATGTTATGATGTTATATATTATAATTTGTTAATTATGTTAATATGATTATAATGATGATTATGCTAATAAGATCTTGGGATAGAAATAGAATATTTGTTATTCTTAGTTTTTTAACCTTTCCCATTTTCTCTCTTTAGTTCCACTTTAGAGTCTTTCTTCCTTTTGTTTACTTTTAACTTTCTCCAACTAGAGTCTTTCATTTTTGACTCGGTGGCTAGTTGCCAGCTCATACTTGTAAATTTAGCATCTTTTCAGTCTTCAATGCAAAATGGGTCTGCAGTGTCAGTTTCTCATTTGATGGCCACATTATTGATCCGTTTGGCCTATTTGGGTCCCATGTGCTTAAAAGTTTCAACTTTGAATTTCAGAAGCAAATAAATTTGTTCTTTTTTAAATGGGTTTAAAACTGGTTAACTGATTTTTCTAACCAGTTATACTATTTAGTTTGAAACGATTCAACCAATAATTTGGTTCAGTTTTGGTTTGAATTTTTGCTTGAACCAATTTTTGGTACAGTTCAAAAAATGGTTAATCGGTTCCATTAACTGGTTTTTCCCACCCTTATTGCGTATGGTTAGTGGTGTACGGATTATTTCAGTAATCTATCTTTTAATCCAGTCATTACCTTATTTGGTTTAGATGCTAATAAAAGATTCCAATAATCTTTTCTTTCTCACGTAATTTGAAAGATGATATAGGGTGCGTTTGAATCTTGTAATATTTTATTATCGGAAGATGTTATATTAATAGAAAGATAGATCACCTTAAAGACTACTAGGAATGTTTAGAGAAATGTGTTTGGTTGGTTCAAATAAATTGGTGAATATATTATACTTATATGTTTAGTTAGAATGATAAATGGGTAGGTATATTATATAAATTACTAAATTGCCCTCCTTTTTAAATATTCATATAATATTATTTTTATTATCATTTCTTTTAACCCCTTACATTAGAAATTTTGCTAAAACACTCTAGCTATATATAACTTTAATTTGTAGCAAAATCACCCCCACCCATCTCAAGCCACTATTAACAGCAAGCCATCATTGCCGACAGTCAACGGAATGACACACAACTTGCCATCTATGGCAGGTCGTGTACCGACAAAACCATTTTCGGCCATGGATCACAGATCTATGGCCGTTTCACAACCACATATTTTGCCATGAAACGACCATAGAAACAGCAAAATCTGGCAGTTTCTGACCATAGATCGCTAGCTGCCAGCCACCATGACCAGGTGACTAGCAGCTGGCAGTGGTCTTGGGTAGTTTGAGGTATTTTGTTAACTTTTAAATTTTTTTTATGGTTGGGGTATTTTAATTAAATTCTCAAATGTATAGGGGTTGGGCTATGGGTTGTTTGGTAGATATTTGAGGGTAATTGTGTTCAAAATAGTATTTAATTAAGGGCAAAATAGATATAAAAATCAGATTACCTAGTAATTTTTTAATAACACCCCAGGAGGAGAGTATCAGATTACTCCCTACATTATCAATAATAAACACTATTTGCGATAAAAGATACTCGTTATATTTTATTACTTGCAAACTAAACAATAGAATCTTGCAAAATAAATGAAGATTACCCTTGTTATTTTATATGACACCAATCCAAACGCATCCATAGGGGGTTATGTGATTACCGACTCACAATGTGGTATTTTAAGATTACCGAAGAATCCTATTTTTGTTCCAATTATACCCTTACTTAATAAAATTTTTGAACACAAATGTCCTCCTTTTTATGTCAAATAACAATTAATCCAACTTGTTGAATGACTTCTTTAACCTCACTATTAATTATTTTGGACGAAAATGCCACAAACATATATATATATATATATATATATATATATATATATATATATATATATATATATATATATATATATATATATATATATATATGTGTGTGTGTGTGTGTGTGTGTGTGTGTGTGTGTGTGTGTGTGTGTTGTTATTTTTGTTATTATTATTATCATCATTATTATATATATGAGGCATTTTTATCCAAAACAATTAATAAAAAATTCTGAACACAAATGTCATTTTGATATCAGATAACAATTAACCCAATTTGTTGAATGACTTCTTTAATCTTATTAATTAATTATTTTGGACAAAAATACACCATTAATAATGATAATAATATGCATATATACCTATTAATTTTTAAAATTATCTATTTTACTAATAATCTTATCTTTTTGATAAAAAAATATTTTCGAAACCAAACACTCCCCTAGCTGAAAGTTGTGTAGCATTATTCATGTAGAAGTAAAATATCATTTGGCACATCTCTTGAAATAGATAAGGTTGATGGCTCCATTTATTGATCAAATTAATATAGATATTGAATACATGTGTTTCTCGCCTATGGCCCCACACTCATCGATCATCTGGCTGCTTCTATTTGAAAGGTACTTAAACGTTAATTAGTGGCTTCATTGATCTATATATTGACTTTTAGTTTTAGGTCTTATATTTGTCGAAAAGATACCCTGCTTTGTAAATCTAGGCTAGAATTATTGGTAGTCCATAATCAGTGGACACCGAATAACAAATAGAAAGAATCCCTATATTCTCTCCACAAGATCCTCAGTTAACAACTCACGCCAACAATCACCTTAACTTTTTTGAAGATTTTCCTCTTAAACAATAAATGTATGTAATGTCGTGTTCATTTCCTGATCCATTGATCACTCACACAGAAAGAAAAATAGAGTTTTTTGGTCAAACATTTTACATGGTCGGGTTGAAGCCATGCCCACTATAATAAAAAAATTTACGATAATCCTTAAGGTAATTGCATTATTGATGTAGAAACTGATTAAATATCAGATATGGCGCAATAATAGAGATTCAGTAGATAGCGCCCTTTATTGATGACATGTTTGTCGTTTTTGCTTTGGTTGATGTCTCTACTTATTGACTTGAGAATGAGGTCCACTTAATAATATATAGGGCGACCGACAAGCTCGCACCCAAAGTTTGGCCTAATGACAAGTTCCCACCCTAAAAGTTTCAAAACGACAATTTCCCATCCATCCATCCAATTTTTTCGTTAATTCAAACTTTTGAAGGATATAATGGTAAATTCAGTTTATTTTAATTTTTTATTTTCTTTTATAAATTTTGATAAATAGCTGTCGGCCACTGCCCCCTCCTCTTTCATAACCTCCGTAACCACCACCTGCTGTAGGCTCGGTGCGATTCTGACGCATCTTTTTTTGGGTAAAAGTTAATTATAAAAATAATAAAAAATTACATAGAAAGGGAGAGAACCTTAAGCACCAACATCCTTGGACATGGCCAAGGAATAAGCTAGGATGCAACAACCATGGAGCAAACCAGCTGCTGCTTTGGTTGGACAGGAACGACCATAACCCATCGAGAGGAGGCAAAGAACAGCCCAACATAAAGTCTAGTATGATTCCAAAACCCGATTGCATCAATCGTAACAAACATGTGCTGGCTTTGCTGGAAAAAATAACAGCTCAAAATCCGCAAGGCACAACACATAAAAAAAATCAAAAGGCCAGCCATGACCACCATTACAAGAAAAAGCTCCCTTGCCACTATTAAGATGCCAAATGTCGTAAACTGAAGCTACTACCAACACACTCGTCCAGCTATCCCACTGCCACCTTAAATTATAAAAAACCAGCTACACCTTCAAATACACTACTGCCTGGACAAGGAAAAACTTGTATATAATAACTTTGCAAATAAAGCAACACAAAAACAAATTTGTAGCGCCTATTCTACAAGCAAGCCAAATCACAAAGTGCTTCACAATAATCCCTCGAACAACAATACTCATAACACCCTCATTGGCTAGCATTAATACTCCTTTTCGCGTGAGCAAAACCTGACCCAAACACACCACCAAACTTCAATTCCTTCTCAACACAATCACCGCACAATCAAGAAAAATCGTATCAAAAAAAAATCAAACAATCAAGTCTTCTCTCAAACTTCGCTTTAACTCAGTTTGGCCGGAAAATGAAGCTTCTCAGCCGAACAGATCAAGCCGGCATATGGCTCTTGTGTTGCGCCTTTAGCCAACGCAAGGGCCTCAAGTGCCGGCTAGATTTGGCCAACAACAGCCACCGCCAGAGAGAGAGGAAAGATAAGAAGAGAAGAAAAGAAAAGGGAAAAGAGAAAAAGAAGGAAGAAAACAAAAGAGAAGGGGAAGAGAGAAAAAATAGGGAAAGCGGCCTGGTGCGATTGAGAGAGGAAAGAGAAGAAGAGCAAGAAAGAGAGGGAGAAAGAGAAAAATTAGGGATTTTGTTTTTTTTAAGTTTATATATAGGTCATGAAATGACATGATTATCCTTTAATTGTTTTTTGAAATTACTATTCTACCATTTTGCAGTTAAAAATAACGGAGAAATTGAATGGATGGGTGGGATACTGTCATTCTGAAACTTTTGACGTGGGAACTGGTCATTAGGCCAAACCTTGGGTGGTAAGTTGTCGTTTACCCATATCATATATGATTTTTCTACTTTAATTAAAGGCTCTACGTTAATTGGCCCCACACTTATCAATGCCATCCAGCTGGCTCTATTGGAAAGACATTTCTACTTTAATTACAGGCTGTACAATCCATCTTGAGGTCTTTCTTTAAGAGTATTTTAAGCCTTAAGCTCCATCTATATTCTCTCTACACACCACTTGAGAAGTGAGAACTTGAGCTCCGTTAATTTGCAGCTGCAGATTGCATCCTCGCCTTAGCTACCAAAAGAGGTAACCCGTTCAACCCATTTCTTCTTCATTTTTTATTTTTACTTTCTTTGTTTTATTCTTGCTTTATTTTCACATTATTTTGAGATAATTTATGTACTTCGAACATGTTGATTATTGAATAGCAGCTAAGATTGTTCTATATCCTACGTATAAGCTCTGGAAGGACACGTGATGAACAAAATGCTCTTGAAATTGATATTAGTTAAGATTTCATGTAAAATAAATGGACAAGATGAATATCAAAATTAACTTTATATGAGATCTACTTAATTAACTAATATTTCAACATAACCATATAATAAACTTCAAAATTAACTTTCTTTGTTTCAGAGATGGCAATTATACCGGAATTACCCAACCCTACCCAGTCTGTACGGGCCAGGCATTACCCATTGTTTGTGGGTATGGGCACAGGCCCGAGTACGGTTTTAAAGCTCGACCCTAGGTACAGGTCAGGCTCAAGACAGTCATCATCTTGGTCAGGCCTGAGTTTTTAACATCGGCCATTGTTAAATTTGTTATTTTATGTATGAGTCAAGCCTATGTTAATTTCTATAATTTATTTTTTCAACTCACTCTTTATATATATATATAACTTCGATCAAACAAAATGGTAAATTGCTATGAATATATGCAAATTCTTCTTCCCAATTCATGGTATTTTTTTCTCATTTCCTAGATAAAAACATCAATTGAAAATGCTTTCTATTGTTTTTATATGTGAATAAGAATGATATCAAAGGGTCAGATGCAATTATCTAGTGGTTTCTTAGAAACAAGCTGCAATATATTTCCACATATATTAGAATTATTTTTAAAATTGATATTAAGGCACCCTTATATCTTTACAAACATTTGTGATCAAACAAAACAAATAGCTCCTTAATAAAATAACTTTTATGCCGATTTTGCTTCGGACTTGAGCCATTCGAGTCCGGTTAGTTTTACACTTCAATACTGCTTGCAGTTTGGGCCGCTAAAACGGGCCTGGATTTATAAGACTTGAAAATTAAAGCTTAGTCCTATCTCTATCCAAGAATGTAATTTTATTTGATGATGTTAAATTGCATTCCATTTATTTTCCAAATAAATAAAATGAAAATGTCATTCAATGTTTAAGTTATCATTTAAAAAAAAAAAAAAATTAAAAGTTTGTTTTATTTGATTTGATTTTGCAATGAATATATGATAAGAATAAATTGCGATTTAGTTAAACCCAAGATCCCTTGTCCACTGTATTAATCTATACAATAAAAAAATATGGTGATTAAAGTAGGAGATACTATTAATTAAGTTAATATGAATGACAAAGAAAGATATATCAAAAATTGCCCATGAGTAAATAAATTATAGAAATTAACATGGGATGAGACTAGGGGTTACCAAATGCCTGTCGACCAAGCCTGGGCATTACCTGCCATCCCCGTAATAGGCTAGGGTCATTAGGGTCGAGTCGGTTCCGGGCCAAGGGGTACCTCATCCCAGCCTGGCTCATTGTCATCTCTACTTTGTTTAGTGCTAATCAAAGAGTCTTGTCTAAAAGAAAATTTAGGGTAAAAGGAAATATTGATTAAAATCAAGAAGCAAACAAACAAGTACAACAGAACATGCACAAGTGATTTTAAGTGGTTCACTGAAACTGGTTATATCTACGAGGGATATGGTTACACTAAATGAAGAGAACAACGAAGATATAGTGGTCTTAGATTCTCACCTTCTAGGTTTTAATCACTCAACCTTATAGTCTCTCTTGTGCTTGGGGTTCTTGTTTACTCATACAATTCGGAAGCTTGTTCAACGCTTGGTGTGTTCTCCCTCAAGCTAGCTAACTTACTCACTAGAGCTAAATCTCAGCCTTTAGCTTTCTCATTTCTGTTTGATATGGCTCTTTTGAGTAGATTTTATGAAAGAAAAACTTATTAAAGTAGAGCTTATATGATTAGAGTTTGCTTAGAAAATTGTAAAAAGCTTTTGAATATTAATTAACCAAAAAGGGGTTTCAATATACAAGAATAGATCGCATCAAATTTATAAAATTCTATAAGAATATTTTTTGAATTTCAATACTCTGAATAAGCTAAAAAGGAGCTTATGAGTGAAGCTCAAAATTTAAACTTCTTCCATAAGCCATAAAATAGCTTATTACAAATCTTATAAACACTTTTAAAATGCAATCAAGCAACTTTAAAAGAATTTCAAAAGTGCTTGTAGCTTTAAAAAAGTTTTTTTGGCTAGTAGAGAAGCCGAAGCTTATTAAAAATGTTGAAATTTAAAAAATATCCCTATTCAATTTTATAAAATTCTATTCTTTTATGTTAAAATATTTTTTGGTAAATTAATATTAGAAAGTTCTTTACCATTTTTCTTAGCCAAACAACTAATAATTTTTTTTACAAAAGTTTAACTCTAATAAGCTCCTCTTCCATAAGCTCTACTTAAAAGAAGCCTTACCAAATGGACCTTAACCACCCACCTCTCATTCTAAGTTAATCATCGCAAGTGAGCCTTGTATAAAATTAGAATAATACCCAAAACTAAAGGCACGAAATTACAAAATTGCTCATGATGAAAAACTAAACCTCTATGACCTATTTCTGAAAGAATCAAGCTCCTCTAACATAAATTCTTGAACATTGATTTAATGTAATCCAATAATTTAAAAGTTGTTAATATGAAATTAAATAATATAACAACCTTTAAATTTTGTCTAAATACAAATTTCATCTCATCAATGATCAAGAATTTTTTTATTACAATAGTTTAACCTTATATATGTTTCTCATTCACTTGATATTATGAATAATTATAAGTGTTTTTATTAATTAAAATTGGAAAGATTATAAAATACAAGTTTATATAAGGACTTCATCCCAAATATAGTGTCTTATAAATTAAATTCAACAAACATCTAATTACCTAAAGTTCCTTACAGTGCTTACCACAAAAATGTCCACCGATGAAGTAAGGATTAACATTGCACCAGAAATCGAGTTACATGACAAGAAAGATGAACTTATGACATCTCCTCCTCAAGAACAAGGTGGTATTATTCGATATTACCTCTTAAATTGAATGTGATGTTGTTTTTAACTTAAAAAAGAATGATTGTTTGAGCATCAATCTTATCACATCATTAAATTTCTTTAATAATCACTTTGGTTAATTAAGTATGATTAAATGTTGTTTATGAAACAGTGAGGGATACAATAATTGCATCAAAAAATGGTTCATCAGACGAAAAATTAGAGAATGGGACATCTCCTCCTCAAGAATTGCCTGGTATGTTTTAATATTATCTTTTATATTGACTATCATTTTGATTTATACTTTTAAATATGCATCGTTTTGAGCATCCTCTATTATTTGTCTTTAAATTTCTTTTCCAACCGTTTTATTTATAATAAGAAGTTTCCTTTATTTTTTTTTTTTTTTTTTTTTTTGTTGTCGTTATTCTGTAAGTGCATCACGATTATCTATGAAAAAGAGGGCATTAGTTTTTCTTTTTTCTTTGAGATTACAGAATAATATATATATATATAATTTGAGATCACAATGACCTGCATTAAGAAGTTTTTTTTTTTTTTTTTTTCCATATTATATTTGCGTCAGGGTATTTATTTACCATTTTAACTTACATTAACTGTCTAAGAAGTCACAAACCCCTCCTAAGATTTGTCTTAATATCTGGACTGTAAATGCTTTTAAACTAAACAAACACCTTGATGCGACTTAGGGGGTGACACAAACACGACACGGTTTAAATGGATTGGGTTGACACCAAAAATATTTGGGTCGAGTTCCGGTAGGAAAACTCAACACTATTATTAATTGGGTTGGGTTTGGGTTAAGAACCCTAGCAAACCTGTTTATAACACGATTAATTAATAAATAAAATTTAAATTAAAAAAATATTAAGTTTGTTAAAAATTTAAAATTAAACATAGTACGATAAATTGAAAATGAAAAATATAATTTAAAAAAATTTATTGAATGTTATGTTATTCAAGTGTGATGTTACTAATCTACTTATGATATTGATCATTATTTATACGTATGACAAATATAATATTATTTTAATTTCAAAAAATTACAATATATATATATATATATATATATATATATATATATATATATATAACGTAGCCAAAAACTTATTTTAGGAGAGTCAAGACGTTAATTAAACTTAACAATACAATTATAGATAAACTTATGATAAATAATATATTGGGTATAAGTTATACAAAAATACGAATATTTATTTATAATGCTCTTTATAATTAGTATATTTATGATTGTGTTTGATGATATGGTCTAAATTTATAATATTTTAACGAGTGTAAAATAAAACCAATAAAATTTACTAATGAACAAGTTATTAAATCAACACAAATAACAACATCTCCAAATTAAACTACAATAAAATTTCTACTAATAAAATATTCAAAGATTTACCTAGTTTTTATAGTAAAATATTATAACTTTTGTTGTAATTTAACTTTTATGTTTCGACCCCTTAAAATAATGCATCAAAATACAGATTTTTTATATTTATATTTTTTTCTTGACTTAAATATTTTGTATGACCCATCTATGAGTAATCTAGAATCTAGATGGTTAGAACGAATTGGGGATAGTGCGGATAGACACACAATCTCAGGTTCGATTCTCCATCTAAGTATCTACAGTTTAAGTGAGAGGTTGTGACAGTGGGTTGTAAGCTAGCCCTTACAGTGGTTTAATTTGATAAACAAATTTTAGAAATGATATTTATTTTATAAAATATATGAAAAGATATACAAACTTTCTTAATTTTGTTCTTTGTACAATTAAATAACAGATATAAAATTTATTATATAATTTATTAAATGTATTTGTGGCATTTTTTTTTTGTAAAAACTAAGAATTTAATTTGATATATTTGATGAATTTAAAAGTTAATTTCATATATATATATATATAGTGACTTATACATAATACCATAACATATAAATATAATTTTTATCAATTTTATAAAATAATTAATGTAATTTTTAATGATAGAGTTTAAAATTGAAATAACAATGACATTAACTTATCAAATTTTTATCATATAGTTTTACAAATATTCATTGTCAAGAGTTCAGACTTCATAAATTTGACAATTGAGAGATCAATATTTTGATAATCTATAAATGATCTTTGACACGAATAATTAAATGAGTCAGGTTGAGGTCGAAGCTTATTTGACACGATACGATTTTGGGGATAGTATTGGGTTGTTGGATAGGGGAGTATTACGAGGTAAATTTTAAAAATTTATGAAAAAACCCTTAGGTTTACTAATTTAATTAAAGACTCTAATATATAAAATGACAAAAACACCCTCACCACCTGCAGCGCATTCCGCCACTACCGCCTAACTGCCTAAAATTCTCTACGGCACTGCACTCCTGGATCTGTGTCCTAACACGTCGTTATGGCCTTTTCCGGCCAGATCTACTAGGGATCTGGCCGGAAAAGGCCAGATCTACGGTCTGTTATGGCCGTCAACGACCGAAAAAGGCCAAACGACTGTGGCCATTATTTTCGGTCAGATCTGGCCATTTTCGGCCGTATCCAGCCGTGTGCAGGTAGTATTCCATATCACCGACGGTGGTTGTCGAATCGACAAGTTGGGTTGATGGGGGTGTTTTTGTTAATTTTTAAACTTTTTTTCAGGTGGTATTTAGTGAAATTAATAACCTTATGGGGTCTAAAAGTGATTAAAAAAATAGGGTAATATTTCTGGAATAATGTGCCAAACATTATTTGGAGAATAGAATCCAGAATATGGATAAAAATACTAAGCCAAACATGCCATATAAATGTCATCTCCCTCTTTTGGTTGTGAGTACTTGAGCCAAACTATCATTTTCCTTCTCTCTACACTTGACAACTTTATTTCCAAATTTTCCTTTTCGCATATTGCATCCAAGGTACCCAAAGAGGTAACCCTTTCAACTTGTGTTTCTTTTTTTCTCCCTCTATAACTGGTGGACTTCTATTTTTATATTATTTTCGGATAATCCCTCTCTCTATAAAAATAGTAGCTTAGATTTTTCTGTAAAATAAATGGCAAGATCAGGAATATCAAAATTTATGAGATTTTAAAAAGGTGAATGATAGGCACATCATCTTCATCTCATAGGACTGAAACCTCAAAGACTTCATTATTATCCTGCCCAAATACATGTATACATTTGTCTTTTGTGATGTATTGGAATCACTTGGAACATGTACATGTGAACATCATGGTTATTAGTATCCTACAATATGTGCTATGTATCTTATGATACAATTTGATACGGGTCGCCAACGATACAAATTAGAGACTGTATCTTAAACCTTTTGATACGTTGATATGTATCATACGATATGATATGTATTCATTTGTATCTTTAAAAATATTAATACAAATCGATATAATTTTATTAATTTGGGCCAAGTGCCCAAAAAAATTTTGGGTCAAATCTGGGTCACCTAACCTGGTTCACTAAAACCTGTCCAAATTTACCCATTTTGCACGGAGAAAGTGAAGAGGAACATGTGTTGCCTATTTTGTATGATAATAATAATATAAGTGAAGATATAGATATTGATATTGATCTTAGAAATGATATGAATGGTTGAGAGGAAATGATATAGATTCTTAATTTTGTGATTAATTTTGATTACATAATACCATAATTTAAAGTTAATGACACCAAAAAATTCTTTAATTAATCTTTGGGATGATATTAATTTTTAGAAAATTTTTATTATTTTATTAATTTTTTTTTAAAAAGGTGTATTCTACGATACGATACGCGGTACACGATTTGAAAAATTAGGTTTTCAATACACGATACAATACACAATTTAACAACCATGGTAAACATTTGTATTTTGTGATTTTTTTTTTTCTTTTATCAGCTTTCAGAATATTATACATTCTTTACTTTTATATGTTTAGCTTCCGTCTCAAATGCAAATTGCATTGGATAAATCCCCGAAAATTCGATAGTTTAACCTTTTATATATATGTTTATCATTAACTTAATATTATGAATAATTTTTTTTTTATTTTTTTAATTAGAACTGGAAAGATTATAAAGTACACAATTTTATTAAGACTGGTTTCATCTCATGTGTGCTGTCATATAAATTAAATTATAAATTTGATTACCTAAAATCTCTTACAGTGTTTACCACAAAAATGTCAACGGAAATTCAGCATGACAAAAAAGATGAGTTTGAAGCGTCTCGTCCTGAAGAACAGGCTGGTATGATTCCATATTACCTAGTAAACTACATATTGACTTACTTTTACACTGATAAAGATACATTATTTGAGCATCCTTTGACGTAATAAAGCTTTTTATAATAATCAGTCTGGTAAATTAATTTGTTTATCTAATAATATATATATAAGTGCATAAGATGTATCACAAATTGTTGACTTTACTGAAACAGTGAGGGATACTACATCTGCATCAGGAAATGGGAAATCTCGCCCTCAAGACGTGGCTAGTATGTTTTGATATTACTTAGCAATCATTTTATTTATACTTTGAGAGGCTGTTTGGTTTAGGGAATATTATAGTACAGAAAAGATAGTGTTAAGATTCAAGCCTAATAATCAATCTTCAGTATCAATCACTCACACAACCAAAAACAATCCACACAATAACACAATCAAGAACAAACACAAGATTTTTACCGTGGTTCACCTATCCAAGATTGGATAGACTATATCCACGTTGAGCTCCAGAATATTTGGGGCTCACTGCACTAATTAATCAAGAACTTACAATTACAAGAACAAAGTCACTCAATCACACCAAAAAACTCACTTTGTAACTCCTAATCTAGAGAAACTCTTCTTGGTATCTCTAATCTTTGAGAGAACAAACAACCCTCACAGAATGACTGAGAACTAATCACTCACCCACTGAAGTTACATTGATTTTTGGAATGAAAACTGAAAATTTTGAGAGCACTCTGTTTTATGAAAAAGAGAAGAAGACTGATATGTATTCTCCACATTTTTGGGGCTGCTTGTAATGTTGACTTGAAGGGTAAATCTCAGCCATTGGATCACTTGTTTCCATCAATGATCAGCATTATCCCAAGCTTATTAAAACGGCAGCGCACAACTTATTCAATTTAAGCACATGCGACAGCGTTTTAGTGGCTTCACTTCAACATATAGGATTATCAGTGAGATAGATTAACTTGAAGATTAAGGGAAATGTTTTATAATATATATTTGGTTAATTAGATTGGCGAGTATAAAAAATTAATGAGCCTGTTTGGTAGGTTACTTGAAAGAATGTTATTTTGAAAAACTATCTGAACAGTATATGATAGAATTCTGACAATTTGTTTGGTACAATATTTTAAAAATATATTAGAGTTGGATAAAATACTGAATAATTATTTGGTACATTTTTTTAAATTTAGCTAAACACTCCCCACAATAAAACTTTAAAATTTAACAAAAACACCACCACAATAAAACTATAAAAATTAACAAACACCCCCGCCCCAAAAAAAAGCCATTGACGATCCTTGATTAATTAACATTCTGGTAATCTTCCAATGCAAATAGCGTACAATAAACACTATTTGCATTGGAAGATTACTGGAATTTTTTTTACCTACAAACCAAGCACGGCAATATCATGTTTTCAGATAGATTACCACTGTCATCTTCCATTACCCCGAACCAAACAACCCCTTAATTTTTAAAGATGCATTGTTTAGAGCATCCTTTCATTTTCACATCTTTAAACTCCTTTCCAAATTGTTTTAGTTTCCCTAAACAAAAAGAATATTAATTTGTTTACGGTAATTGTATAAGCCCAGTAGAAGAACCCATTTAAATAGGAGATCGGTACCATTGAGATTATGAAAACAAAAATATTTTTGAATTTTTGTAATTTAAACTTTTAGAACTAGTTTAACTTTGAATTTTATATAAAAAAGTTTTATTATATTAAAAATTAAAGAGCAAACGACATATTCTCATCCGAGGTTTAGCGAAATCCTATGTTGGGACCCCTAGTTGTATTTTTTCTAGATTCTCACCCTTAAAGTGATAGAAAATTGTTTAATGTAATGGTAAAGGAGTAAATTGGTCATTTTGTAGAAGGAATTACATTAGCAGATCACCACCTCTAACAGTGCTCTGACGCATATTAGTAAACGTCGTTCCCAGTGTTTTTCGCCCTTTTTCAGCAATTCTTTCACCCCAGATCACCCTTGTTACCACCATTCGAACTCCCATCCTCCCTTCTACAAAATATACCCTTCACAACCCCTCACCACTCATCAATCATCAATCATTGGCCAAGGCAACCGCGTCATGCAACTATTTTTTGTCGGTTTTTAGCCATTTTAAGCAGCGACAATCCCAACCACCACCACCCTTTGACTCCTCATATTCACCTCTCCACAACAACCCCCCCCCCCTACCACCACCACCACCACCACCACCACCACCACCACCACAAAACCCCTAACCTTCCTAACCACGATAGCTCACTGTTTGTCGTCCACCACTTCACCAAAAAAATGCAATGAACATGAACCTCTTGATTGGCAAGCGACGACTAAATGGTTGGTGGGGACATAAGGGTTTTGTATAGTTGGAGACGTTGGCTGCAGTGGTGGTGTCCAATTGGATCTTTGTTGCTGAAATCGACCATAATCCAATGAAAAACAACGAAACTCTAAACCTAACTGCATCGATGACCTGAGGGGCCACTGCGTCGATGACCTGAGGGGCCAATGAGTCATGAACCAAAGGGGTTTTGGACTACAGACTATGAGAAAGGTGATGGAGGTGACCAAGGATTCAACGCCATCGAAAACAACCTAGATTAGGCAAAAATTGAGAGGATGCGTAGTCACCAAGGGTGTTATTGAAGTAATTTGAAAATAAAATGGTTAATTTATAATTATACTAGTTTAGGGGTTCAAAGGAAATTTATTAATTTATTTGTTAAGACCATTATGGTAATAGCACCCTCTGTAACCTAAAAATTGCTAATAATGTTACTTTAAGGGTGGTTATTTGGAATAAATGCAACTAGGGGTACTAACTTAAGGTTTCGTCAAACCTTGAGTGGGAACATGTCATTTACTCAAACTTAAAGGGGTTAAAGTCAGATTAATTTAATTAAAAGGTATAAAGTTAAAATTAATTTAATTTGAGACCACACTGGTCCCCACAATTAATATGTACTTCTATCCAAATAATACATATTATATGGGTAAGGTTATTTATAAATTTCTATCAAAAAAATTTTTAATTTTTGCTTAAATTGTCACAGAAATCACAAATCACTCATGTGATATGTCTTAATATCAGGAGGATAAAAGTTGTTTTTTTAATAATGCTATGATCCCAACTTGGTATCCCAACAGATGTGAATGCTTCTGTATCAGAACCATATTGATTATAGGAGTGAGTGACTTCTCTGGTATTGACACGGAAATAGCTACATTAGATGAGTTACGAAGTTGACTAATGAAAAAATTATTTCATTAGTCAATCTTGTAAAGTTTGATTAGAATAAATGTTATTATATTCGGTATTAAAATAAGTTACAAAATAAAAAATGAAAGTTTCAAATGTTACCCTTAGGTTAACTGAATATTTTTTGTAGATAGTTCCTATGTTTAATATTCATTTTCAATTTACTTCGAAATCAATTAGAATATTTTAGTCATATAAAACTTGTTCTTGTTTCACCTTGACAGATGATCAAAGCATAAATGAAGACTTTAAAAGATTGTATGAAGCAGCATTGAAGAATGACTGGAACACAGCTTACAAGGATATTTTTAAGGAAGATCCATCAAAAAA
The DNA here is from genome assembly GCA_026225825.1 of Pistacia integerrima. NCBI lineage: Eukaryota > Viridiplantae > Streptophyta > Magnoliopsida > Sapindales > Anacardiaceae > Pistacia > Pistacia integerrima. The sequence goes on from CM047747.1 coordinate 25,806,619, forward strand.
TTCTGAATATTTAAAGGCTAAGATATCAGACAAAGGGGACACTGCTCTGCACATTGCAGTTGCGGTAGAGTCCTCTATGTTTGTCAGAAAACTGGTGTATCATATGAAAAAAGAAGATTTGGCTATTAAAAATGGTGATGGCAATACTGCTTTTTGTCTTGTTGCTGCATCCGGTTCGGTGGAACTTGCCAAAGTGATGTTTACGAAGAATGAAGAGTTACTAGGTATCCGTGGAGCTGAGGAGATGTTACCAATTCATATAGCAGCTAAGCATGGCCATGAAAAGATGATGGAGTTCCTTCTTGGAGTAACTAAAGATAAATTAGCAGAAGAGGACGACAAAAAATTAAAGGATCTGATCTGTGAAACTGATTTGTCTGGTAAGCAGACACTAGTCCTCATGGTTACTCGATCATTATAGTTTTAATATGATTCTGTTCTTAAAAGCCTATTATTTTATTTTAATATATTTTTAAGGTGCATTGTTTTGAAAAAACTTCTTTTCCAACAGTTCTTTTAATAAAAAATCATTTTTTTTTTTTTTTACTATTATAGTATAAGCGCATACGAAGTACCTACAAAAATAGGAGATGACTTTGAGATTACAAAAGGATATGTATTTTAGAATTTTGTAATCAACTTTTAGAACTAATTTAATTTTGAAATTTATATAAAAGGTATTATCAAGAATTAAAGGTTTAATAGAGGGTATTATTACTCTTCCGGAAGAGTAAATATAACATAGACTACTAATTTTAGGAGGCGACAAGGGGTTTTGTACCTATTTCTAAAAATGAACCGGGAAAATAATTTTGGATGAAAGAATAGATTTGAGATTCATGAGAGTGATTCTATATTTATTTCTAAAATTATCAAAGCTCACCTAAAATTCTTGGATATTAAATTTAGTGTGATCCAACAATTTAGAAGTTGTTGAGTTTAAAGCAGTTTTATTCAACTGAAAATTCTGGAATATTTGACTGATTTTTCTTAACTGAAAATAGCAGCCATCCTGTCCTTTTTATACTACTTACAAACTACATGCCATATAAGCATTGGCTTAGCTGTACAATGAGCGACATGCCATATAAGCATTGTAACTTGGCTGAGTTGGACAGTTTTCTCATCACACTTAATGCAGCAGCAGCAGCAGCGGCAAGCTTTATTCAATATCCTCCCTCAAAAATTGAGTTACATGAAGAAAACGATGAGCTTGTGGCAGTTCCCCCTCAAGGACAGGATGGTAATACTCGTAAACTGCATTTTTTTTTTTTTTTAATTCTTTAAAGATGTAACGATTGTTTCGCATCTTTAAACTTCTTTAACAATCTCTTTGGTTTCCGTACAACAAAACAAACTAAAAAGAGTTTATTTGTGCATCTAATATCATATAAGTGTAAGTGCAATTTGACTAATGAAATAGGGAGGGATACAACAGTTGCATTAGACAAAGGGTCTTATGAAGAATTAGAGGCTGATAATTTGTTTGGATATATTTTTATAAAATGCAACTGTTGACTATATATTTTTTTCCTTTTTACGTTTTGAAACTCCTTTAGTAATCGTTTTGGCTTCCCTAGACAAAAGAAAAAATATGAGTTTGTTTATTGTAATTGTATAAGCGCATTAGAAGTTCCCATTGAACTTTTAGAACTAATTTAATTTTGAATTTTAAGTAACAAATTTTAGTTAAGAAAAAAGGGTTACATTATTGTAATAGAAATTTTTTATACAAATTTTTAGCCTTTAATTTAACGTAATCCAATAGACTTAGGAGGGAAATTAGAATAGTTATTTTTAGTGCCAAGTAAGCAATTTCTAGACCATTGGATTAACGAATGGTTACCAAATAAACTGTGTTACAAATTCATGTTATAAAATTATACTATAATAACTTAACCCAAACTTAAGAGGTTTAAAGTAAGAATTAAAATTAATTAAAAGGTTTAAAATAAAATTTACTTTTTTTCCTATTAGATGAGCCAAGTTATCTATAACTTGCAATTTTAGCTATGATTGTTAGAGAAGTCAGAAACCCTCCCGAGATTTGTCGTTTTGTTTTCGTTTCCGTTCATATCCCAGTCTTCTATAGCTTTATTAGTTTCAGAAACTTTTTATTTGTTAATATTAACCACCCTCTAAAGGTTCATTAGCATTTGATCATGGTTAATCAACTGATTTATTTATTATAAAGGTGACATTAGCTTGACACTTTGTGTAAATTAATTTTGTATAGATAGTTTATAATTTTAATAGTTTGTAAATTAAATTTACATCAAAACCAGTTTGAATGAATTAGTTTTTATATATATAATTTGTTTGTGTTTTACCTTTACAGATGATCGTGGAATAAATGAAGACATAAAGAAATTGTATAGGACTGCATTGAGTAATGATTGGCTCACATATGATTGGAATGTTTTTAAGAGAGATCCATATAAAATTTCAAAATATTTGACTACTAGTATATCAGAAAACGACAACACCGCTCTTCACGTTGCAGCTGCGGCAGATTCTTATATGGTTGTCACAAAATTGGCAAAGTATATGACCGAAGAAGATTTGGCTATTCAAAATGGTGATGGCTATACTGCTTTTTGTCTTCTTGCTAGAACCCCACGGGTGGGACTTGCCACCTCGATGTTTGAAAGGAATAAAAAGTTACCAAGTATCCGAGGATATGATGGGATGTTACCAATTCACGTTGCAGCTCAGCACGGCCACAAAAATATGGTGAAGTACCTTTACAAAGTCACCAAAGGTGAATTAACAGAAAAGGATCGCATCGAATTGATTCGCAATCTCATCAGTAGAGCTGATTTGTTTGGTAAGCATAATGCACTATTCCTGATTTTCACTTTACTTCTACCAAGAAGATTATAGTTGGAATTATAGCGTGTATCTTTGACACATATATATGAGTTGACTAAGGATATGTCCATATACGCCCAGCAAACCACTTTTCATAACCAATTTTAATAAAATTTATTAATATCAAAACAAAAATCATTAATAAGCACTACCTATTATACAAAATAAATTTAATTTTTATTTTATATTTTACAATATATTAAAAACGCGAAAATTTCATTTTCTCCTAATATTTTTACAGTTCCCTTCTATATTTATTATTCATGATATTAATTGGTTATTGTTTCCTAGATGAAGCGCTGCAGTTGCTAAAGGAACACCCAAAATTAGCCATGGCTAATTTAGGGTATAAGTGGAGGAGGGAGACAGCATTGCATATCTTGGCTGGAACACCTATGATGTCTCCTAACTTGGCCAATCAAAGTCAGCAAGGAATTTTGAAGAGATACTTCAACATATGTTATTTTCTCAAATCTTTAACACCTTCTAAGTTTCTTTTGATTCTCTCCATCTTTGAATTTTAGTTCTAACATTTGTTGCTCTTATCAATTTTACAACAGCAGTTTCCGATAGCGACAAGTTGCCCGCCCATGAAAAGCTATCCCCACAAACACGTGAACTACTCCATCTCCTTTTGAAAAATGTAGATTATGGTGACACCTGGATTGATGAAGTAATAAATGTTGCTGTTGCACAAGACAACATCGAACTTTTAAGCATGATTATTTGTCATTATCCAGAGTTGATATGCAAAGTTGACGGAGATACAGATACATGTGGCCGAATATTTTGTAATGCTGTTTGGAAACGTCAGAAGGATATCTTCAAACTGCTCAAAAAAAATGTACGCCCACGATTTCGGAGAAAATTACTTCAAAAAGTATACCTGTACAAAGATGAAAAGGATAACAATATCTTGCATTACGCTGGAATGTCGCCTCCATCAGATAAGCTCGATACTATTTCAGGAGTAGCTTTTCAGCTGCAGCAGGAGTTATTATGGTTTCAGGTAAATTAACAACACTTTTTGTTTCTTTTACAGAAAACAATTTTTTTTCATTAATTGATAATATGTTTAATAACATTAAATATAGGAAGTGAATAAGATTGTGAATCCATTGGTTGCGGAAGCTAAAAATTCAGAAAGTCAAACACCTAAAGCTTTATTTAGTGAGGAGCACAAACAGTTGAAGGAAAAGGGGGAGAAATGGATGAAGGATACTGCAAATTCATGCATGATTGTGGCAACCCTTATTGCCACTGTGGTTTTTGCTGCAGCTTTCACAGTACCAGGTGGTATCAAAGAAGAGTCGGGGACGCCTCATTTTGCTCACAAACTTTCATTCAAAATTTTTGTCATATCAGATGCAGTATCTCTGGTATTATCCGTTTATTCAATCCTAACCTTCTTATCTATTCTTACTTCTCGTTATGCCGAAGAAGATTTTCTTTCCAAGCTGCCTAAAAAGTTGGTGATGGGACTCGTAACACTTTTGTTATCAATAGCAGCAATGATGGCAGTTTTTGTTACAACTGTGTTCATTGTCTTCAAAGTTGAAAAAATTTGGGTTCGTGTTCTTCTTTGTTTGATTGCTTCTTTACCTGTCATCGAGTTAGCGAAGCAAAACTGTCCACTCCTGTTTGATGTTGTGCGTTTGATGTTTAAAAGAAGTTTTCTTTTCGAGGATAAATTTTGGAACTGGCTTAAGGCAAAATACATGTACTTTGGGTTTGTACGCCGAAGATGTTACTGGCGCTGTCGTAACTCTTTCTGGTCAATCCGCAACACGCTTCCTGTTAATAAGGGTACGAAAATGTAAAGCTTAGAATATAGTTCGGGCCTTCTGGCGCAACTTAACTCAAACGGCAGCGGCGTGAAGATCAGCTTAACAGCAAGTCGAAAAGTCAGCTCAGAATAAGTACTCGCGTGGAGAATGAGAGCTTGAATAAGTTAAAATTTGATATAGTTATTATATGTTGTCAGCAAGTAGTGATAAGAAGTTACAATTCTGTTTTAATTTGCAACTTGCAGCTTAGCTTTGTATAAATGTGAGACCGCAGTTAATTAGTTTCTTAATAAGAAAAGATAGCTGAACATTAATCTGTTCTCATGCATGCTGATACGGGGATATTGAATATAATTAATTTTTGTCATGTGAAATATATTTTTTATTTTGAAAAGAGAGAGAAATGAAGATACCCGCTTTATAAATTGATACCTAAATATATTTTTGCCACGGGTTATAACATGCGCGGGGTACGAAAGAGGAGAAGAAGAAGATTTCAAGTGATAACAAGAAACAAAAGTTTCATCGAGATAAATAATCTCACAAGAGATTATTATCAAATCCTTCAAATTAGATTAATTGTATATTGTGGTGAATTTTTGGGTTTTTTTATTTGCTTGAGTGGTTGTAGTAGGAATGGGTTTGAGAAATTTTTAGTTCAATAGCTATTAGGATTCTTTATTTATTATTTGCCGTTTCTACTTTTTTTTTTTTTTAAATAAAAACTCATAACTTGCTCTGTGCTTTGGTTTGGTTGTCATTAGAAAACTTCAAGTTCAATTATTATTATTTTTTATTGTGTTATTATTTGGAAAATATTTTTTTTGGTTGATATGCATAGGCTGAAAAAGCTTCTAATTAACTCATCTCTTTATTAATCTCAGTTTCACTATCTTATTATGGGGAATTTTATATATGCATCTTTTGGAGATAATAAAAGAAAAGTTACAAAAAGATTAATGTCATATAATTTTTTTTTTGGAAATTCGGTTAAAAATCCGGGTAACTGGTAATCGAACCGAATTTTCGGTTTAATTCAAAACAAGGTCATTCTCAAACCGATTCAGTTACCAGATACCGTTAGAACCTAACCCGTATTTTCGATTCGGGTTAGCCAAATCCATAACTAATTCGGGTATCTGGTTTTGCGCACCCCTGGTGGGACTTGTTTTTTAATTTTCCAATCCTATTCAAGTTAAAACACTTCTTCTTCTCTCCCATCGCTCTCCCGGGGCAAATTATTAAAAAATCATTTTAAGTTTGGATTTAATGGCCATGAAGTTTGAAACTCTTTACTAAATGGCCATATTTTTTATTAAGGGTAATTAATCACTAATGATGTTTAAATTAGGCTTAATGAAGCATTTACTTATTTTTTAAATATTATTTTTGTCCCCAAAAACACAAAATTTCGCAAAGAAATCCAAACCAAAACAAAGAATTTGTTGCCCTCCCTCCCGCCATTAATGACCTGCCTCCCTCTTTGCTATTCTTTTCAACAAAACCAAAGCCCACTTCCTCCTCCTCCTCCTCCTACTCTTCCTCTACAACTTCTTCTTCCTTGTTACCCAAAGAAAGAGATATTTTGATAATAGCCAGTGAAGTTCCACCTCCTCCTCCTCTTAATATTTCGGCCAGGTTGGTGTTACTCCTCTTGGTATTTTAGATTTTTATCCACTAAGATTTAATGGATTGGGTTTGGGTTTTGATTTTGATTTAATGGATTAGGTTTTTGGGTTGTCTTTGATGTAATGCAAGTTGAAAGAAGTGAATATTTTTGATGATTTTCTTGCATTGTGGGTAGTTGGGGGTGGTAGCAATTGCCAGAGTCGATTAGGTACAGATCAAGAAAAATAACTTTGATGAAGGATTCCAGATCTGATTTATTGCTTAAGCGATCTAGTATATTGCTTTAAGTGACTCTACAGATGCCCCTTTAAATCTATGAACCTTAATAATTTTTTTTTCTTGTATTGTAGGTATTTGACTATTATTAGACATGGGACAAGTTATGTTGGGTGTTGAATATTTTGGTGAGTGGGTGGAGGACGAAAGTTGCTAGACTTGGAATGTGAAGAACAAAGAAGTTACACCAATTGTTGTGAGTATAGAAGTTACTTTTAATGAGTTGATTAATGAAATCATTAGAAGAGGTGAGTTGAGCTGCCCGTATAGTGATATAATTATGAAGTACATTTTAAGTAGAGTGCCTCTACATTACAAGGTACCCCTTGTTGTATTAAAGTTGGATGAAGGTCTAAAGTTATACAAGTTTGATGTGGGCGATAATGGTTCGAGACCGATTTTATGGGTTTTTGTTGTGGATAAACCGTTTGAAGTTAGTTCAAATGAATGGGAGAATGAGCAAGTTGGTGCAGAGAATATTGGTTTTAATTTCAACTACAAGGGCATTGAATTCTTTGTTGAGAAATTAGGAGTAGACGGTGATTTAGGTGGTGAGGAGGACACTATAGAAGAGGTTGTTCATGAGGGGCAAAATAATATTGTGGACGAGGAGGAAACTGTACATGTTCCCAGATACAGAGATCGATTCCTGTAACTATAGATCATGCAGTAGGTGTAGTTTGTGAGGAAGAAACACTATAGAAATTCTTGTTGATTCAGAGGTGGCAACTGTAGTTGGTAGTGCAAGCATCTCATGTGTTTACTAATGGTTCGGACTTGCACATAGGGTATTTATTTGACGACAAGGAGAAAGGGGTCAAGAAGCTAAAACTTGTTGCTGTGAAAGGTAATTTTGAGTTCATCACTAAAAAGTCTAATTCATCGATAGTAGCGATTGAATTTCGTGACCGAAACTGTAGGTGGCAAGTTTATTGTAAAAGGTATATGGAATTTGAGAAATTTATTGTTAGCATATATACCCGTGAGCACACATGTGGGTTGGGACATATTTCAGGCCATCATCGACAAGCCTCCGCTGATGTTATTGGACAATTCGTGAAAAGTCAGTTTGTTCATGGAAAAAGGTCTATCTCCTAAGGATATTCAAAATTATGTGCGCACCGAATTGGGATATGATGTCAGTTACTAGAAATGTTGGAAAGGAAGACAATATGCACAAAATTTTATGAGGAGTACCTTAGAGCATGGGTACACAGTATTAGAAGCGTATCATTATATTCTTGAGTTGACAAATGAAGGCTGCAAGATAGCTTTGAAGTGGGAAAAGAATATGAGGTTTATTTTTTTTATTTTTTTTTTTATATTTTTTATTTTTGCTTATGAAACTACCATAAGAGGTTTTCAAAACATGAGAAAGGTCTTGGCTATTGATGATTGCTTTTTGACGGGAAAGTTTAGAGGTACATTGTTGGTTGCCACTGCATAGGACTGGAAGAATCACACATATCCCATTGCATAGAGTGTGGTTGACTCTAAGAACGGCAAGTCGTGGACTTGGTTTTTTTAGCAATTAGTTAAGATAGTGTCTAACAGTGACGAGTTGTGCATAAAATTTGATAGGCACAACTCTAGAAAGAAGGGGATTGTCACTATTTACCCTTTAGCACATCACAAATTCAGTATGAGGCACCTTGGCGAGAACATATAACAAAATTTTAAGTATGGTGGCCTCCTTCAGACATATTATGTGGCAGCAAAAGCTTATTGAGTTGATGAGTTAAAAGAATATTTCAGTCAAATCTGAATTAAGGATGATAAGACTGCTATGTATCTTGAGCATTAAGTTGGTTTCGAGCGATGGAGTAGAGCTTATTTTCTTAGAAGAAGGTTAGATGTCATGACCACAAACATACTAGAGTTCATAAATTCAAAGTTGTTAACAAAAACGGAGTTTCCAATTATTGCCTTTTTTGATGCAATATAAAGGACATTATCATGCTAATTTCATGAGCATCGTATGGAGTCAAATAATTTTCTGACAGTCCTAGTTCCGTCGCTAAAATTATTGCGAGAATGTATCAAACTTTCAATTGTACTGTTTGCCTTTCCTCTCAATGCTTAGGAGTTCACTGTATGCGACTATGGTGTGAATGCCCTAGTTAACCTTGTTAGTAAAACTTGCAGTTGTAACTAAAGTCCTTGACATTCAACGTTTACCATGTCCTCATGCACTAGCAGCACTCAAACAACAACGCAAGCCAAATTATTGTTCAAGAATTTACGAGGAACTTTGCTCCCCTCTCTATACGACAAGCTACTACATGATGGCTTATTCAGAAACGACATATCCAGTTCCTCTAGAAAAGCAGTAGGTGGTGCTGCGAGAGTTGCTTGACATTATCATTCATTCGCCATTTGCGAGGACAGAAAAATAGAGAAAAAGAGTTAAGTGTATTCCGTCAGCCTGTAAGGTTCCTCATAAAAAGAATAAGTGCTCAATTTGCAAGCAACTTGGTAACAAGAAACACAATGGCCAAAATCGATTAGGTGCAAATCAAGAAAAATAGCTTTGAATAAAGATTTTGCAGATCTGATATATCACTTAAGCGATTATGCAAATGCCCTTTTAAATCAATAAATGCTCTGCATTTTATGGGTTTATTTATTGTAAGGCTATTTCCGTGGGGAAATGGTGTGCTGTCGTAGGCAACCAAGATTAAAAACCTTCCTAACCTAACTACTGAACTGTAAATAGGATAAGCAAGGGTCGATCCCACGAAGAGTGTCTAGCCGAATTTTTGATGATGTGACCAAGGTTGGGGGGTTTTGAGTAAAACAGAAAATAATCTTAGCAAAAATCAAAACAAAAACAATTCAAATCGAAATCAATTAATATAACGAAACTTGGTCTCACTCAACATCCACCATCGGAATCTTACAACTGATCATTGATGCAAAATTAAATCAATTCATACCTGAATATTCACCATTGGAACTATTTTCCCATCTCTCCTTAATTGTAATTAATTAAGAAACAAGCGATCTTAATTAATCTTACCACTAAACAACCCTAGACAAGCGCTCAAGATTTAATCTGGTGGCAGCCTTAAGAATTAGAGAAATCGATGAAGCTAAACAACACAAACTCAAGCGGTTGTATTTAATTTAGTTGAGTGTTCTTCTTAAGATTACTAATTCCTGACGCAGCAAATTATTAACCCTAATTGCTTCATAAGTTAAAGGGATCAAACAATTACGGATTTGATATCTAACTTAGCGGTAGATTGCAACAATTAATAAACTAGTAGGCCTCCCTAGTAATTAAACGAAACAATCATAAAATTAGGTACAGAAAAACATCCAATACTCAAACACGAAAATTGAACACTAAGAAAAATAGATTAGATCTCACAGTTTATTGATTCCGAGGTCTCCGTTTCCTTCGACCAAGTTATAAAAGTTTTAGCCGCTCATGGCCATAATCAAAACTCAAAAGAGAAAATTGCAGAGAGAAGAAAAGAGAGGCGTGGTCTCTCCTTAAAACCTAATCTGATCTCTCCTTTTAAAATCCAATTCAAATCTGAAAAAACTACTCAATCTCCTAAACAAATTCTAATATCCTAAAATAAAACTTATCCTAATCTGATTAATTGGAAATAAAATAGAGTCCTAATAAAATAGGAAAGTGGTGTTTTCAGCTGTAATTTTCGTGCAGCATGTGTGTCTTCAAAACGTGCAATAATAGACTGACTTGCATCACAAGTCAGAACGTCGGCAGTGCAAGTGTGTCAACTTCAAGCCCGATTACAACCTTCATGCAGAGAGAGTCTCTCCAAACTCAAAACATGAAAGTTGTAGATATATTTCTTAGCGTTCCACAGAATTTTGAATCATCTCAATCGGAGCTTGAATGAGAGAATTATGCCCGGATTACGAAGCAGTGGCGAAACTGTCCGAATTCACCTAATTAGTTCTGTTTTGCAATTAACACCTCCATTTGTTTCCTAAATCAAAATAAAGTAATAATGAGTACGATTAAGCAACAAATAAGTATAAAAGACTAAACATTAAGGGGGGTAAATATGACAATTTGCTTTCCCATCAGGAAACACTTGTGATTGTGTAACTTGTTTGACTTTTATCATAAAACAATGGGTGTTTTTATTATACATCTTTTTGGCTCTCTCATAGCTTTCTAGGTTGTATGTTTGTGTTGTAGAATCGCTTTATTTTTGCCAAGTTAGTATATGGCAATTGTTGAATGTCAAAAACCATGGGTAATTTACAAATAGATTTGTAAATTAAACTTATTACACTAAGTATAACACATACTTACAAGATCGCTTAAGCAATGTGAACTTATCGCTTAAGCGATGTAAGCTTATCTCTTAAGCGATATGTTTACATTGCATAAGCGATCTTGTATTTAAGAAGGATTATTTTGACACTAAGTACAACACATATTTACAAGATCGCCTAAGCGATGTGAACTTATCGCTTAAGCGATGTCAGCTTATCTATAAGCTTATCTCTTAAGCGATATGTTTACATCGCTTAAGCGATCTTGTATTTAAGAAATATTATTTGACAACCTAAGTAGAACACATATTTACAAGATCGCTTAAGCAATGCGAGCTTATTGATTAAGTGATGTAAGCTTATCTCTTAAGCGATATGTATGCATCGCTTAAGCAATCTTGTATTTGAAAATGATGATTTTGACACAAAGTACAATACAAATGTACCGAATCGCTTAAGCGACGTCGTTTATTGGTTATGCGATAGGCTTATCTATATGATTATCGCTTAAGCGATATGTTTACATCGCTTAAGCAATCTTGTATTTGAGAAGGATTGTTTGACAACCCAAGTACAACACATATTTACAAGATTGCTTACGCGATGTAAACTTATCGCTTAAGCGATGTAAGCTTATCTCTTAAGCGATATGTTTACATCGCTTAAGAGATCTGGTATTTGAGAAAGATGATTTTGACACTAAGTACAAAAAAAATTTACCTGATCGCTTAAGTAATGTAGGCTTATTTATATGCTTATTGCTTAAGTGATATGTTTACATCGCTTAAGCGATCTGGTTTTTTAGAAGGATGATTTTGACACTAAGTACAACACAAATTTACTGGATAACTTAAATGACGTTGTTTATCGCTTAAGCAATCTAGGCTTACCTATATGCTTATCGCTTAAACGTTATGTTTACATCGCTTAAGCGATCTTGTATTTGAGAATGATTATTTTACAACCTAATTACATCAATACATATTAAGGCAATTTAAAAAGATTAATAACGTTAACATTAACCTAGGACATTTAGAACATCACGAGATTCTGAAGAAAAGAAGGAAATTTACTGGATCATTTAAGCGACATTGTTTATCACTTAAGCGATGTAGGCTTATCTATATGCTTATCGCTTAAGTGATATGTTTATATCGCTTAAGCGATCTGGTATTTGAGAATGATGATTTTGACACTAAGTACAAAACAAATTTACCGAATCGCTTAAGCAATGTAAGCTTATCTATATGCTCATCGCTTAAGCGATATGTTTACATCGCTTAAGCGATCTGGTATTTTAGAAAGATGGTTTTGACACTAAGTACAACACAAATTTACCAAATCACTTAAGCGGCGTTGTTTATCGCTTAAGCAATGTAGGTTTACCTATATGCTTATCGCTTAAGCGATCTTGTATTTGAGAAGGATTATTTTACAACATAACTACATCAACATATATTAAGGTAATTTAAAAAGATTACTAACGTTAACATTAACATGGGACATTTAGAACATCACAAGATTAAGGAGAAAGAAGGAACTTTACTGGATTGTTTAAGCGACGTTGTTTATCGCTTAAGTAATGTAGGCTTATCTATATGGTTATCACTTAAGCGATACATTTACATCGCTCAAGCGATCTGGTATTTAAGAATGATGATTTTGACACAAAGTATAACACAAATTTACCGGATCTCCTAAGCGACGTCGTTTATCGCTTAAGCAATGTAGGCTTGTTTATATGCTTATCGCTTAAGTGATATTGCATTTGAGAAGGATTATTTTACAACCTAATTACATCAACACATATTAAGGCAATTTAAGAAGATTACTAACATTAATGTTAACCTAGGACGTTCAGCACATCATAAGATTCAAGAGACAAGAAGCAAATTTACCGGATCGCTTAATTGATGTCATTTATGCTTAAGCAATCAAGGTTTATCTATGTGCTTATCGCTTAAGCGATATTGTATTTGAGAAGGATTATTTGACAACCTAATCACATCAACACATATTAAGGCAATTTAAGAAGATTACTAACGTTAACGCTAACATGGGATGTTCAGAACATCACAATAAAACAACTAGGATATGTGACACTAACAACCCTATGATACATGGAGGAATGTCATAGTACACTATTGTGACACGTTTGTAGAAATGTACCCCATTCACAAATATGGATGGTTATGATTGCACATACAACAAACCCACATTACAAAAAAGAACAATCCTCTCAATTTTGTTCAAGCAATCTAATGAATTCATATTCGAATGAGTCAGCCCTAATCATAGCTACACTTTTCAAATAAGACCATTTTATTGTACAATACCTTTGATTGTTTGACTACCTCTGTATTCGCCAACAGACAAGAACACGTTTTCCCAACACCAGTTCTGCAGCAGGCTGATTTTCGATGCAATTAACCATTATCTGCAAAAAGATATGGGAAGAAAGGTTAGCGAGGTGAGTATTTTATGTTACTATACACTATCTTCATGAAATGGAATTTTTATAAGATTAGCTTTTCATGGAACGGGTTACTGAAGCGAAATTAAGTGAAAGATGATGCAAACCTTGCCATTTCCATGTTGAAAATGGGACTTCAAATTAGAATGATCCCTTAATAACAAGTAAATTTGCACGCCTTGCAGGAACTTTGTGCTCCTGAAAGCATTGAATATCGTTCTTTAAGTCAAGTGCACCACAAACCTATTCATGCCCCCACAGACAACATCCGAGAGAGAATTAACCTGAGTATAATGCAAGAATAGCATCTGAATCAAACGCTAGAGCAGGTCTCGCTAAGCTGATCTTAAACGACATTTTAGATATCCAATGGAAACTCTCCTCACCAAGGATGACCTGCATTTAATTTGTAGGAAAGTATTTATAAAGAACATATTAGGATATTGCAGGAAAAAGAATTGGTAAATAATATTTGGCAGGTCTTTGAACTTGGCAATTTTACAAATTTGGGTCAAATCAAGTATGTTCTGTCAAATAAATTCAGGCGAGGGTTAAACCAAAACATGACAAGATACAACCCACGTAACTTGTCTACATATTTTGCCCACTTAGCTGTTTCCAAAAATTCAACTTGTTGGTACAAATTAAACCCACTCAACCTTTTTATACAAATCCAACCCCGTCCAACCCATTTATACATTTTATATACAGAAGATCAGCACACGTGGATACAACTTCAGCACACTTCATCCATTTAAAGAAAATCCAATCTACTGCACAATTCTTCATAACTGTATGTATATTGATAATATACATACAATTTTAATGAAAAGAAATTAACACAAAATTTTACCACAAAAATTCCATTGATTGAAGTTACAATGATATCCTCCACTTTTCCACCATAATAATTTTGCCTAGATATCAAACTAGTCATAAATGATTATCCATGTCAGCAAATAAGTTGGTATTATGAGATAGGTTCAACCCAAACAGAACAAATTTATTTAACGAAATTGACACAACCCATTACACACACACACACACAAAAAAAAAAAAAAAAAAAGAATAAGTCAACCCTAACAAACATAATTCTTTTAAACATAGAACGGTTCATTGGCTCCTTAAAATCCATGAAAATTCTAAAAGCACGAATTGCTTCCTAGGACGATGTCATTCTTCCAATGATTGATTTTTTAATAGGAACGGTTATACAATGTGATCATTCTGCTTGAAACACTTGTACTTCAACTTGATCTTTAAAGCTCAGTCTTTAAGACTTGTCAAAAGCGCAAAATCACTTGAATTTGAATACTTTGACTTTTGACTTAATTGGAATGGTCTTGTCATTGCGAGCGACTTGACATGATTTGGGCAAAGGCATGAACAATCTCCTGGAACGAGGTCATACTGTGAGAAATGTTCATCTGGGTAGCTTTATGAAACTAAGACTGGTCGTTCTTTCTTCCAACACAGTCATACCATCTGGGAAAAACTGCATTTTTGTTTTGGTTAAAAAATATTTCTTAAGAATAAATTAATCAAAATGGTAAATAATGACATTATCTAATATGAAATTTATACCCAAAGTTTAATAATTCTACCACAAAAATTATCCAAAAAAATCATAAACAAAATAAATAAACTTAGAAGTTCAAAGTCTAAAATTTGCATGACTTTAAGCATCAAATACCATACGAATAAACCTTAATTAAACAATTTAATTACATACCTATCTTTATATTCAAAAGTGAAGAAGCAAGAAATCAGATTGAAGCAAGTCAATAAAGGAATACAGTTTTGGTGGCTAGAGTTTTCTTTTGTTTGAAAAAAAAAAATGTAACTAATGTAGTCTTTTGTAAATAATATTTATAATTTTAATGATAAATATTATGTATAATTATTTATTTATAGTTATATATTTTTGCTGCAAATAGGTGGGTCAGGATCAATGTTAGCATTCTCATGCTCGGCCCAAAATATTTTGGATCAAATATGTAAACTCAAATCCTCTCCACTCGAAAAATTTTACTATCCAAATCCAACTCATTAGGGTGGGCTCATTTGATTCCTAAACCCCTTAGTTATTTTCACATCCCTAGTCCCCCTAAGGGTACGTTTGGTTGAGTGAATATTATATTACTAGGAGTGTTAGATTAATAGAAAGATAGATTACATTAAAGATTATTAGGAGTGTTGGAATAAATTGGTAGGTACGTTATATTTAAATGTTTAGTTGAGAGGAATAAATTGGTGGGTATGTTATATAAATTACTAAATTGCCCTCCTTTTTAAATATTAATATAATATTATTTTTTAAATCATTGCTTTAACCCCCTACATAAGAGATTTTGCTAAAACACCCTATTCACATAAAAGTTTAATTTCTAACAAAATCAGCCCCACCCATCCCAAGCCACTATCAATAGTTGGCCACCACCGCCGGTCACCACCAACAATCATCGTAACGGCACACGATCACCTAGATCTAGCCGATTGTTTGTCGATCTAGACGATCAAATCTCTGGCTGAAAATGGCTAGATTGTCGTAGATCTAGCCATTAACAGCCAAATTCAAGGCCCTTCATGGCCATAGACGTGGCCATTAGCGGCCATGGATCTGGTCGAAAAAGGACGGCCAAATCTATGGCAATCTGGCCTTTTTTAGCCAAGGATCTGGCCAAAAATGGTCAGATCGCCGCACGACCAACCAGATCTAGCTAATCGTGAGTCATTCCGATGCCGACAACCAATGGTGGTGGCCAGATCTGACCACGAGCTTTGGGTAATTTTTTTAAGTTCAAGGGTATTTGTATCCTAAAAATTTTGTAACGTTAAAAGAGTCCATTAATATTTTTGTAAATTGTTTTCAGAATAAGGGCATTTTTATCTAAAAATTTTAATAATTAGGAGTAAAATTGTGACAAAATTAAGATTACTAAGTAATCTTAAAATACTTAAGAAAATAAAGGTAATTAGATTACCATTTATATAACCAACGGTAATTACTAGAGCTGGTCCCAAATGGGACTAGTCGCTCATGGGTCTAGGACCATGAGCAATATTAGGACCTAGACCGGTCCCTAGCACTGGTCCTATGGGCCTAGGACCGGTCCTATGGGCTTGGATAATTTCTTTTCCCCCCTGATATTTTTTTATATTTTAGGGGCGAAATGAAATTTTAGGGGGAGAGGGTAGATTAGTAAGTTTCTTAAAATTTAATTAATTTTAAAAAATAATAAATAAATAAATAGTTAATTTTAATTTTAATTTTTAACATAAATTCACATTTCACACATTCACGCTTCACAGATAAACAATTAAATATTTTTTTTATATTAAATTATTCATCAACAATATTTACATCATTTAAATCTGTATTCCTAAAGAGTTTGAGTAGTTCGGGATCTTTAGGGTGTTGTTGTAGTCTTATTTCTACATGAGTCCAATCTCGTAAACACGTTATCACTTCAATCATCTCATCGGTTAAAGAACATCTTCTGTCTTCAACAATCCGACCATTCGTTAAAAATGTTGACTCAGATGCAATTGTAGAAACCGGTACAGATAAAATGTCACGTGCGATTTGGGCTAAAATGGGGAATCGACTTTCATGTTGGTTCCACCATTGAAGAATATCCATGTCGTGTTGCTCCTTCATCGTCATAAAGGACAGATCCACTTGTAGGTAGCGATTCAACTCATCTGGTTCATATATGTACGAGCTGGAGCTGCTACTTCCACCACGTTCCATATATGTCCACTTGCTCGATCCTTAACGGAAGGCTGCATCAAGGTCTTGATCCTCTCTCCTGAACTTCACTCCCACTTCCATTGTACCTGTTCTCATATAAAGAAAAAAGGTTATCCAATTTTTGTTTAAAGTCACTCAAATAAGACGTATAATCATGTCCTAAATGCTGGCCTAACTCAATAATTATATAGTTAACTACGTGTAATTTAAAACTAGGATCTAGAACAAGGCCTAATCCATATAAGAATGGAATATCTAACCAATATTTCTCATATTTTTCTTTCATCTTTAAAACAATTTCCCTTAAAACGTTATTATATCTATATTTAGCAACAGTTTTAGTAATTTGAAGTAAAATATCTAACACTAAATTAGTAGTCGGATGATAAATACCACTTAATGTATTAGTAGTAGGGGTGTTCGGTTCCGGGTACCCTACATTTTTTGAAGAAACCGAAACCGACGGTTCCTTGAAATTTGGAACCGAGCAGCAACTGATTCCGATTCCTAGGTACCCAGAACCGGAACCTGTAACAACGGTTCTGGTTTCAGTTCTGGGTACCCTATAAAATTAAAATGACCCCCCAAAAGTTTTTAAAATGGCAAAAAAAACCCTTAAAAACATGCTAAAGAAAACCAAACACTCCAACCAAGGAAAGAGATAGATCAATCTTGGCCAAATGCCAATCCTCCTAGTTTGAAAGAGAAAAAGAGTGGAGTTTCGAGAACGAGAATCATATATTTTCTCATTGATTTATCTTAGTAAGAAGACACTAAGATGCACCCACTACACACCACACACTCAGACGACTAGCGTGGTCCTTCCCCCATCGAAGAGCCATGTATCCAGCCAGGGTTGACCACATCATCACTGTTTTATCAAGGTGCCTTTATTCATTCCTTCAACCCGCATGGATGTTCTTAAATTTAAAGAAGGCTCCTCTTCACTGGCTTTCACTTACTTAGCACGGGGCATCCACTTGGCTACTCGAGTCTTGGCTTGGCCACACTCTAATAAGTTCCCATCCCTAACTATAGGAACTGGAACCGCACAATAACGGTTCCAAAAATTTGGAACCGGAACCTACTCGTTGACGGACGGTTCTGGGTAAGAACCGAAACCAAACCCCGGGTACCCGCCGGTTCCGATTCCAATTGGTTCTTTTGAACACCTCTAATTAGTAGCGTCATAAAAAATTTGAAGAAATGAATAAAAAAGTTCATAAACCGCCCAATCATCATAGCTGACAACTTCCTTTCGATAGTGCTTCCGGTTGACGAAATCTGTAATTTGTTTCGCGGTTGGCAAAGCTTTTTCCAACATCAAGTAGGTGGAGTTCCAACGGATAGGCATATCCGTACATAACTTCAAAGGTCCAACCGGTTGGTCATCTTGCTTACAATATTTGACATACTTTTGCCATCTTTTATTGCTACCGCCGATGATAAATCTGATAGCCATGCGCACCCTCTCTATCTTCGAATGTATAACACCTAAACCTACTTTAACTATCAAATTGATGATGTGGCAAGCACATCTCTAGTGAAAAAATTTGTTTTCACCACGCCAATCCAATCTCTTTTCAAATGAAGAGATTGACGTGGTGTTAGCAGCTGCATTATCAAACGTTAGCGCTACAACTCTATCACTCAATAAATATTCTTGCAAAACTTCAAGAATTGTAAAATAAATAGTTTCAGCACTATGTTTTTCATATAAAGGTTTAAAACCCATCAATTTTTGTTGTGAGCCCCAATTATGATCTAAGAAATGTACTGTAACAGTTAAAAAATCGGTTTTTGATCTACAAGCTCATATGTCTGATGTAAGTACAATAGATATATTCCTAAAATTTTGAAATTCACTTTTAAGTTTATTATTTATTTTGTTATAAAGTTTTAGTATATTTCTTCTACTTGTACTTTTACTAACAGAGGTATATGTTGGACAAAACGCAGTTTTAATCATTTGAATAGAATAAGGATTTTTAGATAAACAATGGGAGAGTCCATAACAACTATGAATCTTGCTATTTCCTCTCGTGCAACATGTGCATTGTATTGCCATGTTGAGAGAGTTGAGGATTGTAGATTTAAATTAAGTTGAGTTTGAATTTGTCTACCTGATCCGGTTGAAGATGTATTGGGCAACTGCATTATTTGGGGGTGCTTCTTCTCCACGTGTCGTCGCACCGTCGAAGTCCCCTTCTCAACGCCAATAATGGTTTCACAGAAATTACATATCCCACACGATTCTTCCCCCTCCCCATTTGTCTTTGGCCGTTTTTATTTGGCGAAGTGTCGCCATATATCGGACACGAACGTCTTTAAAGGTCGGGAGGGTTGGGCTATGACCGTGCCCGTTGACTCACAGCTCGCATATGTTTGGCTACACCTCGTCCCGACCGAGTGTGGTTGTGGAATTGCAACTACTGCCTCTGGAGGAAAAGGTGAAAATGGATTGAACCCTTCCATTTCTTCAGTGGATGGAACGTAAAACTCATTTGAGGATGATCCTCCGAATGCATCATTTCGGGAATCCATTATGAATTTATGATAAAATAATAAATAATTAAAATGAAAAGAAATTAAATAATAATATGAATCAGAGATGATATTGAAAAATAGAAAAAATTGAATAATATAAATAAATAATATGAGTAAATTATAAATATAAATATAAATTGAATGAGAATTTGATTGGAGATTTGGAGTAGAGAGATTGAGAGAATGAGAGATTGAGTGGTGTGGAAAAAATAAAAGATTTTAGGCTTATTTATAGTTTAATTGTGGGGGGAGAAATGAAAAAAAAAAAATGAAAGATTGAGTAGGTGGAGTTCCAACGGATAGGCACGTCCGTACATAACTTCAAAGGTCAAACCGATAGGTCATCTTGCTTACAATATTTGACATACTTCTGTCATCTTTTATTGCTACCATCAACGATAAATCTGATAGTTGCGTGCACCCTCTCCATCTTCGAATGTATAGCATCTAAACCTACTTTAACTATCAAATTGATGATGTGGCAAGCACATCTCTAGTGAAAAATTTTGCCTTCACCACGTCGATCCAATCTCTTTTCAAATAAAGAGATTGCCGCGGTGTTAGCAACTGCATTATCAAACGTTAGCGCTACAACTCTATCAGTTAATAAATATTCTTGCAAAACTTCAAGAATTGTAAAATAAATAGTTTCAACACTATATTTTTCATATAATGGTTTAAAACCCATCAATTTTTGTTGTAAGCCCCAATTATGATCTAAGAAATGTACTGTGACAGTTAAAAAATCGGTTTTTGATCTACAAGCTCATATGTCTGATATAAGTACAATAGATATATTCCTAAAATTTTGAAATTCGTTATTAAGTTTATTATTTATTTTGTTATAAAGTTTTAGTATATCTCTTCTACTTGTACTTCTACTAACAGAGGTATATGCTGAACAAAACGCAGTTTTAATCATCTGAATAAAATAAGGATTTTTAGATAAACAAATGGGAGAGTCCATAGCAACTATGAATCTTGTTATTTCCTCTCGTGCAACATGTGCATTGTATTGCCATGCTGAGAGAGTTGAGGATTGTAGATTAAAATTAAGTTGAGTTTGAATTTGTCTACCTGATTCGGTTGAAGATGTATCGGGTAACTGCATTATTTGGGGATGCTTCTTCTCCACGTGTCGTCGCATAGTCGAAATCCCCTTCTCAACGCCAATAATGGTTCCACAGAAATTACATATCACACACGATTCTTCCCCCTCCCCATTTGTCTTTGGCTGTTTTGATTTGGTGAAGTGTTGTCATACATCGGACACGACCCTCTTTGACGATCAAGGGGGTTGGGCTATGCTCGTGCCCGTTGACTCGCAGCTCGCATGTGTTTGGCTACACCTCGTCCCGACCGAATGTGGTTGTAGAATTGCACCTGCTGCCTCTGGAGGAAAGGGTGAAAATGGATTGAACCCTTCTATTTCTTCAGTGGATGGAACGTAAAACTCATTTGGAGATGATCCTCTGAATGCATCATTTCAGGAATCCATTATGAATTTATGATAAAATAATAAATAATTAAAATGAAAAGAAATTAAATTAAATTAAATAATAATATGAATAAGAGATGATATTGAAAAATAGAAAAAATTGAATAATATAAATAAATAATATGAATATAAATATAAATTGAATGAAAATTTGATTAGAGATTTCGAGTAAATAGATTGAGTGGCGTGGAAAAAATGAAGATTTTAGAGTTATTTATAATGTAATTCCCCCATCCCCCCACACAAAAAAAAATCATCGTTGGCTGAAGCCAACGGTTATAAAGAATTAAAGTAAAAAAAAAAAAAAAAATTTAAAAAAAATTTTATTTTAACCCGTATAATTTATATTTATTTCAAAATTTATTGAGGGTTTTAGTAATTGTACAAAAGACTAAAAGGAAAAAGGGTAAAAATATTTGGGTCCTAGCCAGGCCTTGGAGGAGGGCCCAATGGAGGGACCGGGACCAGGCCCCCTAGGACGGTGTTTTTGGACCCAGTCCCAAATACCCACCTCTAGTGATTACTATTAGTTTAGAAAAATTATCAAATCTTATATCACTCATAAACCAAATATGGTAATATAAATAATATAATATGATATTACCTCTATGATAAGGGTATAACCCTCAACCAAACAGTCCTCAATGGTTTTCTTACGTCATTTTTCAGCTTAGGAGTCAGACATTGAAAAGGGGAACAAGTAATGTGTCATTGTCAAACCACCTCGGTAAGACTATTCGGACAGCCCAAGGTCGCCATTGCAAAGTCCTACGGCACTTGGCTAAACTTCTAGTTCTTCGGCCATCTCTCGGGCTTGAGGCCGAGTTAGACCTACTTTGTGCTCATATTTCACCTGTCTTTGGGCCTCCTATCCCAATTTTAGGGCTTGGGCTACCTCGTAGTTTTGCATCTAGTCAAGTTCATATTGGATTTACCCCTTTGCATTTTAGGCTTTTGGAGCTCTTGTTGGACTCTTTCTACATTATGGGCTTAGTAGGGCTATCATGGTCCTTTCTTCACAACATAGGTCAGTTGGGCCCACGTATCATTCTAACATCTATATTTATATATTTATATAATTCTGAAGTCTACCTTTGTTATTTATAGCAATTTAGACACCACGTAGGATTTCAATAAGGACCTTTTCAGTTTCACGTGGGATTCCAACAAGATATTACTCCCCATGTAGGATCCTGAATAGAGGTGGATAAAGACCGGTCCCAAGCAGGCCCAGGCCTGGGCCCGTTTGGGACTGGTTCCTTTGGGACTGGTCCCAAATGGGACCAGTCACTCATGGGCCTAGGACCGGTCCTAGGCCCATGAGAAAAATTAGGACCCGGACCAGGCCTTAGGCCTGGTAGAGATTGGTCCCATGGGCCCAGGATCGGTCCTAGGACTAGTCCCATGGGGCTTGGATGATTAATTTTTTCCCCCTCAATTTTTTTATATTTTGGGGGCAAAATGAAATTTTATAAGGTTTTTTAGTATTTTTTAAAGATAAAATTTATAAATTTTTTAGACCTGGAAGATTTTTTTTTTAATAAATTTTGTGAAATTTTATTTTAGCTCTCTTAATTTATATTTATTTTTAAATTAACAGGAAGTTTTATGTAATTTGATAGGGGACTATATTGAAAAAATATAAATTTTTTTGGACCCAGGCCCGAGCCTTGGAGGAGGGCCCGAGCCTTCCTCCTTAGGCTTGGTCCCGTTTGGGGACCAGGTCTTCTAGGTCTAGTCCTCCTGAGGATCGGTCTTAGGACCGGATTTTGGAGCTAGGCTTTTGGGTCCGGTCCCAAATGCCGGACCCCAAATGGCCAGCTCTAAACCTGAAGCATACTTCGATTGAATGGTTTAATTAGATATTAATATATTGTATTGGTATTCCAAAAGTTACGAGTTGAATTTGTGGTTGAATGAGATAAAAATTTTATATCAACGCAAACGTTTCTCATCTCTTAAGATTAAAGTCACCGATTTAATCAAAATGTCTCATCTGTCTCCACTAATGGACAACTCAGGCTCTTACAATCTCTTCAATCTCTGCCATCGGATTATTCGCTGGAATAATTATCGCCGTCAGAGTAGCTGATCGGCATCCCAGTGATCTGGCGCGGATGACTTTCTATTTTGGTGAACCAACGGTCATAATTCTGCAAATACCGGTACGGTTTTTCTCTAATTTGTCTACTAGATCCACTGCAATTTGATTCCTGCTAAATAATTGAATCAGAAAATTGATTCAATAGCTTTGGTTTTGCTTTTTCATTCCACGCACGTCGATCCATCGAAGTTTATCACTCGATTAAATTAATGTTAATTTGTTTTTTTTTTTTTTTGGAAAGGTTTTTAGCCAAACGGTTTTGAGCTAGCATCTTTTCCACTTAAAAAACTTCTTCACTTGATCCTCCTCCAAACACTGTGAAACTGAAGGAGTTCGTTCTTTCGCAGATGGCTAGGAACTACGTGAGAGACAACGTGCCTTTCTCACGATTCGGCATATTGGTGGCTCAGCTAGAGTCTACATATGAACTTAATCAGAGAGTTGTAAGTTTTCTCAATTTCTCTTTGCTTTTTTTCTTATTTTTCTTGGTTTTTATTCCTACTGAAAGCTAGGGTTTCTTTGATGAATTGAATTTCTCGGAAAAGAAGACTGCTTCTGTTGTGGGTGGCACTGGATATGTCGCATCTTTGCTCATCAAGTTATTACTTCAGAAGGGGTATTCTGTCAATACTATTGTCAGAGACCCAGGTTCTTCTTTTTCTTTTCTTAGCTTGTCCCCACTGAGACAAAATTCTGGCTCTATTGATAATATTGAATTATTAATAAATATATAATGACTTGCATGCATATAATATGATAAAATTTATTTATTTATTTAAATATTTTTTGTTTCATACAACAATATAATTAAATTTTCTCTTTGTTAACCTTCAAACTCAAAAAATAATTCATAATTCTTATATGATAACCTGTATCAAACTTGCAGTTTCCGGCAGCAAGAAGTTGCCCCATGAAAAGCTACCCTGGAAGGCACTTAAACTAGCCAAACTCCTTCTAGACAAAGTAGATTGTCGTGACAACAGGATTCAGTACGTAATAAAGGTTGCTGTGGAAGAAGAAAACATCGAATTTTTAAGTTTAATTATTTGTGATTATCCCGAGTTGATATGCAAAATTGACAGAGATACACGTGGCCTATTATTTCGCAATGCTGTTTTGAAACGTCAGAAGGATATATTCAAACTGCTCATAAACAATATTGGTCCATCATTTACCAAAAAGTTGCTTAAGTACAAAGATCCCATTGGTAATAATATCTTGCATTTGGCGGGAATGTCAGCATCATCAGATCAGCTCGATACTATTTCAGGAGTAGCTCTACAGCTGCAGCATGAGTTGTTGTGGTTTAAGGTAAACTTCGACACTTTTTTTGTTTGGATTTTCTTAATTTATAAGATGTTTGATAACATGAAATACAGGAAGTGAGTACCGTTGTGAACCCATTGGATACTCAAGCTAAAAATGCAAGTGGAAAAACTCCAAAAGCTTTATTTGATGACACGCACGAAGATTTAAAAGGAAAGGGGGAGAAATGGATGAAGGACACTGCAAATTCATGTATGGTTGTGGCAACACTTATTGCCACTGTGGTTTTTTCTGCAGCTTTTAGACTACCTGGTGGCACCAAAAAAGATTCGGCGACACCTTATTTATTTAGAGAAGTTTCCTTCACAATTTTTTTCATATCAGATGGAATATCTCTGGTATTATCGGTTTGCTCCATTCTGACCTTCTTGTCTATTCTCACTTCCCGATATGCTGAAAAAGATTTTCTTTTGGTGTTGCCTACAAAGTTGGTGATTGGACTCTCAACACTTTTGTTATCAATAGCAGCAATGATGGTGGTTTTTTGTGCCACTATTTTCATTGTCTTTAAGGATGGAAAAATTTGGGTTCCTATTTTTCTTAGTGTGATTGCTTCTGTACCTGTCATCTTGTTCGTCAAGCAACAGTGGCCACTCCTGGTTGATGTAGCGCGTTCAACCTATGAAATAAGCTCTCATTTTGATAAAGAAGGGAATGCAAGGAAGCGTAATATGTTCTGGAACAAGGCCGCTAATGGCGGATGCTGGAGCTATCTTAAGGAAAGATGCGGGTACTATAAGAGTAAATGCCACAAATTGTCTTAGGTGAATTATTTTTAGAACTTTTCTTGGGGAAAACTGCTGGAAATGTATGGGTGCAGAATATGTTGTTAGTAAATTACATGGGAATTAATGTTTATACGTTGGAGAATATATTAATAATATTTAATTCTCATTAAGGATTGAGACTTTAATTATTTTCTTTTTGTTTTTAAGAGTTGTCTTTAGTAAAGGTGTGCAAAAGAATCGGAATCAACGGATACTTAGAGTTTTGGTTCTAGTTCCTACCCAAAATTGGCCCTTACAAGGTCGATTCTAATTCTAAAAGAATTAGAACCTGCATTGTGCGGTTTTGATTCACATTCCACCCTTATAGGAACCGGGAATCGAAATCAAAACCAGAACCGAGGTCTAGATACTACAGTAACAACTGAGACTAAATTTTATTTTATTTTGTAAACTATTGGGGGTTATTTGTCATTGTTAAAAAAGTATGGGATGATTGAAATTAACTCGAATACCCAGAATCGGAACATATGTTTTCGGTTCCGATTCCAAATACAAGGAATTAGCCGATTCCAGTTCCGATTTCTTTGAAATTGGTCGAGTACCCGGACCCACCCACAAAAAGACTCTTTATTAGACTTCAATTTATTTCAGGAAGTTTTTTATTTGCCTGTTGTTATTATTGATTTGGTCAATATAACCTCAGGTAAATTTAAGTTATTTGTTAATGGACTGATATGAGAATCTAATCTTTTTATTAGTCTACATCAGTGTTTATCCACACCATTAAATAATTGCATCAAAAAATCCTTAAATCCGTGTACTTTTCAAACACCCCACCCTTCTGCATATTGTTGAGAATAAATTAAAAAAAAAATTCCAAAAAGAATATCCGAGAAGGAATTAAAAAAAAATCAAAATGTCAAAAATTAAAATAACAGAATAGATACAGAAACAATTTAAATTATTAATTTATAAGTATAGAAGTGTTAGGAACCATCTCTCTAATCCATTACATGTAGGCTATATTACTCAAAGCCAAATATATTACGAAATTAATTTGTTTATTAAATAATTTTATATCCAATAAACAAACAAATATCAACAGAAATTCATCTGCCTTATTGTTATTTTGGAGTATATAAATGAATTGATAAGTACTTGTAGATAGTTTTCGGATCATGAATTAAGAGTGGTTTACATTTTTTTTTTTTTTTTTTTAAATTTTAATAAAATTGTAAATAAAAGGATTATTAATTTGGATAGAACCTTCAAAAGGATGCCTTCTGTTCAAACATTTTTAAGAAGCATTTTTGTTGATAGTCTTTTTGTTGGGACTTCAGCTTAATGCATATGATGAGCAACTTGAAGCCTTCTGTTCAAACATTTTTAAGAAGCAAAGTCAATAAATCCAAACCAGAAATAAAACCAAGTTCATTTAGAAACCATCCAATTTTTATATTTTTCATAAATATATTTTTATTATCAATTTTTTTTCTTCAACTTTTCAGTTTTCATCAATTTAACCTTTCTAAGAAGTGCGAAGTGAAATGAACATAGTCTTTATAAAGTTTCAAGACTCCTCCGTTTTATGTTTTTTTATGGCATGACCCTCTAGTTTTTGTTTTCCTGTTTAGAGAAACCAAGTTTAAAACCTCAAACCTTGTGGAGCGAACCAAAGGCATAACCTCTTAAAAACTTTGATTTCATATTACTTTCATAACAGAAGCAACAGAAAAAGGGAGCTTCCCTGTTAACTCTTCAAAACTTAGAATTTGTTTAACAACAATTTTCAAATAATGTAATTTATATCCCAAAAATGAACAATCCTCTCAATTTTGTTCAAGCAATCTATTGAACATATTTGAATGAGTGGTCCTTAATCGTAGCTACACTTTTCAAATAAGACCATTTTATTGTGCAATACCTTTGATTGTTTGACTACCTCTGTATATCGATAAAAAAATATAATTCATTTCAAATGACCAATAACAACCAAAGGGTTAATATCATCCACCCGAGAGATTCTTAAGTATTAAGCGCCCAATAATCTTCAAAAACTATTAAATATCCCTCTAAAATTAACAAAGATCCCCTCTGAAAATATATAAAAAAAAAAAAAAAAAAACTCTGAAAAGAATTGAAAAAAAAAAAACTGTTAATATCATCTACATCGGCTTATTCATTATGAACTTTCTACCCTACAGGCCTACACGCCATGACTAATTTACATTAACAATTAAAGAAACATAAAAAATTGAAAACTATATTTGTTCGATAATAAAAACTTTGAAAACTATATTTCTTCAATAATGCAACCAATAACAAACAAAATTGTAACTGCCACTGGCATTCTGTAATTTAACCTCTACTGTTTTAGTGTCTATTCAACTATACAACTAAAAATAAGTATAACAAAGAGATCAGCCGGTGTGGGCACTTTGCCAGGCTAATGTAGCCTATCATTTTGTTTTTCTGTTGTCAGTAAATAGACTTCAAAAATTTTAAGGCACAAAAACAAAGTATACAGTATAAATAGACCAGTTACTGAAATCAGATTACCCGGTTTTTGTCCTTAAATAGTATTCGCCAACAGACAAGAACACATGTTTTCCCAACACCAGTTCTAAAGCAGGCTGATTTTCGATGCAATTAACCATTATCTGCAAAAAGATATGGAAAGGAAGGTTAGCGAGGTGAGTATTTTATGTTACTATACACTATCTTCATGAAATGGAATTTTTATAAGATTAGCTTTTCATGGAACAGATTACTGAAGTGAAATTAAGTGAAAGATGATGCAAACCTTGCCATTTCCATGTTGAAAATCGGACTTCAAATTAGAATGATCCCTTGATAACAAGTAAATTTGCACGCCTTGCAGGAACTTCGTGTTTCCTGAAAGCATTGAATATCGTTCTTTAAGTCAAGTGCACCACAAACCTATTCATGCCCACACAGACACCATCGGAGAGAGAACTAACCTGAGTATAATGCAAGAATAGCATCTGAATCAAACGCTAGAGCAGGTCTCGCTAAGCTGATCTTAAACGAAATTTTAGATATTCCATGGAAACTCTCCTCACCAAGGATGACCTGCATTTTGTAGGAAAGCATTTATAAAGAACATATTAGGATAGTGCAGGAAAAAGAATCAGTAAATAATATTTGGCAGGTCTTTGAACTTGGCAATTTTACAAATTTGGGTCAAATCAAGTATGTTCTGTCAAATAAATTGAGGCGAGGGTTAAACCAAAACATGACAAGATACAACCCACATAACTTGTTTACATATTTTGCCCACTTATCTGTTTCCAAAAATTCAACTTGTTGGTACAAATTAAACCCACTCAACCTTTTTGTACAAATCCAACCCATTTATACATTTTATATACAGAAGATCAGCACACGTAGATACAACTTCAGCACACTTCATCCATTTAAAGAAAATCCAATCTACTGCACCAATTCTTCATAAAAAAGTAATATATATTGATAATATGCATACAATTTTAATGAAAAGAAATTAACACAAAAATTTACCACAAAAATTCCATTGATTTAAGTTACAATGATATCCTCCACTTGCCCACCATAATAATTTGCTTAGATATCAAACTAGTCATAAATGATTATCCATGTCAGCAAATAAGTTGGTATTATGAGATAGGTTCAACCCAAAAAGAAAAAATTTATTTAACGAAATTAACACAACCCATTACACAAAAAAGAATAAGTCAACCCTAACAAACATAATCCTTTTAAACATAGAAAACAGAAACTAGCTTCCATAATACAATCAAAGAAATTATTTATAAGAGATCAAATAACTTGTCTTTTTATTGACATTGTTCGTAATTATTGTATGCATACATGCTTTTGGGACCTTAGAACTTTTCTAACACTGAACATACACTTCAGAAACATACAAAAATGGCATGTAATAAATAATATTAATAAGATAACACAAACATCCAATCTAAATTAAACAGTAATTATTCAACAGATCAAACAATAATTATTTAAAGCAGCTTACCGCATGTGGTGGCAACATGGTGACAGGAAGCAGTGGAGAACCAATTGCATCCTTGATATAGTGTTCCTGCACATAACAATGACAATTTAGCTCTAAAGGATAGGTACTACAAACTATGAGCAACTTACACATCAAGACAAAATTATAAATATACTCAGAAAATATTGAAATAATTCACTTTTATGGTGCAGTTCTTCACAATATGATGTGGGCAAAAGAGAGAGAGAGAGGAAAAGATTAATGCTAAAAAACCACCTCAATTAATTTAATTTTTTTAATAAAATTTTAGCCTCATTTAGATACAAAATGGTAGCTGTTTTACAAGTGTGATCCTTTAGCCTTACTCATTCTCAAATCTTAATGACTTTGTGAAATGACTTAACAATAAAAATCACAATCCTACCACCAAAAATTGATTCTATCTATCATTTCAATGCAATGATGAAATCTCAAGCAACAAAAAGTACAGTGACAAATAGTTAGTCCAGATATTTATGTTCACAATGAAATCAAACTGAAAAATCAATTTTTAACATCAAGAAATTAATAAGGAAGAGAACATGGAGGATTCACCTGAGAATTCAAAACTTGCTGCGAGAATGACTTGTCTTCATCCAAGGATTCAAAGTAGACGTCCACCAGATCTGTAGGTTCAAGGGCAGCCTTTTTCCGTAATTTCTGAATCCTAGTAACAACCTACATAGGAGGAATTTAAGAAAACCCTTTTATTAGGGCACATCTCCTCATCTTTATCGAATGTGTCCTGACACTTGTTCTTTTTATAAGAAATAAGATTATATTTAATGAAAATTAGTAGAATCTAATACAAGTGAATGGTCACTTGAAGAAAGATAAAGAAAAGTACCACACAACAGAATAACGGAAAATTAATTAGGAAAGCAAAGCAGCCATATCTTTGAATATAGAAAAAACAGTTCCCCTAAAACTGTTTTGTAATTGAAAGCCACAAAGAGGAAGACAGATCATTAATACTCCAATGAATCTCATAGTACAGAATAATAGTAAAAAGGGAAACATTATTAACATCATAAACGACCTTATCCAAGAGTTGTAACATAGTTCAATCACTTCATGTTGTTCATTTCAGAAAGAAACGCACTACAAGTGCAATATACATAACTAACATACATACGTACAGGAGAATAGACAACCAATTAATCACAATATACCTCACGGGCAACACCAGCTTCAAACAGTGACTCATCTGGATGCAAATCCAAGATCACCAAAACATCACCTAAAAGATAGGAGAGTAGGCATAAGCATTATTATAGAAAATATAAGTCATGTACAACAAACACAACATAAATTACATCAGAATGCCCTTTCTTTTATGAATACAAAAAATTATCTTCATCAGAATATCATCAACAACACTTACCATCTCCAGCTGCATCAATATCCTTTTCAGTCATACCATCAGGACGTTTGAATTCCCGCACAACCTAAAGTTTAAGACAGACAAAATTGACAAGTGGCATTATCAGTAATGAATGGAGGTTTAGGCCTGAGTGTGTATAATCAACCCCATTGTTTGGACAAGATGAGTTCAAATCTTATCATTTTAACCATCAAGGAATGAAATATATTGTTCAAATCTATATCACTTTGAAAAAGAGTACTCCTCCAAGTCCAAGAAATAGTTTCGAATACTTTGGATGCGAAGAAATAGAAGAAGTGAAAAAGAAAAAAAATCCATTTGGCACTTGATTTGAAGAAAACTCTTGTTACATCAAAATTGAGACACCTTTTTATCCAAATGGCATTCAATAAACACATATAAAGGTTACCCGTATAGAAAAAAACAAAACCCAACACAAGATGATGCACCTTAATATCAGTCAGCTTCAAACAGTGTGTAGCAATAGTTACTTCTCCAGCTTTCTCAAAAGCTAAGATATCTCCCTGAGTCATTGCTTTGACTTCCTTGGCAACAACTCCCATTGACTTACCAAGTCGCTTACCCAACACACTAGAAGAAAATAATCACATAAGACTGATCGTAAGCATGAACTGTAATCCAGGCACTTATAAACAATTTACATACCTAAAATCAGGTTCTGCACGTAAAGAAGCATATTTCAATGTATCATTGCATGGGACAAGCGATCTTACATTGAGCTCCTCTAGCACATACTGCAATTAAAACAAAATTACATCTATCAGAAAGTAGGAAAAGAATTAACTTTGTCTATAGACTATATCTTGCCAAAGTTTTTGAACAGTAATAATAAGATCATACAAGAAGACCTTAGAAAAGCTATATCAGAATCAAAGCCAAGAACACATATAATTGTCAAGAATACATTAAGCAAGAAAGTACTTTTTCTAGTACTTCAATTCCAAATGGCTAATCTATGCACTTCAAGGATGGTTGCACATTTATGAAAATCAGCTTCCATTACATTAAGCATGAAACTACTACTTTTTCTAGTACTTCAATTCCAATGGCTGATCCAAGCACTTCAGGGACATGATTGCTCATTTATGAAAATCAGCTTACATTAAGCTAAAGGCCAATGACCTGAGAACCATTTTACTGATCCATTTCATAGAAAATTCCTAAGCAATCGCCACAGCACATAGTCTTCAAAAGAATTATTAGTAGCCGCCTGACAAGTAAATTTTGTTTTGAAAAGATTCTTTTTTTAACATAAATCTAAAGACATTTTACTTCTTAATTCAACAGGTCTGGAACACTTATAATAGATGCAGAATTGAAAATGCTACTCCTTATTTCTTCGTATCAAGTACAATGCTTACTATCCTCGGTACACGATCTCTTCTTCTGAATAACATGTTGGTTGTTTATCTATAATGCAGAAAAGATGGTTCCTCTTATGGAGAACTTCTCTTATCCACTGGGTCAAGGACAGTACAGATGGGCTCTTAAAAGAAACACATCTTGGATATTATTTGCAGTCTTAAGCTGTAGTCTCTTCTGTTTAATTTTTGTATGTGGAGGGCAAAACATGTCAATTTTTTAGTTCCCCTTGAAATTTTGGGTTTACACATCTTTTGTACTTTATTCTTCCTTCTAACAGAAATTCACCCTGGGCGCTTTATCAGCGATCTAAGGTTTGCATTAAAAATAAAAAAAATGGTGGGAAAAAATAAAGATGCCATAATTAGGAATTAAAAGAACAAAGAAATCAGAAGCATCAAAAGGGGCACAGCAGGCAAACAAGTGACTAATATGAAATTTTTTAGGTGACCAGAAAAACCCATTATACAAATGAGCCAATTTAAAATAAAAGTAAACATACCTGACCCTAACCAAACCTTAAAATAAGCTATATATGACAGCATGAAAAAGAATAAGACGGCAAAGGGAGTACATTAGAAAAAATTGCATTATTGGAACCAAAGAATGAGCAGAACAGCACAAGGTTACTTCTCTAAGTGGGTAGAAACTAGGTGATATATAATACAGGGTTGCCACTTTATTCACGAACCTCTCTGAGTTTTCCAGTTATGTCATCAAGAAAGTCTGTATCAGGATGAACTACTATCATCTCCCTGCAGTTCCATAGACACAACTAATGAAATCGGTGTATAAACTAAAAATTACAAATACAAATAGAATGGAAATGAGCTAAAGAGAAGGACAAAAAACACAATTAAAGACATAGCAGAAGAAAAGATAACTTAGGAGCACACCTAAGTGGTGATTTTATAGGCTTGTTGTGACGGTCTCGAATATTACGTGCAAGATCGATAATCGTCATCATCCTTGAAACACTTTTTTCAATTTGTTCATCCCTCTGAGATACAATTAGAAATAATGAAATTATATAGCAGAAAAGACCCCAAAAGGAAAAAGTTTCAATTAAATCTAGTATAAAATTCAGCTTCTGTCCATAAGTTATGGATTAAATAATTAACTAAACATTTTTGAAAAGTAAATTCCCTAAGTAGGAAGTTCACTAAATTTTGGCTAGTACTATCATATACAGAATAAAACTACAGGGATAATAAATCATGTTACTCAGACAAAATCTACCAAGATTAACAAGAGATAAACAGAACCTTTCCTTCTTCTTCAGGAACTCTGCAAAAGTGAATGCTATCCTCTGACTCCTTGCAAACCTTTCTCATATTTTGATAAAGAACTTCCGTGAAGAATGGTGTGAATGGAGCCATCACTTTACAAGAAGTTAAAAGCACCTAAGAACCCACAAAAGAAGAAAACATGTAAAAAAAAAAAATTTCTCATCACATCTCATCCACGGTTAAACGACAGCAACCACAATGACAATGGTGGTGATATGGAGTGGAGTGTGAAATTAACTAATATTTGTTAAGCACCTCTCAAGAAGGCAGAGCTTAGTTTCAAAACGAGCATTCAGAGAATTAGAGTAAAGATTTGTAGAAGGAGGTATCACATATCAATCAAAAGTAACATAAACACTACTGGAGCAT
The DNA here is from genome assembly GCA_026225825.1 of Pistacia integerrima. Taxonomy (NCBI): domain Eukaryota; kingdom Viridiplantae; phylum Streptophyta; class Magnoliopsida; order Sapindales; family Anacardiaceae; genus Pistacia; species Pistacia integerrima. The sequence continues at coordinate 25,840,348 of CM047747.1, forward strand.
GGTAGCTAGGATTTGTAACAGCAGGTAACGTAGAATCATGCTTCACAAATCAGTTGAATGAGTAATTTATCTGTCAAGGAGATGAAATCCAATTTCATCACAAAGGAATTCAACTCAAGCTTTGCAAGATAACCAAACATCCCTTTATCCTTGAACACACTTAACTTTTATTAAACTAAATAAAGCAATGTATAATATATAAAACTATTATACTATCATGGTTTCAAGCAAAAAGAAAGTATGCAATGCCTAATGAGTTAAACAAAAATATATCAGACTTAGTGACATCATACATTGTAAAGAGTCGAAAGTGCTGTGCGGCAGTCCTCTTCTCCTGTTCGGCCTTTCAGTCTCTTACGATTGAATCGCACATAAATATTTGTAAGGTTGTCAAGAAACTTCAAGAGATACGGGACAACCTAAGAGAAGAAGTTAATGTTTATTAGTGGCTACTACCTTTTTTAACATTGCTACATAGCTAAAAGAAATAGAACAGTAGTTCAACAAAATAACAACATTACTAAAAACAGTTATATTAACATAGAAGTATATCTAATAAAGTGACATCCATCTGCCATTTTATATCATATTTTCATAGGCAAAATAACATGAACTTTAAAATTAACTGCTCAGTGTGAGTAAAAAATCAGAAGTATCAAACCACCTAGGCTATCATAACGCAATAAAATATAAAAATTAGATGATATAGATTACGCATGCGCGCACACACACACATACATATTTAGAGAGAGAGAGAGAAAGAGGTCAACAGTCTTAGACCGGTTACAGTCACAAACAAGTCTTATAACATTAAACTCAAAAGTGCAAAAGTAGTAAACATCAGTGCATCAATAATAATTACTTATCAACGCAAAAGCTACCACAAAACAGTCCAGAACTTTTGTCTGTACAATTTATAGAATCACTGTCTAGTTCGAAACTGAATGTCAAGGTAGGCCTAGCAATAGTTGTATTGAAATGAGTTTTTGTCGTGTCAAATTTTTCTCATCCAAACTCAACCAATTAGCTTATTAAGTCTATGAAAATGCCCATCCATGAACTAATGTGTAACCCAAGCCTAATCCGTTAAACCCTTTTTCTCAAAAGGTTGACTCATTACTGATTGACTCAATAAAACTACAGCTGAACACCATCTTTATCAAATGTCTTCGTGTCGTGTTACTAGGTTACACAGAATTTTGCCCGACCTATGTCAACGTGTTGTGTCAACACAATACATTTATCAAAACCAGGCACTTCAACATTCAAATTTAGTTACTATTGTGAAACAACAAAAATTATAGCAACTTTTATAAGAATGAGTTCATAAATTTTTATCTGTCAATATATAAACATAACAAATTAACTGTAATAACAAGGTTACATAGCAAGCTTTACCGTGTAAAGTCGATATCCATCCATCTCTTGGCGCACAAAACGAACAAGACTCTGAGTGGCTGAGTTGATCCACTGGTCAAGCACGTTCAATGACTTTTGAAGAGTTCCAAGATCAACTGGAACAAAGGTTACACCTCCCTCTATCTCAAGTCTCTTTGCATTCTGAACGAGGAACCTATATGCATTATACCATGGAAGGAAAACATCTCTGACCTGGGAAAAAATTTAAATGAGAGATCAGCATAAGCAACTGAGAAAAAAACATTACTTGCACTAGTGATGATGAAGAAAGAAAACACATTAAATCAAATAAAACTTCATAGATACATAAGTTAATATATAGTAATTGATAAAAAATACTAACAACACTAAAAACTCCTTCTTTCTTGAAACGCAAGGTCTCAGCACGCACAACCGGAGAATTAATCAGGTACAATCTTAAAGCATCCTGCAAGATAACGTGAGAAAAGAGAGCATAAACATGGGACATGATGCTATGCTATAAACAACGGAACAAAAAAGGACTACTAAAATAAGAATTTACTATCAAAAACTTACAGCACCGTAATCATTGATCACTTCTACAGGTGATGGATAGTTCTTGAGCTTTTTACTCATCTTTTTTCCATCCTCAGCAAGGACAAGGCCATTGCAAATGAGATTCCTAAACGCTGGTTTCCCAAATAATGCAGTAGACAACACCATGAGAGTATAGAACCTGTATAGGAAAAGAGCTGACAATGAAAATCCACGAGAAAAGTTTAACTATAATGATACCTATCTCCCCGATGTTTGGGGAGAAGGAATATGATGCCATAGGCTGTTATCACATTTCTGTACAATCAGTAGATTGGAAAACACCATACATTTTATTATTAAAAAAGAAAAAAAAAACATATAAATAAAAGGCCAGGATCTTTACATAAGAGACATGTTCAATATCAATGGTGTTTCTTTCAACACAAGAACTTAGACAGTTCTTATGTTGGAGATTAAAAATGCAGGAACCTCACTGTGAGAATTAATGTAATCACTGAGACAGCCAAAGGTAATGCAATCATATGTTTCAAAATTGTTTCACTTCAGTCCACTCTCATACCATAAAAAAGAATTTCAGCAAGTCATAACAACAATCAAATAAATCCAATCACTTCTGCCACAGGTAATAGAAAGAATGTGTTGGCCACAAAATTAACTGTGATTTGAAACAATTACATATTTACATAATTGCCAACTTGAGTGTCAAAACTGATATTTATAGTGTGCCTAAAGATCTAAAGAGATTGAGAACCAACCATCCACGGGTCTGATCTAGCCCTTCAGCCACAAAATTCCCAGGAAAGTTTTTCTCAAAGAGTTCGACATTCTCAAACGGATAATGAATATAAGCATAAGGCATAGAACCACTCTCAAACCAGCAATCAAACACCTGCAAGAATAAAACCATATATCACATTAAAAACAGTTAAAAAATTTAAAATTCATAACATGCATACAATGGACAACATAAAAGCATAGACAAATTAATTCATAATAACCAGATCAGTAGTCTTACATCTTCTACACGACGAAGCACACCAAATTCTGGACCCCGACTCGAAGGGATTGTGATATGGTCAATATTGTGCCGGTGCAAATCAAACACCTAGATAATAGTGAAAAAGAGCAATCAGTAAAACAATTAATTACAGATTGATGAATCCCCAATGCCATTCAAAGTAGCAAAAATTCAAAGGGATAATTCTGTTTAAGAGTATGAAACTTTAGGAAAAAAGGAGGCATTAATACAAGAACTGAAGCACCCAGCCAACATCTCCTGGCTCAAAAATACTGCACCTACAATAGCCAAATACCAATATCATCCATAAATTACAATTTCTTTTTGGCTTTGTAAAATTCAAACTAAAATCTATCCCACTACCCTCACAGCCCTTTAAAACCTGGCTCATGAGTAAGGGCATGAATCACTTATAACCTAGGTCATAAATAAGGTGAAGTTAAAACTGGGAGATGGCCACTGCAACTTGTCCAACTTCACTGATAAAGGTAGATAATTTGTGCTAATTGAAAGCAAATAATCATTAGAAGAAATATTGCTGTCAAGACTTCAACATTGATAGGAAAAAAAATGGAACTTTTGTGCAAGCATCCTCCGAACATAAGATACATTTCTTCTTCTTACAAACTTCAAGAGTAACCCCTAGTCTTCCCAAAGACACCTTGACCAACAAGCTGAAATAGATATTATATCTTTAACTACTCTGCTCCCCTCTTAACACACACAAACCAATTTTTTTTTTCTTTTTGAGTGGGGTTTGGCAGGATAGTTTAGTACCCAGACTCCTTTGAACAACCAAACCATCTAAAAGTTAAACCAAAAATAGGATATGCGACAATGGCAGCAAGATAAAACACAATATTACAATACAGAAAAAAGCAGAGAGAGAGAAAGAGAAGAGACATGAACCTTCACACCAGAAAGCTTTTCAAGTTTTTCAACAGAATCCATAACTATAACTTCATCACCGTCTTCACTGATCCATAGAGGAAGAGGTGTGCCCCAAAATCTGCTTCGGCTAATAGCCCAGTCTCTTGCATTTTCCAGCCAATTGTGGAAGCGTTTCTCCTGTAAAATGTACATTGAAACAGTAATTTTCATGCCTTACTTAAAAAAAAAAGTGAGTACCAACTCAGTATCTAGCAGCTTCTACTCGAAATAAATAAAACTATTACGTACTCAAAGTCAATGCATACCCCTTAGACCTCATAAAAACTAAATGCCAGTGGCATACACTGTCGCACATAAAAAGTCCGTTTAAAATGACAGGCAGCCACAATAAAACATAAAAGAAAATCACAGTTCAACCTCAGAAAAGATCTCTTCATGCTTTTCAAGCAAATTTTAAGTTATGGGTTCTTCAAAAGGTTGATAATAAGTGGCATTTGCTCGATAGAATTGAAGAGAATGAGAATGGGAATCCTCATTCCAATTTATGCTTGACAAATTTGATAAGTCCTTAAAAAATGATGGAATGAGGTTCCAACCCCAAAAGGCTCCCATCCACATTATTATTTTATCTCTTAATATTAAATATTAACTATTTAAATATCAAATAAAAATATAATGTTATACAACTAAAATAGTGATAACAAAATGCATTACAATCATATTTATTTAATATATAAAATAATAAAAAATATTATCGGCTGGTTCTTTACAACGTTCCACAATCCCAACAATGCAAGACGGTGTCAACAGACATTCCAATTGATGCAACAACCCTTCACCACCCGCAATTATCACCGCTTATTAATTTTCTTTTTTATTTTATTAAATCATCAGTTAATACATTTATTATATTATAAATAAATATAATTATAATATATTTTATGATTGATATTTTAATTATATAATATTATAATAATCACACAAATTTTTTTTTTTATATATTATAACCAGAGGGGGCAAGATCGATACACACGAAGAGGAGATATACAATGATACAAAATAAAATTAAACAAATTAAAATCTTAATTTGCTAATGGCATTACAGCCGCACTGAAATCAGATTAAGAATTAAAGTATTGTAAACTTAATTTACAATCACGGAGAGCAAGACTGAGAGTCAATTAAGAGTAGAAACTTTAAAATATGATTGATAAATAGAATAAATGTAAAACATAAAAGATTAGAGATTGGAAATTAAAAATTAAAAATTTCATTAATTGAAAATAATTTGAACATTTACTTATTATTCAAAATTTCTTCTAGGAGCAGCTAATGAGGCTATTATACATGAGAGAGAGTTTGGATACAAGAATTTTTGGATTGCAAAAAACTTGCCTTACACGAAACAAGATATAAAATTAATAGACTTTTGAGAATACTGTAATATCACATAAATGCTATTGAGTCACAAGTGGACTTTTTTTTTCATTGTTTGGTCAAAACTTGATAGAGCATCAAATATCTCCAACCAAAGCTCCAGTGCCTCAATCAATCTTGCCCAGAGTAATGAAGATAACTATTATAGAATCAGCTAATTTACTCCGAACAGTTCAAAATCGCCAACTCTCTCAAAAGAAGAATGGCCAAAGAAAATTGTCAAAGTTTCTTCTCACAAACGACATCCGAACCAGGGAATATTTGGCATGAAAAAGATAAGACAAAGATTCCCTACCAATGGAGATCTTTGATGCTCTATCAAGTTCTAACCAAACAATGAACAAAGAAAAAAATCCACTTGTGACTCAATAGCATTCTTGTGATATTACAGTATTCTCAAATGTCAATAAATTTCATATCCTGTTTTATGTAAGGCAAGCTTTTTGCAACCCAAAAACTCTTTTGTATCCAAACTCTCCCTCATGTATAACACTCTCACTAGCCACTCCTAGAAGAAAATTGGAATAGCAAGTGTTAAAATTATTTTCAATTAATGAAATTTCCAATCTCCAATCTTTTATGTTTTACATATATTTTATATATCAATCATATTTTAAAGTTTCTACTCTTAATTGACTCTCAGTCTGACTTTGCCGCGGTTGTCAATTAAGTTTAGAATACTTTAATTTTTACTTTGATTTTAGTGCAACTCTGGCGCCGTTAGCAGATTAAGATTTTAATTTGTTTAATTTTATTTTGTATCACTGCATATCTTCTCTTTGTGTGTATCGATCATGTCCCCTCTGGTATCAGGACTAGGGAGGAGGCAATGATTTAGGATTGTTAAAATTTTGTTTGTTGATTATTTTGAGTACCAAGTCATTTTGGGTTGTCTAGGGCTATAGGATGTAACTGTTGTAAGTCCCTTAGATCAACCACGGTAAGGAAAGACATAGGAGATAAACAAGATGGAAAACTTTTCTAGATCAATGTCTACTTTCAGTTTAGATACTAGAGATGAACAGATAGTTCATCAAGAAGAGATTTGTATAAGTCAAAATGACAATATAATTGAAAAAAGTCATGCTTGTACACAAAAAGACAAACAGGTCATAAGACCTCTAGTTAAGACATCAAATATTTCATTCATAGATAGCAGTGGCTTTGATCTTTAAGTTCAATCTTCTGGTAAAGTAATTTGATCCCAACTTATTGTTTTAGGGACTATTTTAATTATATAATATTATATCTAATTTAATAATTAAATATTAATATTAACAGATAAAATAGTAATATTATGAGCTAATGAGGACTGGAATGCAAATTTCTACCCTACACTCCCCTCCAACATTTTTGAACGAATGGGCATTCCTAGGAATTCTCATTCTTTATCAAATTTATCAAGCAAACACTAGAATGGGAAAAGAATTAGGCTCCTATTCTCATACATACTTCATTTCCACCGTGCAAACATAACCTTATAGAAAGAAGATTACAAGAGTGAAACACCCACTCTATCTTCCGATACAATAATCAGCTAACAAATTACAGTGAGATTATCCATAAAGAGACCCAAAATATAACACCCATCCAAATTGAATGGATGAAGAAAGATGAAGAGTCTTCAAAATCATTTGAAAATAAGACCTATAGAGAAGCAAAAAATGAATTTTATCCCACAGGCTGTTATAGCATTAAGCTCTAACTAACAAGCTGGATTAAAAAGTCGTCTCTTCTATGAAGATATCCTTAGCAAGACTCAACACCTATATCTGCCCCAAAGTTGAATAACCATAAAAAGGAGACCCTTCCCCTTTATTTCAATTTTCATATAGAAAATATATAAATAATAATAATGACAGGAAAGATCAGAACGATTCCTCTTTGATCAATAAGTAGAGGAGGTAGAAAATGTTGTTTGATCACCAAGATATATGAATCCAGACCCCAAGCACAACAATGATCAGATTTGACACATTCAACAAGCCAAAAGAAGAGAGCAATGATGAGGTTTGCATAAAAATAATTCACCTTCACATAGTCAGGAACCCAATATGTCTGCTTGTTGTTCTCTAACAATTGCTCTTTCAATGTTTCTACCTGAACAAACCTGGCACAGAACAAAACAATACAACCCAGTTAGAATAAGATATTATTTATGGTGATATGGGCATACATTAGAAAATTCGAAGCTAAACATTGTCTTAGTTTCATAGTATATCACACGCATAAATAATAAATTCAATTAAAAAACAAACATAAGCATATAACAAGTCATCCAGTAAAAGAAAAATAAGACTATTCCAAACTCAAATGGTTTAAAATATATAAGGTGGTAGAAAAAAAAAATGTGCAATTGAGAAATTGAGATGAAAAGGAAATCATAGCAAAGAGTTAGTACCAACTCGGAACAGCCCTATAGATAAGAGGAGTATCTGATCTCCAACAAAAGGGATAAGAATGGGTAAAGCTTCCAGACTTAACAAGCCTGCCTTTTGCCTGAACAAATACAAAGAACATTTGTTAAATAAGGAAATGGATTAAAAGCTCACATACTGATATGGCTAAATTTAAAATACCCCTAAAATCATTATAATATTATTCACGTATTTCTTTTCGCTCATCTTTTCCTTTTGACAAGTAATTCACAGAAAACATCTAAAAAGGGATGACAAATCCAACTCACACAGCACTATAGTTAACAGCAACAATGATGACAAAAATGAAACCAAGGAAACTACTTGTTTTCTTGTTTTAGACACCTAGAAATTCATCAACCCAACAAAGTTCACCAAATTCTAATCTAAGGACTACTTTCAAATCCCCTATAGCCAAGATAGTCATGAAATTTGTAGGATAAATATATACATGAAGTTAACTACCCAACCTCTTATAGAAACCCAAGGTCTTAAGCACACAATCCCCTCAGGTTGGCAATTCTTGTTACTTAAATGTCATTTTCAGGAAGTAATTGAACAAGAAAGTTTAAACAGTACACCCAGAAAATGGTTCAAGGTATATTTTAGACAACTTGCATCTTCTCAGCATCATAAAATTATAACCGTTTTAAGATATCAAAATCTTATATAATATACCAGAAAGACAGAACTATCCCCACCTTCACAGCTTCAATAATATTCTTATCAGCATCCTTCACATACTGCCCACTAAAGTCAGTAATTTTCTCAATAAAGTAGCCATCATCATCAACTGCTACAACCAGGTTTTCTCCCTACAAGACGAGAGCAGATGAACTGGTGGTCATAAACAAAAGCAACAAAATGAAATGGAGGGTGTAAAAGAAACTACAGAACAAACAACCACACAACAGTCCTTCAGGGATGAGCAGTGACATACAATCCCGAAGCTAATGCAAGCATATATTAAACTACTAAGGCTAGGGTTTCACTGATACGAAGCTAAGGAATTTTGTCAAATGCAAACCAAAGCGTGAACACTGAAATCCGATCTGATTTTTAAGTATACTGAAATCCCTTACGATCCATTACTTTTTCAGGGAGTTGCCTGTTGCATGAGTAATTTATACAAAACAGGATAAGTAACAAATAAGTTGAAAAATGGTATCAGTTAGACGTTGAATGATGAAAAAGATTGTAAAACACCACAAACTCTTCTTTTCTTAAATTTTGTTTGGCTCAGCTTCATGAAAAACCTTATAACCCATCCAATATTGGTTTAAAAATTATATTCGATCCAACAGCTCAAATGATAGAAACCAATCAAAATGGAATTGATCTAGATTTCTTTTGTTTTGTTTGATTGGATTGGCAAGATTCTTGAACACCTTAAATTAGGACAAACAAACCAAAGAGTAGAAATGATACTATTGGACAGATAAAAAGCATCCACTCATGCTATCACCCTAGGGTTCAGGTTTACTGCATAAACACTTAGTGAAAACATCAAATACCAAGAAAACTTAACTATACTCCGGCAACAAGTTCCATGTTACTTTAAGCACCTGATAGCTGGATGACATGAAATCCATCTATGGAAAACACTAATAAATTTATGAAGACTAATAGTCATTGAGTAAAGTACAATGTTTAATTGCTGTGATTAACAAAACAAAACTGTAATTATATAGATTAATGTCTCAAAATCACAAATAGAAACATGTACAGCTATGTCTTTCATGTCTAGATTTTGGGAGTTGCATGTCTAGATTTTGGGTGAAACCAGGCACTCTTTATTTGTGTTCAACAGCCAAAGATTGTAACTGTCACTTTATTAAAAGCATTTAGTCCAAATCATTCGAGTACAAACCTTACTGATTATTTGATTTTCTATGCAAACACGGTAATCGTCTTCACCAAATGCAGGGGCACAATGAACAACTCCAGTACCACTGTCATCAGTAACATAGTTGTCTGCAACAACTCTAAATGCTGTATCAGATAACTCCTTGAAAAAATCGAACAATGGTTCATACCTGCAATAAATATTCAGTCTTATAAATTGAAAACTCTCTGAACTACTTTATACTAGATGTAATGGGCCAATAGGCTGTAAAACGATTAACTTGATTAATAGGAAAAAAGTATATACAGTCTAGTTGAATTTTAGTTGAAGAGTCAAAACTTATTTTACTTTCTATAAAATATAGAATTTTACAGGACATAACACATATGGTATCACAAAAAAGCTTCATTTATCACAACATAAAGACTTACTTCATTCCTACCAGCGAAGCCCCAAAGAATTCACCTAGCTTTTCATAAGATTCATTATCATGTGCAGATCCTGCTAACTCTCCCTCTTGAGCCTTTTTACCCAAGGATCCCTTGACCTTAGAACTCGATTTCTTGGAATCAACAGCTGGTCCACTTGCTACATTAGACTTTGGCTTCTCACTAGGCAGTGCAGACAATCGAGACTCAGCAACCACATAGATTTTTCCCGTGTACTTGTTTTGAACCTGTGCATTATCTTAATCTCGGATTAGATTACTAAGTACAATTGCAATTGTGAAACAACCACACATTCATTATTTAAATCAATAACCAATGGAAGTGCAATAACTAATTTAAACCACAATGCTAATACTTGGATACCTTTTAGTATGATAAATAAACTTAGTCATTCAATTCTGATAGGAACCCACTCCAATAACTCAACAATTTGTGTTAGGCCATGGGTCTTTCATGGGCTTGGGTAGAACTCTCCTTGGAAAACCGGCTTGCCAAAGGAGGGTGCCCAAGCCTTTATAACCCACATGCCCACCCTTTTCCCTTTCAATGTGGGATCCTAACAAATTCAAACATGAAAAATGAATGCATGCAGGTACAAACTTTCTTAGGTTTTGCACAGAGTCCTATTGTAGTCATGAACTCAGGCAAACGAAATTCACCTCATGCTTTGGAAATTAACATACAAGGCTTCATGTCCAAAGTATAAACCTAAATCATATATCTTTATCTCAAAGGTACAATAAATTAAAGATAATCAAAGGTAGCTAACCTTCACATATTTAAAATTAGCATTAACACAGAGAGCAAGATTGCTGGGAAGGGTCCAAGGAGTTGTTGTCCAAGCCACAAAAGCTGCCTTGTCTGGATCTCCAACAATTGGAAAAGCCACCATTAATTCAGGATCAGGCACATCCTGTATCACTCAAAGAGTGTTAAATAGGCAAACACAACAATAATCACAATTTAGGATTTGGACCAGGAGTTGCACCAACACAAACAGTTCCAATTTTAACATGCTGCAAGGTTGGTATGGTCACACAATCAGAACAAAAACACAAACTTTTGAATATTCGAACTACCTTTAACGAGACTAAGAATGACAGCAGTAATGTCTATTCAGCAACTCAATTTCCAACAATGATATAAAATGAAGATCGCCAAAAAGTTAAAATCACAAACCTTATAGTTCTGACCAGCTTCAAAGTTAGACAGTGGTGTCTTACAGCCAGTACTGTATGGCATGACCTATTAGAACATCATAATGAGCACCAGCATTTTAGAGCCACATTAAAACAGTTATAAACAACCATCACTAAGAATTATTTATCTCAATATATCCAAGGAATAAATCAAGGAACAGCTAAACAACACAACAATCCCAGATAATCTCCAATACATATTATCAGAAACCAAGAAAGCAGAAACACACTAACCTTAAAACCTCTATAAACAAGTCCCTTCTCATAAAGCTGTGCAAACACCCACCAAACGCTCTCCATAAACTTCAAGTCCATCGTCTTGTAATCATTTCTAAAATCAATCCACCTACCCGTTCGTGTAATCACCTGCTCCCACTCTTCCACATATCTAGTGGCAAATAAAGCATCATAAATCTATATAGTTATCAAGACACGAAAAACCTTAAGACATTCTTGAATTTTTTTTTAGAAAAAAAATAGAAGCAGTCTCCATTTTGAATTTCATCTAAAAGATCTCTTAATATTATAAACATTGTCATAATACTTTTCTTGGAATAGTATAAACCACCTGCCAATTTTACAAATTCGCCAACATTTCTGTTAAAAATAATACCTGTTCATGAATAAACAACCAAACTCTTAAGCGTCACAAAATAATTCCTCTTCATTAAAAAAATAAATTACAGGCTTCATTGAATTATCACTTCTCACGTACCAGAAAATTAAACAACAAATTAACCTAATTTCAAGCTATAAAACTTCACAAGAGAATTCCATTTCATCATAAAAGAATAAAAATTACCAGGTTACAATACTCCGACAGGCTTCATTGTACTGATCATTTCCCACATACCCACAAAACTAAACAGTCAATTAACCTAATTTCAAGTTCTAAAATTTCACAAAATCATTTATTTTCATAAAAGAAAATCAAAATTACCTGGTAACAATGCTTCTGCAAGCCTCATTGTACTTATCAATTCCCATCTCAAAAACGTCAGCTCTCCTCTTTATTCCTAAATTTTTATCAATTTCATTCTCCACCGGCAACCCATGGCAGTCCCACCCAAATCTCCTCGTCACGTGAAACCCCAACATCGACTGATAGCGCGTGACGATGTCCTTGATGGTCCCGGCGAGGATGTGGCCGTAATGAGGCAGGCCCGTGGCGAAGGGCGGGCCATCGTAGAAGATGTACTCGGGATTGTTCTGGGTTTTAGCTAATTGAGTTTCGAAAGCCTTGATTGAATTCCAGTATTCAAGAATCTTTTCCTCCTGAAGAGGAAAGGAGAAGTCTTTTCCTTCACAGACTTCCTCCATTGATGGGGATTTGGAAGAAATGACGGCTTGGAAGGTTACAGTGTGGCTGGAAACCGAGGAGGGTAGGGTTTAATGTTTAGTTCTGACTGGTGTCTGGTAGGGATGAGTTTAGTTCAAACTTTCACCTTTTGAAAAACAACTCCTCATGCAAGCCCTCCAACTCCGATATTCTTTCATGTTTGCCCTATTATACGCCAGCCTCGTAATACACCAAAAATTTGACAGACGTTAATACATTTTTTTGGTCGGAGGACAAAACGGTCAAACACTAAGAAATTTAAGAAGATTAAATTTTAAAATAGTTCAAAAAACTAATATTAATATTTCTAAATATCTTATTTCTTGAAAAGATAACAAGAAAATCTAGAAATCATCTTTTTCTAAATATTTCATAACCCCATAAACTAAAATTTAAGAACTTCAAAACCGGCAACAAAAACCCCATAAAATCATTGCCTCTGATATTCATATTGTTATGCCTGGGAAATCAAGGGCTGACATGGGGAGTCACGTGATGAAGTGTGACATGCTTCTGTCAGAACGGTAAGCGCACGTCAGTCTGCCAAATGCTATGGAGCTCCCACGTGTCCGTTTCTCTGCTCCAAATTGCGTGAAATCAGCTTGGGAAGTGGGCAATGGGACGTAAAGCCGGATTATGTCTTGACATTCACACCAACCCATGGATTTAATGATGATTACATGCATTCATCCCGTTATAAAAAGAGGAAGACCCCTTCATTAAGGGGATTCGGCCATTTTACACTTGAACTCTCTCTCTGAAAAACTTTGTATTTACTTTTCCTAATCATTTGTAAGTCAGTCCGCTTTTACGACTTGACCCACAATACTAATACAAATCAATGGACGTAGGACTTGCTACCTTAGCATCCGAATCACTTTAAAAAGCTCTCATTGCATTTATTTTACATTCTCTATCCATAATCACGTGTGTTTCTTGACCAATCAACGTTACGTACGTGTTGATTAGTTAGTGTTAGAATCTCGCATCAATAGATATAATCTTCAAAACCAATAACATTTAATACCTCTTAGATATGTCAAATGCAAGTCCTCAAAAAAATACCAAATGAATGACTGCTAATGGAGATGCGATGGAGTTGGTAGGAGTCTCGATGGGATAGGAAGCATGTGCAGACATGATGGGGTACGGTAGTAATTGCCATGGTGGCTACTTTGTGAGTAGGCTGACGGCTATGGATAGGAAGCTGTTGTGTTGCGTTGGATTATGTTATAAAGAATTTTTTTTATTTAATTTACTATATTATAATTTTATTGGTTTTGAAATTTCTGGAAATTAAATTGCAATATCTATTATGGATATTATAGTCATTTGACTGTTTTCCTTACCATCTTGAAGGGCAAAGTAGTAAAATAACACGTAACCGTTAGTTTCTTTGGAAGGCATCACGTGCAAGGGTGGTAAGTTAATTTTAATATTAAATAGTATGGGGCGTTAAGTAATAAAAAGTTTCATACCTGACACGTAGATGTGATAAAGCGAAATTCAAAGGGTAATTGAAAATTCAACCAATTTTAATGGTAATAAATTATATAAAATGATTTAATAAAATTTAATTATTTGTTATATTTTTAAAATAAAAATTGACGAAATTGAAATTGTTAGGTCAGTATTAATAGCACAACCGAATCTCACCAAATTGATAAAGCTCAAGACCAATTCAAACATGAAGATATAGATAAACATTTACGGGGAGTAAATCTGGGAACTAACAAACTATCTATAAATTTAAATATTTTCTACTGCTGTAACAGATTGAGCTTATCCAAAATCATGTATAAATAAAACAACATGTGATCCTTCTGATTGTGTGAGGAAACATTTACTACCATATGTCTTGTTTGATTCTTTATGGTATCAGAGCACACAAAGACTTACGTCTCTCATCCATGGCCTCCAATGAATCCTCTACCAGCAATTCCTCTGCTGCTACCAGTTCCATTCTCCCCACCCAACTTCATCATTTCATTACAATCAAACTCACCAAAGATAACTAACTTCTTTGGCGAGCTCAATTAATCCCATATCTCCGTGGTCAAAACCTGTTTGGTTACCTAGATGGCTCCATTCCCTGCCCACCCATCACAATTCCTTCCTCTACCAATACTTCCATTAGCCCACCCATCACAGTTCCTTCCTCTACCAACACTTCCATACATATCCCCAATCCCGCATACATTCACTGGTCACAACAAGATCAAATCATTCTAAGTGCCATACTCTCTTCTCTCACCGAATCACTTCTCACCCAAATTATTGGTCTTACTACTTCTAGAGATGTCTGGCTTGCATTAGAGAAAACATTCTCATCCACTTCCTCTGCCCGAATCCTCAACATTCGTTTCCAACTTTCAACCCTTAAAAAGGCCTCCCTCACAATCACTGATTACTTCACCAAAGTCAAGCAGCTTTCAGATACTCTTTCTGCCATAAGTCATCCCCTTAGCTCCTCCGAAATCACCTCATATCTCCTTGCTGGTCTCCCCTCCTCATATGACTCACTTGTTACTGCAATTACCACCAGATTAGATCCCATCTCCCTTGATGACCTATATGGCTGCCTACTTACTCATGAAAACCGCCTTGAGCAACAAACAACATCCAATGAATTGACCTTTCCCTCAGCCCATATTGCTACCTCCTACTCTGGTCGAGGTCATTGTGGTTCCCCCTCAAATAAAGGTGCTCCCCACTATGGCAATCGATCTAGAGGCAGGGGGCGTGGATTCCAGAATTATTCCCCTCACCAAATGTCACAATCAAACAAACCCCCATGTCAAATATGCTCCAGAATTGGCCATACAGCTACCACTTGTTGGTACAGATTCAACCAACACTTTCAGTCTCCCTCCACACCCCATCCTCAAGCACACATAGCTTAATCACACATACCTCCCACCCCTCCTCCTACACCCACCTATGATCAAAACTGGTACCCTGACACTGGTGCCACCAATCACATTTCCTCAAACCTCGACAATCTTTCCCTCAATACCAATGTCTACACTGGATCTGATCAAATTCAAGTGGGCAATGGACAAGGTTTTGAAAATTCTTCACACTGGTTCTTCTATTCTTTAT
Source organism: Pistacia integerrima (assembly GCA_026225825.1). NCBI lineage: Eukaryota > Viridiplantae > Streptophyta > Magnoliopsida > Sapindales > Anacardiaceae > Pistacia > Pistacia integerrima. The sequence goes on from CM047747.1 coordinate 25,855,984, forward strand.
GCAGCTTCAAAATCTTTCTTTCTCAACAAAATTTTACATGCTCCTGAAATCAAAAAGAATTTATTGTCAGTTTCTCAATTCACAAAAGATAACAACGTTTATTTTGAATTTCACCCCTCTTTTTTCTGTGTCAAGGATCCATCCTCGGGAGCTATCCTTCTCAAAGGACCGAGTAAAAATGGCCTTTATCCTCTGCATGCTCTCACCTCTCCCTCCACCAGTCCAGCTTCTTACATTGGCGAAAGAGTTTTGGTTCCACAATGGCATGCACGCCTCGGACACCCTGCTTTACGCACAGTGAAAGAAATCCTCTCAAAGCACCATCTCGCAGTCACCAAAAATAAAAGTTTTCCAGTTTGTCATGCTTGTCAATTAGGGAAAAGTCATAAATTACCGTTTCATTTATCACATTCTGTTTCGTCTACTCCTTTTGAGTTAATCTTTATGGATGTATGGGGTCCCTCACCCACCGAGTCTGTTCATGGCAATAAATATTATTTAAGCATCATTGATGACTTTTCTAAATTCATATGGCTATTTCCTCTTGATGCAAAATCAAAAGTTGCACAGACCTTCATCAATTTCCAACTTCAAATTGAACGCTACTTTGATTGCAAAATCAAAAGCGTCCAAACTGACTTTGGAGGTGAATTTCAAGCTCTAAAACCACATCTCCTCAAACCTGGCATCATTCATCGTCTGTCCTGCCCACACACTCACGAACAAAGTGGAGTGCAGCGCCGTCATCGCTTACATCGTCGAAACTGGTCTCACCCTAATGGCCACTGCCTCTATTCCCCATCAATATTGGGATGATGCCTTCATCACTGCCACCTATCTCATAAATCGCCTCCCTTCTCTAATCATTCACCACAAAACTCCACTTGAGCTTCTCTTCAACCAAACACCAGACTATACCCTCCTCCGTACCTTCGGGTGCGCTTGCTGGCCCTATCTAAGACCATATAACTCCCACAAAATGGATTACCGCTCCGATCTCTATGTCTTCCTTGGATATAGCCCCCACCATCGAGGCTATCGTTGCCTCCAACCATCATCGGGCCGAATCTTCATTTCCAAACATGTCATCTTCGATGAAACCAGGTTTCCTTTCCAACAAACGATTCCCCCCTCTACCGATTTACAACCCCCTCTCACATCACTACCCTCATCCCTCTCTATTTCGCAGCCTCACCCTTTGCAAAATGACCTGTGTATTTCGCAGCCTCACCCTTTGACAAATGACTTACCGACTCTCTCATCAACTACATTGTACCCTAACTTAAGCCTAAACTCCCAACCCGAGCCCAATCCTGAAAACCAAAATTTGCATCCTATGACCACAAGATCCAAAAATAATATACACAAACCCAAAAGTCTCCCCCCTGATATGACTCCTACTCCGCGGGCCTTAATCACCGAGATCCAAGAAATTGAGCCCACTTCCTTCTCTACTGCCTCAAAAAGCCCACATTGGAGACAAGCCATGAATGAGGAATTTCACGCTTTACTTGACAATGGCACTTGGGTCCTCGTCCCTCCAAAGCCCAACATAAATCTTGTGGGCTGTAAGTGGGTCTACCGCATCAAGAAACGGGCTGATGGGTCCATAGAATGATACAAAGCCCATCTCGTTGCTAAAGGTTTTCATCAATTACCAGGTATTGATTATGATGATACCTTCAGTCCAGTGGTCAAACCCACAACCATTCGAACTGTTCTCTCTTTTGCAGTGTCACAAAATTGGCCCATTCGACAACTGGATGTCAAAAATGCATTTTTACATGGACATTTACAAGCCACTGTTTACATGACCCAACCTCCCGGCTTTTTTGATCCATCCTGTCCTGAGTATGTTTGTCACCTTCAAAAATCTCTGTATGGGCTCAAACAAGCACCACGGGCCTGGTTCTCGAGACTCAGCAATAAATTGATAGAAATGGGCTTTACTGCTTCCAAAGTCGATACTTCTTTATTTATTTTCAGGTCCAACCAGTCTGTCATTTTTTTACTTATATATGTTGATGACATCATCATAACTGGGCCTCAGCAATCTCTTTTAGACTCAATCATTACAAATCTTCAGCAAGATTTTGCCTTAAAAGATCTTGGGCCCCTTCACTATTTTTTGGGCATTGAGGCCCTACAGGATAACCGTGGACTTTTTCTCTCACAGCAAAAGTATATTTTTGACCTGCTCAAGAAAACCAATATGCTACATGCCAAACCGGTGAACTCCCCCATGTCCACAACAGCCAACTTATCACTCTTCAAAGGTAATCCTTTCAGTGATCCAACTCTTTATCGCAGTACAGTTGGCTTTCTCCAGTATCTCTCATTTACAAGACCTGATCTTGCATTTGCCGTTAGCAAAGTGTGCCAATTCATGCAGCGTCCAACAACAGATCATTGGACCGCAGTCAAACGAATTCTCCGCTATCTCCAACATACCATCCACCACGGCATTCTCATCTGCTGCACCTCATCCACAGACATACATGCCTTCTCCGACGCCGATTGGTTGGTCTGTGACGACGAGAAGATCTAAGTAGGTTCTTGTGTCTACCTTGGTTCCAATCTAATCTCCTGGAGCTCACGCAAACAACCAACGGTATCACATTCAAGCACCGAAGCAGAGTATCGAGCAGTTACCCATACCACTTCTGAAGTTATGTGGCTTCGTTCTCTTCTAACGGAACTCGGCATCTCAAGTCCAAATTCCCCTACACTTTGGTGCGACAATATCGGGGCCACGTACCTAACTGCCAACCCTCTCTATCACTCACGCACGAAGCACATCGAATTGGATATTCACTTCGTGCGTGACCAGGTTGCCCAACGTCAACTCCAGGTGCGGTTCATCTCGAGCACAGATCAAATTGCAGATTCATTTACCAAAGCTCTCCCCACTGCACGGTTCTGCCATCTCGAGACAATCTCAATGTTCACGAGCTCCCATTGCGATTGAGGGGGCGTAATAGCACAACCGAATCTCACCAAACTGATAAAGCTCAAGACCAATTCAAACATGAAGATATAGATAAACATTTACGGGAGTAAATCTGGGAACTAACAAACTATCTGTAAATTTAAATATTTTCTACTGTTGTAATAGATTGAGCTTATCCAAAATCATGTATAAATAAAACAACATGTGATCCTTCTGATTGTGTGAGGAAACATTTACTACCATCTGTCTTGTTTGATTCTTTAAGTATAATAAACAAATGGCATTATTTTCTTTTTATAATATATGTTGAAATTTGACTAATGCATTTTAAATTTTTCGGGTAATTGTTATTTTCTAAAAGCTTGAGCGTGTGTAAACTTAGGCCAAACCTTGAGAAGGTAATGGTTATAAACCCTAATAATAAATCCCTCAAGACTGTTTTATATAAAAATTTAGATCTAAATTTTTGCTTTTGAAAACAAAGGAGACAAAAAATATTATAAAAGATGTTGATTGAAGTAATTAAAAAAAAAAAAAAATTCAAATATAATCATGAAAACTAGTGTAAAAAGTTTAGAAAGAAAGGTGAGTCTATTTGATATAAAATTTAAATATAGTTTTTTTGTTTTTAAAAAGCAAGAAACATAAAAAAATCTTACGAAAATGCCTTTGGTAAAAATAAGTCAGAAATTTTTTTAAAAAACAGTTTTCGAATATAACCCTAAAAATTAATGTAAAATTAAAAAATGATATTAGTTTTTCATCTAAAACTATTTTGAATATTATATTAAACACACTTTCAAATATTAAAATTATCAAGATCCAAATTAAAAAATTGAATTGATTTTAATTTTTGAAAATTATTTTTCAATCATAATCCAAGGAAACCAGTTTTTTGGTTTTTTATAAATTTAATATCTGAAAATAGCATTTAAATATTAGATGAAACACATTTTGAGATATTGAGTTATACAGTGGAATATTGGCTTTTAAACATATTCCAAAAAAATGGCACTAAGAGAATCTCACATCACATGGAATATTTGGAAAAACAAAAGTTTATTCTATAAGAATGTATCTTTGAGATATTGAGGGCAAAATATGGAATATTGTAAAAATTTGACTTCATAGAGCTTCACTTTTGATCGCTGCTAAAAATGCTTATGTGCTTATGCTTTAAGCTAACAAATATGAGAGAATCAAAATAAATTCTTAATTTATTATTACGAGTAGATTATAACTTAATAAAAGTATAATTAATAGAAGTATAGTTATAAGAATTATTTTTTTAATTCAAAAATTATTATTTAATTTCTTATTTTATAATTTATGTTTTAGTATTAGGATTTCAGTTTATGTTTAAATAGTATTAAGATTTTAATTTATTATTTTAATAGTATTAAGATAGTACGGAAATGAATATCAAAGAATCATTGCAGAATTAAATGATCAGATTCGATAACTTCACTACACTAGTCAAATAGATACTAATTAAATTGATATTAATGTTTTCCTCAATCTTTCAAATGAGCAACAAGTCGTATATACTTTAATTGGAGAAAAAATAATTACTGGAATTAGACAAGAAGAAGAAAGAGATAATCCTGAGGATAATAGTATGGAAATATCAAAAGTTTCATCCTAAAAAACTCTAAATAATAAACATGTTTGGAAGTTATAAATATTTTAGTTTTAATAAGAAAATGTCTATGTTTGTGATTTGTTATGTACCTATAAAGTAAAAGTAGTGGTAATATCTCTAAAACATAAATTATTGTTTCAAACAATTTTAGATAAATATTTTATTTCATCTTAAACCTTTAATGTAACATAACATATATTTTTTGCAATATACATATAATTATTATTATTATGTAAAGGCAAATTTCTTAAGATGAGACCAAGAAAAATTATAACTTATTACAATATAAAATTTATTCTTATTTATAAGGCTTGAGTTGAAACCAAAAATTTTTATGAGTACGTGGAGATTATATATATATATATATATATATATATATATATATATATATATATATATACACGTTGAAAAGAATAGCAATACTAAATATGTAAATTATTTATATATAAAATTTTTGTGATAAACTAATAGTTCAGATAATCCTTTTTTATTTGACAAATAAACATAAAATTTCAAAACAACTTATTTGACAAATATTTTGCTTCAATTAACCTTTTTTTTTCTTTTCTTTGTTGACAAGAAACAAGAAACAGGATTTTGACAACCCCAACAATTTCTTTTTCTTTGTTGACAAGAAACAAGATTTTGACAACCCTAACAATTTATTTTTTATTTGTTGACAAGAACCAAGATTTTGACTAATATGACTTATTTTTTATTTTTTCTTCAATTGACCATACAGTTTATATAAGATCACTATCTTCGTTCGATCAAAATTTGAAAGGTTATATATCATAAGAAGA